>OZ012672.1:2196729-2648978 GCA_963942505.1 Lordithon lunulatus
GCATCCTACTAGTAATACTTGGCGTGTTCTGGCTCACTTTTTGAATTCGGGAGTGTACAAAATCCAAACTTTGGAGGCGAGTTTTCGGAATAGTCCCAGCAGTTTTAATTTACAGTATCAGTAGAGTTATCTGCTATATACCACCGAGCCTTAAGGTATTATTATTCGCATTTATTGTTTTTTATTATGTTGGTTTTTGTTTTTTACAGTTAAGTCAATTGTAGTAAATTAGCCTTGAAAGGCACTTTTCGTGCAAGTCATGTAAACACAAAAAGCAACATAATAAGAAACAATAAATATGAATAATAATACCTAAAGGCTCGGCTGTATAAAGTAGATAACTCTTGAGTAAAATTCCTATCCGTGATTCTAATGTAACTTATGACAAATTTGACACATAATGCGCCGTTGCCATGTATAATCAGATATACATGAGGGTATGCAATGAAAAATTAAAACCAATTTATGCAACATATAACAATTTAACCACGAGTTAAAGTTACCTCATCCTTATACAACCGAGCCTAAAACTTTTACAAGGACTTGTTCACATCGAATATATTTATGATAATTAGTCAGTTTGGTTATTTTATGTATCAATTTGCCAAATTTAAGATTCTATATAACTATTTACCGCTACAATTTTTTTTCCACAAAATATTGTCTAAAATAAATATTTAAAACCTCATATAATACTTTTATATGTTTCTAGTATCTAAAAAAAAAACGCTTGTTCAAGTGACGAACGACCTTCAGGCTGGAGCCATCAAAAGTTGTACTTCCACCGTTTTGACCGCTGTTTTTTTTTTTGTTCCAGGTACGTTGTTGTCATTTCCTCTGGGGGGCCATAACAAGGGCAGCGTCGGGATGAACGGTAAGCGATCTTCTTCTGGCCGGTTGCTTTGTCATAAACGTAAATAAAAGTCGGTGCGCGCGTGCTATCAGCAGAGTAGTTCCTTCTGATAAGGCGACCGGGGGGAACTATGCGGAAAGTTTTCGATTCGTTGCGCAACGGATGAACTATGAGACGAGTGCCGGCCCGGCATTCGACACGAGATATACGTGTGTTTTAATAAACAACTCGCCGGGCAAAATGAGCGCGATAGAGGAAAATAGTGGGCAAAAAAAATTGCTGCAATAATATTATTGTTGTGTCATTATTTGTACGGTCACTGACAAATTTAAGTTGTTGTGATTGTAAGGATTTCTCTTGTTCGGAGTGCGAATGTAGAAGGTTTTTGATATATTATGAACAATAGTATTTAACACATGCCGATGTAGGGCAATGGTGTTAGCACGGTGTTAGAATCCCTACCCATTGGCTCTTAGTCTGCCTTAACTTCTTTCATTTTAGTTGCAAATCCCTGAGATTTAAGCATCTGGCGACACCACATCAGTTAGCAATGCACATCCATGTGGTAATAACCGTCAACATACTCATGCTATAAGGATCATTGGGTAGTGCCCTCTAGGGAATAATATTCCAACAGAGTGCTTGAGATATCAGCACAAGGCCAATTTTATAAAACATATATAAGTGTGACTCCACTTCTTAATCAATCTACATTTCTAGATTTCAATCTTATTAGATCTCATCATACACACCATATGGGTGTACATTGCTAATTGAAGTGGTGCCGCCAGATGGCGTTTAATTTTCCTCCTAGGGGGTTAGTTGTATCATTTTTGTATATAACCACTCGAGATATTGTGTGAATTCATCTTCACTAGCTGAGCTACACTAATGAGATCTAATAAGATCGAAATCTAGATATATAGATTGTTAAGAGTGTGGATTCACACTTATATATGAATTTTCATGTTTATATGATTCTGACTATCTATATTAATATCTTATTATGTCTAATAAGATCGAAATCTAATGGGTTCACACTTATATATCCTTTAGTAACTATTAACAAATGCATATGATTCTTGTTTGCACTTTCTAGTGTGGACTGACGTACTTTTATTGTATTGTATTATATGGTACGTACTCTTGAAGGGTGTCACTACCCACCCGTGTTATTTAGTAAGTTGGTATGATTGATGGATATTAAGTAACCAAAAAATTGAGCTAACTTTGTAAGTAATACCTAAATATATGTAACATTGGTATAAACGGGCATCTATATATAAAATAATAACACATTATTGTTATAACAACAGCAAAATATTATCATGCATTTATATACATAATTTATTAAAAAATATTAATTCACGTCATACCGCTGCTCCACTAGTACACATTTAATTTGTAAATGTACCAATCATCGTTAGTTTCGAAATTGACGCACACGTAACGTAGAAGACACACACAAAAAAACGCGCGAGCAAGGTGTAATTGGATGGTAATACAAAAGTACTACAACTCATTTACGTAACGGGCGTTCGCGAGCGATGAGTTATTTATTAAAGTGGCCACAGACACACACACACACACACAACTAATACGCCGGTAACTAAAATAATTGGGGCGCTTGAAAAATTTGATGCCTATCTGGCGATGATAAATGAGTGCGAAGCGGCATTAATGCGGGGGACGCTTATTAAATATTAACGCCCGCCACGTGTTCCGCTTGATGTTCTTTTATTGGCTGGCAGGCGCGAACCCGGGAACGAAATTAAAACGTTCGCGTCGGGGATCTATAGATTGGGAATTGTATTAAAATATCGGAGAAAATAATAAAACATCAAAGTGAAGTGTGAAAATAAATTGTATTTGACAACCGTATTTGGCAATTATGTTTTGGGCTTACTATACCGGTTTAGTGTGGTAAATTAAGAATTTTTAATCAAAAATTCAGTTTGATAATTCAATTCTTATTTAAATATATTTATATATCGGTTCTCGTTGAAGTTCTCGAGAACTTTCAATAATAGAGAATATCGAACTCTTGATAAGTCATCAGAATATCACACGTTGCAGGCTTTGACCGTCTTTCAGGCATACTGAGGTCTCCAAGCGCAGCCTTGTCCTAAGATCAGGATTGTTTGTCTGGACTAGTCCTTTTTTTCCAGAAGCGTCTGGTTTCGCTGTAGCATCCCACTGCACTGCGACCACGGTTGGCCTATTGTGCTCCCCCATAACTATTCCTCATTCATGAGCTCTGTATCTTCAATGAAGTCCAGAAATCTCATGAATGGGCGAGCTTGGCGCTCTTTTTGATTCATTCACGTTGAACCAAAGAGATTTTCCTGCCTGAATTGAATGCCTTGCAACTAGTTATTGCATTTAGTGGGGTTTCTTCTTTCTGGTGTTAGTTTTCTGTTTTTTTTAAATCAATTCCTATGTGGCGTTGGGTTGCCCATCTCCGTCGTCCCCTCTGGCCTTAATAGGTAATACACCCTCCTAAAATGAAATCTAGATATACTACTGAATGAAGGGTTCCATAAAAAAATATCTTAAAGAGGTTTTCGCGGGGAGACAAAGAACCTTAAACTTAAGGTCGTTTTAGACAAGACAATTTCTTGACTCAAAAGTTAAGGTCGTTTTTGACAAGACAATTTCTTGACCCAAAAGTTAGTCAAGATGCGAGATAATCTAAATTATCTTGTATCATATAGCAAATTATTTGAATTATTGAATTGGATGGTAGATAGAATGGAAAAGTATAACGCGTTCTATTTGTCAAGGACACAATGCATGGGAGGAGAATATATGACTTCATTTCTTGTACAACTTTTGAGCTAAGAAATTGTCTTATCTAAAGGTCGTTTTAGACAAAACAATTTCTTGGCTTAAAAGTTGTTCAAGAAATGAATTCATATATCCTCCCAGACAATTTGTCCTTGACAAATAGAACGCGTTATATTTTTCCATACGGTCTACCACCCATTCAATATTTCAAATAATTTTCTGTATGATGCGAGACAATTTAGATTGTCTCGCATTTTGACTAACTTTTGAGTCAAGAAATTGTCTTGTTTAAAACGACCTTAAAACGACCTTTAGTCAATATGCGAGACAATCTAAATTGTCTCGTATCATACAGCAAATTATTTGAAATATTGAATTCGATGGTAGATAGAATAAAAAACATAACGTGTTATATTTGTTAAGGACAAATTGTATGGTAGGAGGATATATGAATTAATTTCTTGAACAACTTTTGAACTAAGAAATTGTCTTGTCTAAAACGACCTTTAGGTTTTCATTAAAGATGTTGAAACTTTAGTGTAACTCCCTAGATATTGGTACTATAGCATATATGTACAACAGTTCTGTTTTAATAGATTTACGACCCTCTTTAGCCAACACCTCGCTATATAATTGCAAGAGCATAATTCATGCCCCACCACACAGGCAGCGGCGGTTTCTTCGCGCGCGCTTACACAATCGCTGCTGATATGTTAATAAGGATGTGTCCAACTTAAGACTCGTTCTGATATGAGGCTCTCCTTGAGCGCGGGCGAAGGAGGTTGAAGAAGAAACGATTAACCGCGGATTACGTCGAGGCAAGGTGTCGTCGCCGTGCGCGCGTGCATAATCCATCATCATTGCCGCCTCTTGACTAATTATTTAGGACGCAACAACGCGCGGCGCGGAGCGTCGAGGGCGGCGGCGGCATCGAGGGGGTGTTGTTTTCGCGCCAGGTTTGTCGAACATGATCCGGATCCTTTGTTAACCGGATCAGCAAATAGCGGATTTCAATTATCGCCCGGTGTAGGTGTTGTGTGTGTGTGTCTGTGTGGGATAACTGCGGAAATCGATTCAGGGATTTGTCAAATGTGTGTCACAATAATATGTTTTTAAAAATGATTGTTTTGCCAATTTATTAACATTAATATTTTTTTTTGTCGTTATACGAAGGATATTTTGTTACGTTTATTTTTATTTGTATTTTTATTTTTATATATTTTTGTTGTGGTTGGTGATGTTGAAGAGCAGTTTTTTTGTGAGGGAACTGCCAATAATCTTCTTTTTTTTTATTACTTATACGAAGGGTGGAGGATTATCATATAAACGAAAAAAGTAGCTGCTTCAAAAATTTCTATCAATTTGTAGAATTCCATATGATCGTTTTCGTAATTCGCCCAGTCACTTAATAAAAGACTACCTATATTTTTTTGCGTTGTGTTAGAGATTAACCTCATTTTGTGCAAATGAAGCGTTAAATTTTCTGACTGATTCAATCCTTAAAAATTATGAATTAATATTGTTTATTTTTCTTTTTTTTTAGCATACATACATATATACACACAACATTTGAACTTACAAGTTTAAAAATTTATAAAAAATATAATTAAAAATAACTAAAAATTAAAAATCACTATCAATAATCTTGCTTGTTTTCTTTCTTGAATTCTATCAAGATTTTTGATATTTGCAACTCGAATTATAACTATTTTACTCAATCAACTTTTGCAACATTTGAACTTACAAGTTTAAAAATTTATAAAAAATATAATGAAATGTAAATTTAAATTAAAAATCGCTATCAATAATCCTTCTTATTTTCTTTATTGAATTCTATCAAGGTTTTTGATTTTTGATATTTGCAACTCGAGTTATAGCGATTTTACTCAATAGACTTTCGCAAGATTTGAACTTACAAGTTTAAAAATTTATAAAAAATATAACTAAAAATAAGTTAAAATTAAAAATCGCTATAAATAATCCTGCTTGTTTTCACTATTGAATTCTATCAAGGTTTTTGAATTTTGATATTTGCAACTCGAGTTATAGTGATTTTACTCAATCAACTTTTACAACATTTGAACTTACAAGTTTAAAAATTTATAAAAACTATAATTAAAAATAAATAAAAATTTAAAATCGCTATCAATAATCTTGCTTGTTTTCTCTATTGAATTCTATCAAGGTTTTTGAATTTTGATATTTGCAACTCGAGTTATAGCGATTTTACTTAATCAACTTTCGCAACATTTGAACTTGCAAGTTTAAAAATTTATAAAAAATATAATTAAAAGTAAATAAAAACTAAAAATCGCTATCACTAATCTTAGTTGTTTTCTCTATTGAATTCTATCAAGGTTTTTGAATTTTTATATTCGCAACTCTAGTTATAGCGATTTTACTTAATTAACTTTCGCAACATTTGAACTTACATGTTTAAAAATTTATAAAAATATAATTAAAAATAAATAAAAATTGAAAATCGGTATCAATAATCCTACTTGTTTTCTTTATTGAATTTTATGAAGGTTTTTGATTTTTGATATTTGTAACTCGAGTTATAACGATTTTACTGAATCAACTTTTGCAACATTTGAACTTTGAAGTTTAAAATTTTATAAAAAATATAATTAAAATTAAATAAAATTTAAAACTTGTTATTAATAATCTTTCTTGTTTTCACTATTGAATTCTATCAAGATTTTTGAATTTTAATATTTGCAACTCGAGTTATAGCGATTTTACTCAATCAACTTTTGCAACATTTGAACTTACAAGTTTAAAAATTTATAAAAAATGTAATTAAAATTAAATAAAAATTAAAAATCGCTATCAATAATCTTACTTGTTTTCTCTATTGAATTCTATCAAAGTTTTTTAATTTTGATATTTGTAACTCGAGTTATAGCGATTTTAGTCAATCAACTTTTGCAACATTTGAACTTACAAGTTTAAAAATTTATAAAAACTATAATTAAAAATAAATAAAAATTTAAAATCGCTATCAATAATCTTGGTTGTCTTCTCTATTGAATTCTATCAAGGTTTTTGAATTTTGATATTCGCAACTCTAGTTATAGCGATTTTACTTAATTAACTTTCGCAACATTTGAACTTACATGTTTAAAAATTTATAAAAAATATAATTAAAAATAAATAAAAATTGAAAATCGGTATCAATAATCCTACTTGTTTTCTTTATTGAATTTTATGAAGGTTTTTGATTTTTGATATTTGTAACTCGAGTTATAACGATTTTACTCAATCAACTTTTGCAACATTTGAACTTACAAGTTTAAAATTTTGTAAAAAATATAATTAAAATGAAATAAAATTTAAAACTTGTTATTAATAATCTTTCTTGTTTTCACTATTGAATTCTATCAAGATTTTTGAATTTTAATATTTGCAACTCGAGTTATAGCGATTTTACTCAATCAACTTTTGCAACATTTGAACTTACAAGTTTAAAAATTTATAAAAAATGTAATTAAAATTAAATAAAAAATGTAATTAAAATTAAATAAAAATTAAAAATCGCTATCAATAATCTTACTTGTTTTCTCTATTGAATTCTATCAAAGTTTTTTAATTTTGATATTTGTAACTCGAGGTATAGCGATTTTAGTCAATCAACTTTTGCAACATTTGAACTTACAAGTTTAAAAATTTATAAAAAATATAATTAAAAATAAATAAAAATTAAAAATCGCTATCAATAATCTTGCTTGTTTTCTCTATTGAATTCAATCAAGGTTTTTGAATTTTGATATTTGCAACTCGAGTTATAGCGATTTTAGTCAATCAACTTTTGCAACATTTGAACTTACAAGTTTAAAAATGTATAAAAAATATAATTAAAAATAAATAAAAATTAAAAATCGCTATCAATAATCCTACTTGTTTTCTTTATTGAATTTTATCAAGGTTTTTGAATTTTGATATTTGTAACTCGAGTTATAACGATTTTACTCAATCAACTTTCGCAACAGTTGAACTTACATGTTTAAAATATTATAAAAAAATATAATTAAAAATAAATAAAAATTGAAAATCGCTATCAATAATCTTGCTTGTTTTCTTTCTTGAATTCTATCAAGATTTTTGATTTTTTATACTTACAACTCGAGTTATAGCGATTTTACTTGAATCAACTTTCGCAGCATTTGAACTTACATGTTTAAAAATGTATAAAAAATATAATTAAAATTAAATCAACATTTAAAATTGCTATCAATAATCTGTCTTGTTTTCACTATTGAATTCTATCAAGGTTTTTTAATTTTAATATTAGCATCTCGAGTTATAGCGATTTTAGTTGAATCGACGTTCACAACATTTGAACTTAAAAGTTACATACATACATGCATACATACATTTTTTGTTATTATACATATACATATACATATACATGTACATATACATATACATATACATATACAGATACATATACATATACATATACATATACATATACATATACATATACATATACATATACATATACATATACATATACATATACATATACATATACATATACATATACATATACATATACATATACATATACATATACATATACATATACATATACATATACATATACATATACATATACATATACATATACAAATACATATACATATACATATACATATACATATACATATACATATACATATACATACATACATTTAAAATGATAGAAATAGAAAAGGTTCTACAAATTGTTTTACATGGCTAGCTAAAGCCACCTTAAATGAATTATTACAAATAATAATAATTCATTCAAGGTTTTTAATATTATGGGGGTAGTGCACGAAATGGTCTTAGACCGTTTGAAAGCAAATATCTATTCTATCTATGTTTGCGGATTTATATGTTTTTCACTCTGAGTTTCCCGCCTACTGGCGGAAAAGTCCTCGGACTGGTAATTATGAAGATAGAAATTATGTTATATCTATATGCATTAAATCGTCGTGTAAAAAGTAATAATTTTGTCACTAGTTAATATTTTCTCGCCAAGTGAAACTCTAGATATACACACACATACACACACAACTAAATAATTCAACAGATTGCGCCCTAATGCTTTAAAATAACAGTAATTACCCACCAAGCGTTTTTTTTTTCCTATATACGTATTCCCCACAAATCAATTGCAACTGAATTAATCGTCGCGTTATTTATTATGGAAAACGCCGGACTCGGGGAGTTTATTTAAAACAACAATAAATCGCCGTCACGCGAATCGGTTATGCGCGCGGACGACGGGCCGATTCGTGCATTTTTTATGACCGCCCCGTAATTTATTCATTAGCGGCGTTTACCCCGCGACCGGAGTGCCGAGGCAGCGGGAGCCCAAGCGACGGAATCGTGCGGCTTGGAAAATCAAAACGTGTGCATTATTCGTAAAATGCATTAACGGAGTCATGTTTGGAAAAAATTGCTGCAATTATAATCTGAAATGCACGATATATGTTTCATAATTGTGGTTACAGTTCAATTTTTTTCCAAAGTGAAAACTGTTCCACTTTTGACTAATTAATCGGGAATGGTGAAGATTATGACTGTTGGATGCTAAATAATATATAGATAGCCGGCTAAACAAACACATACACACGATGGGTCTGGTGGACAGCTTGTTATGTAGAAGAACTAGAAACAGCATATAATATGCCTCTGCCTAGCTCTACTAAATACTAGGCATCTAATTCTAGGGTAGTGCTGGCCTATTATGGCCAGTATTGGCAACTCCTCACCCGCCAGAATTTTGTAGCTCGCACTCAAAATTGACTGGTGGGATGAGTGAGTAGCCTCAAAGAGAGGTTTCACAATGGGCCTAAGTATCTGTAGCTATGCTACCCTCCAGCCAACAGACGTACATACGATACAACTGACAAGGTTAATCTTCGATCTTCTAATTTCAAAATATCCTTTTATACTAGTAGACAATAGTAAAGGTATAACGCGTCTATAAACATAAAACTAGTATAAAAGGATAAACATATTTTGAAATTGGAAGATCGAAGATTAACCTACCAACCAGCTAAATCCGCGTTCGTTTATCTAAAACTCTAGTTCTCGAACGATAAAGAGGTTTAACACTCTTACTTACTTATATAGCTAGTCTTATTCTCCTTTTCTCATTTCACTCAATATTGTAAAATATACAATAAGATATCATTCGTTCCTATCATTGATTTTATAGTCGTGGCTCCTAATCCCACGAAGCTTGTCGCCAATAATATATGCAAAAATGCGCTTAACATCGGCCACAAAAGTAAAGAACAACTCTGCTACCAATAAATACCATCCCGCGCACCACATTTTTGTATCAAAAGTAAAACTGTGTGTGTGCGTGCATGGGCGTTTTGAATAGTAGCTGCTTTTTGCCTACATGTGTTCAGGAATATATCTTGCTAAAATCAATTGTTATTTTTTTAGCGACCGTTTTTAATGCATATTTATATAATATTGAAATTTCTTTCTATATTTCATGCAGAAAAGAATTGTAAATTTGTAATAGTAATTAATATTTTTGATCGGACATCCTCGAATGCGCACTTTAAAGTGGGAGTCGCGAATAATATTTGGATTGCAGAAAAAATAATTATTGATGTTTTTCTATACATACCCATTTTTTGATTTGAAGAATTTTAAGTACAAAAAGGGCACCGAAAAGTGTGAGAAACGCTCCAATGCAATATAATTCCGTATAGAAGTAGATCAGGGAAATCATTAATGCTCGCACAAACTAATTGCTGCGGTTTTCGTCTACCTGATTCCGTTGGCGACCTTAACCCGGTTAACACCTCTACCACCGCCCCCACACTGGGATAACACGGCGGGCGGCCGCCACCACTCGGCGCCTCCGCCGCCTTTTGTTCGCCCTCAGACTGCCGCAGGCGCCACACAGACTTTGGGTTTCAGATTAATGGATCATTTTTCTTCCGCCCCCCTGCACGTAACCCTTCGCCTTTTTCTACTTCTCTCCAGCCCCTCTCATATCCCACACACACACACACATACATTTATAGGACGGGCGTAAAATGCTACCGGAAGGTACAAATCAAATAGCAATAAAAGCCAATAAAGTGCCGATAAATTAGAAGGATATTATTGATAGGCAAGTGTTGTGTTGTATAGGTTTAGTGCAGGCTTCGTAAAACTTTTTTATAGACCGCTCTAGTTTTTATATGAACTTAAAATGACAATTTCAATTTATTAGATATCATCAATATGCCATTACAATTTACTTGTGTGAGGACATTTCTTATCACTCACTCGTTGTATATTTTACATTCATTAAAAACATCTTGTATACAAATAGTTGTTTTTTTCACCTGCAGTTACGAATTTGTCATCTTACAGTGCGAAATATTAATAATATTCTTCTAATATTATCTATTATTAATATTAACACAAATAAAGGGTCCTTCCATCTTTTGGGAGATCTACTTGGAGTCCTTGTAGTCCTGAGTGACTTCTGTGTGTTGCATTCTTTTGATATGTTGGTTCCATTCTGTCTTGTCCATCTTACAATGTCCTTCTGTTAGTTCAATGATTTACTCCAATCGGGTTCACACAAAAAAAATTGGAATTACAAAAAAAATTCTAATAACAATTAAAACCACATTAATTATTTCTGTAGCACACATATACATAAAGTTAACGCGTTGTAATAAATGAGTTATTTGATTTATTTGCCGTGTGTTTCCCCCACATTATTGTTTCTCCTTGAAACGGTAAATATTTAATAGTGGCCGCGCTTTAAATAAATATAAATTATGAGCCGATTAATTCCGAATCTAGCCGTCATTATCTATGATTTGTGGCGCATTAAGGCTAAGTACGGGTGAATTTTTAATAATAATTGTGATATTGTGTGCATGTTCTTTACACGTTGACTGGGCAATTTATTAAATGGCGATTTCGAATGTTGTTGTCAAGTCGGGCAATTGAGGGGGTGGTGGGTATGGTAAGGTGGTGCACGATTCACCCACTCCCACACATGGTAATTCAAACAAATCCAATCAATTTGTCATTTTCCGTTTGGCCCGCTAATACCGCCCGAGGAAAATTAATTAACTCGGGTGGAAGAAGCCAATTCATATAAATACAGTCGTAGAGGGGGGCGGCGAAGCCCGTTACGGTCCCCCAAACGAAAGTAATAGCAGTAAAATATCCGGAACTATCTTGTTCTTTTCCAACTTTTGTTCATAAAAATCAAACAGTTCCGAAATGGAACTGATAACTCAATATCTAATCACATTTAGCCTCCCCCGGTATCTGGCGGCGATAAGTCCGGCGGTCAGCCATCTCGAAGGTCATAATTTCAGAGCACGACCAAGAGGACCGTCCCCCCTCTCTCTCTCGCCACCCCCTTAATACCTTATTCCGATGCCATCAGATCTGATAACAAGTAAATTGGGCGGAGGACGTTATGATTTTTTTTCTGATCAACTTTATTATCTTTCATTATAAACATTAATGTTGTATGCAATATGATATTGTAATTTTATTCATTACAAGCCACGTGAAAACATATTTATTTCATTTCTTTTTTTATGATTCAAGCCATGATTAATAAAGATGAACTAATTAGGTCATAGAAAACTGTTAAAAGCAGTGTAAGTGTAATAAGACCCATCACAAACGCGATAGTGGTGAGGTAGCTGTAAGCAATGTTTTGCATGGCTATAAACATCCAGACGTTCAGAATTTTGCTAAATCCTGGCTAGAAATCGGTTTGACAATAAACATTACTACTAATTTTGGCGAACAAAATGTTGTCGGTAGCTTTAATTAAATCCTGCTGTCGATAAAACCATGACCCATTGTGTATTTGTGTATGTGTGTGTGGGAGATAGTGCAGACTTATCGCTGCTGATACGGCCGTTTTTATTCGGCTTATTAGAGATGCGCAATTAACGTGTATGTGGGGGCCCCCGCCGCTCCTGCGGCGGCTAGACGCTGTAATTCGTGCGGCCGAAGGAGCGTGACCGGAGTGCAGGACGAGGCCCGCTCCTCCTTGACGTAGGTCACGCACATAAACGGCCCCGACCTTGAGCCACCTGCACACCGCGTTGTTGTGCGCTTGATGGGGGGGACGTGTAATGCAATTGTACTGCCTCCTAAAACAGCTACTGAGCATGCTGATTGCCATTAGGGGGTCATATTGGTGTTTCAAATTTTGAACTGAATGAAAATCATAATCCAAATGATTCAGTTTGTTATAACAATTGTTTTATGTTTAAAACAACTTATTAGAATAAACATGCTATAAGATGAACCTATATCTTATAGCTTGTTTATACAATTATTATATCTTACAGCATGTTTTATATTATTATTTAAACTGGGGTACATGTACATTACGTTGTTTGCAGGGGGTACAAATGAAATTTCAGGAAATTTCCTGTATAGAGCAAACATGTAAATCAAATCTAAATCACGGCTGTTCGTTCCGTCTTTTGCCCATCGCGACACTCTTAGTAGCAGCAATACTAAGCCATATTTTCAGGAAAATTTAGAAGAAAAAAAAAATACATCATACAAACATACAAATTATAATAAAACTATGTATGTTTTAAATTTTTTTTTTTCTTTCAACATATCCATATTCTTTGACATGTACATATTAAGTCCTAATCACAAAACTTTAGAAACGTTGTTCCACTTAAATTATCTGCTAAAAATGCTGTACCTCCATGATGATAAGTCCCAATTACAAAATATCATTAGGGGGTACAGCTATTTCTCACACATTTTTATATATTAGGCGTAAATTAATAAATGAAATTATTTGAATCATAGAAAGTAATGGATAACAATGTAGTGCAGAGTTCAAGTCGTTTGAAATAGTGGTCGGGCATAGTTTGGTTGGTAGGGGCCGCCCGCCCACCCCACCTTTTCTCGCATAGTTTTTCCATAGGATAACACTCTTCTTCGAATAGTTTACACAATATAAAACGTCTGTATCCATTGGAAAAAAAATATGCGAGCGAAGGTGGGACTTTTTTCAATGGATACAGACGTTTTAACTTGTGTAAACTATTCGAAGAAAAGTGCTATCCAATGGGAAAACTATGCGAGCAAAGGTGGGGTGGGCGGGTGGCCCCTACCAATCAAACTATGCCCGTTCACTATTTCAAATTACTTGAACTATGTAGTACATTTTTTCTCACATTTTTTTATACATACGGCGTAAATTAATAAAAGAAATTAATTGAATCATAGAAAGTAATGGATAACAATGTAGTGCAGAGTTCAAGTCGTTTGAAATAGTGGACGGGCATAGTTTGGTTGGTAGGGGCCGCCCGCCCACCCCACCTTTTCTTGCATATTTTTTCCATAGGATAACACTCTTCTTCGAATAATTTATATAATATAAAACGTCTGTATCCATTGAAAATAGTATGCGAGCGAAGGTGGGTACTTTTTTTTTCAATGGATACAGACGTTTTATATTATATAAACTATTCGAAGAAGAGTGTTATCCTATGGAAAAACTATACGAGCAAAGGTGGGGTGGGCGGGCGGCCCCTACCAACCAAACTATGCCCGTCCACTATTTCAAACGACTTGAACTCTGTACTACATTGTTATCCATTACTTTCTATGATTTAAATAATTTCATTTATTAATTTACGCCTAATGTATAAAAAAAATGTGAGAAACAATTTAGTACATAGTTCAAGTAACTTGAAATGGTGAACGGGCATAGTTTGATTGGTAGGGGCCACCCGCCCACCCCACCTTGCTCGCATAGTTTCTCCATAGGATAACACTCTTCTTCGAATAGTTTACGCAATATAAAACGTCTGTATCCATTGAAAAAATACTCACCTTCGCTTGCATACTTTTTTCAATGGATACAGACGTTTTATATTGCGTAAACTATTCGAAGAAGAGTGTTATCCTATGGAGAAACTATGCGAGCAAAGGTGGGGTGGGCGGGAGGCCCCTACCAACCAAACTATGCCCGTTCACCATTTCAAGTTACTTGAACTATGTACTAAATTGTTTCTCACATTTTTTTATACATTAGGCGTAAATTAATAAATGAAATTATTTAAATCATAGAAAGTAATGGATAACAATGTAGTACAGAGTTCAAGTTGTTTGAAATAGTGGACGGGCATAGTTTGGTTCGTAGGGGCCGCCCGCCCACCCCACCTTTGCTCGCATAGTTTTTCCATAGGATAACACTCTTCTTCGAATAGTTTACACAATATAAAACGTCTGTATCCATTGAAAAAAAAAGTACCCACCTTCGCTCGCATACTATTTTTAATGGATACAGACGTTTTATATTATATAAATTATTCGAAGAGTTATCCTATGGAAAAACTATGCGAGAAAAGGTGGGGTGGGCGGGCGACCCCTACCAACCAAACTATGCCCGTCCACTATTTCAAACGACTTGAACTCTGCACTACATTGTTATCCATTATTTTCTACGATTCAATTAATTTCATTTATTAATTTACGCCTAATGTATAAAGAAATGTAAGAAACAATGTAGTGTATAATTTAAGTCGGTTGAAATAGTGGACAGGTATAACCAAGTTGATAGAAGACCCCTCCTTCTCGCATAGTTTTTACCAAGTGATAAAATTCTTCCTGGAATTGTTTAAAACAATGAAAACGTCTTTATACTTTGAAAAAATTGTAACGAGCAGAGGTGGGGTGGGTGGATTTTTCCTACCAACCAGACTAAACCCGTCCACCATTTCAAGTGACTTAAACTATGTACTACATTGTTTCTCACATTTTTTTATACATTAGGCGTAAATTAATAAATGAAATTAATTGAATTGTAGAAAGTAATGGATAACAATGTAGTGCAGAGTTCAAGTCGTTTCAAATAGTGGACGGGCATAGTTTGGTTGGTAGGGGCCGCCCGCCCACCCCATTTTTGCTCGTATAGTTGTTCCATAGGATAACACTCTTCTTGGAATAGTTTATACAATATAAAACGTTTGTATGCATTGAAAAAAGTACCCACCTTCGTTTGCATACTTTTTTCAATGGATACAGACGTTTTATATTGTATAAACTATTCCAAGAAGAGTGTTATCCTATGGAACAACTATACGAGCAAAGGTGGGGTGGGTGGGCGGCCCCTACCAACCAAACTATGCCCATCCACTATTTCAAACGACTTGAACTCGGCACTACATTGTTATCCATTGCTTTCTACAATTCAAATTGTGTAAACTATTCCAAGAAGAGTGTTATTCTATGGAAAAACTATGCGGGCAAAGGTGGGGTGGGAGGGTGTTCCCTACCAACCAAACTATGCCCGTCCACTATTTCAAACGATTGGAACTCTGCATTACATTGTTATCCAATACTTTCTATGATTCAATTAATTTCATTTATTAATTTACGCCTAATAGTATAAAAAAATGTAAAATAAAAAATATTTTATATATTTTTGGCCGCTACAATTTGATTTTTTTTTAATTTTCTCTCTTTTCCGAGCACCAAGAAGGTGTAACCAATCCCTTATCTATTGTTTGTTATATGTCTACAATTCGTGGTAAACAAAACATTACATGATGCTATGCCTCGTCTCAAATAAAATAATTTATAAGATATTTCAATATAATATGCAAAAGAAATGTAGATGTAGCAACTTTTTTTTTTGAAGTAAAATAAAACATTTTAAAGATGCTACACGGAGCCTCAAGAAGGATATATATCTTTGATCCTTTGTAAGTCTCAAGAAGTCGTCCGTGTAATCTCTTGTTGACCGCTGACCGCGTGCGCTCTTCTCTCAATTCCCTCATCCAGCATATTCGCCCACGCCGGAAACGGCGCGCGTTTATAGCCGCCGCCGCCGCCGTCGTAACGGAGGCCAGGTAGGCGGCTTGTGTACCCGCAAACCCATCCCCCTCAAACACACACACACATACTCATACGATTATGCAAACGACCGCATATATCCAAATTCCGTCGCCGGGATGGCCGGAATTAAATCCGAAAACTTTCCCGAAACCGATACCAATCAGCCGCCGCCGCGGCCGTAAATCAGCGCCGGCGCGCGAATATGAAAAATTCAGGGCGCGCAATAAAACGGCGATAATAAGAAACGAGGTGGAATGCAATAAATGAAAATGGCGGCGCGGCGGTGGCAATCAAAGTTTTATAAGGGCACTTTGCGTCCCGCGCGCGGCGGCGGCGGCGGCGGTCTCCCGATATGATTTTAGAGCGGATTAAAAATGTTCGCCAATTCACAATGTAAACCCACAAAACTTGACGCCACCCGCGGGTAGTATCGTTTATTAATTGCTCAACAAAAAAAATGCCTGCAATAAAGCCCGTTGGGGGCAGTAAAAATCGAAAGGTTTATGGCGCGCGAGTCGATTCAACGACGCTTTTATTTAAAAACAACTTCATATAAATTTAATATCGCACGATACAGCACTTAAATATGCTTCAGATAATGCAATTAAATTGATAAAATCGTACCGAAAATAGGTTACTACATGCAATATTGATAACTCCAAATAATATAATACGTTTTAATAATAGCAGCCTTCTATATCAGTGATTCTTAATCGCAGCAAAAATTAATGTTGGCTCCTCTACTGTATGCGATTGACTCTTTGATTTTGGTACACCGCGGTTCTTCTTATGATCAAAAGTGACTTTAAAAAGGTTAATGGGCCGTTCACAATAACCGCGGTAGGGGTAGTGTAGCGGTAAGCGAAATTGCACACATGCGAGCGTTTACAGCAGCGCAGTAAAACTATGATAGAATTAGAACCATAATTATCTCATAGCATTACTGCCCAGTTCTGAACGTCTGAATTTTAATAGCCATGCAAAATATTGCTTCCCGATACCTTACCACTTATTGTGAATGGCCCATAAGAATCACATGCTCTATATCATGAATTAATTGTGGCCTCGCATTTTTTTTTTTGCAATTTATATTCTGGTGTAAAGTAAATCGCCGCTTTTATTTATTTGCACTGCAAACTATTCGGAGCTTGCGCGCGCGAATCTTTTATACAGGCTCTAAAATTAAAATCGTAAATATTTTCCCGGCCGTGGGATAATTTTAGTTTGCGGCATTCCAAATAAACGGCGGCGGGGGATCGTACAATGCCTAGACAAGGTGAATTTCGTTCGTCGTGATTCAATCGAAACGGTTTAACTCTGTTTAGACAGAATATAAAGATATCCATACTACGCATTCAGTGGTAATTTTATTAACAATACACCATTAAGCTCGTTTTAGACAAGACAATTTCATGAACCAAAAGTTAAGGTCGTGTTAGATAAGACAATTTCTTCATTCAAAAATTGTTCAAGAAATAAATTAATAATATATTATATTATATCTGTATCATTCAGATTCATCAACTGAGCAAGACAATTTCTTAGTCAATATATTAATTCATTTCTTGGACAGTTTTTGATGCAAGAAAATGTCTTGTCTACAACGATTTTTAGCCTTTTTTCTATGAGGTAAAGTCTACGCCATTGCTCTAACACCGAATCAAGCACTAAGAGAAAATATCGGAGCTGTTATTCGTGAAATACAGCCACAAATATCTCAAAAACTGATGAATATTTTCATCAAAAGAATCGTATTTTTAAGAAGAGCCGAGGTGTATATTTGACAGATTTTCTATTTCATTACTAACCCCATGCCCGTATTTACCAACATCTCATAAAGATTCCATAAGCTAAAAAAACAGTACAACTTACCCTCGTAGAGGGAAGTTAAACGCCATCTGGCGGCACCACATCAATTAGCAATGCACACCCATATGGTAATAACCGTCAACATGCTCATGTTATCAGGATCACCGGGTAGTGCCCTCTAGAGAATATGAATAATATTCCAATAGAGTACCAGATGGCGTTTAACTTCCCTCTACTAGGGTAAGTTGTACTGTTTTTGTATATAACCACTCGAGATTTTGTGTGAATTCATCCTCACTAGCTGAGCTACACTGACGAGATCTAATAAGATCGAAATCTAGATATGTAGATTGCTAAGAGGTGGGTTCACACTTATATAATATATTCCATAAGCTATTGAATGGATACATTGAAAACGTCATTATGATAGAAATAGCCAAAACAAATGTTACCTAATATAGCGTTTGTGATTGGAGCTTTGATGACACCTTTTGTTTAATTATTCAGTGGTTCCAATAATTCGTTATTATAGCAACAATAAATACATTATCTAGTGAATGTAGTTACTTTAGATTATCTCTATTGGAAACACTGAATGATTAAACAAAAGGTGTCATCATAGCTCCAATCGCAAGCGCTACTCAAGTGTTTGACATTTGTTTTGGTATATTCTGTCATAATGACGTTGTCAATTTATCTATTCAATAGTTTATAGGGACCTATAAAGTTTATGGGATGTTGGTGAATACGGGCATAAGTAAGTTATATATCTAAAGCTTGAATTACATTGTGTAGATTCGTCAAGAAACTTGAACAAGTTTCTAGTTATAATTATTCATGTGCTATATTCAGTTCATACTATTATAACCAATCACATCTAGTATAAGAAACATATGGCAGTACGTGATTGGTCATAGAACGAACTGAACATAGCACATGAATAATTGAAACTAGAAACTTGTTCAAGTTTCTTAACAAATATGTGATTTGTAGGAATATTGATACTTAAGTATAGTTACTTGCAATAAAATAATTATATTATATAATTTTTATTTGCATCGATCTAAACATATATAAATATAGTAGTTTGGAAATATTTTATTCGATTTTGATGGCTGATGTATGAATCTACCCCAGCTGTAAATTCCGGCGACATTAATAACAACCCATGGGGGGCGCGCGCAAAAAGATACACACACATAAAGATATAAAACGTCGATGGCAAAGTCGTAAGTCACAGGAGATGTTACGATGTTTGACAATGTACAAGTGTGTGTGTTGGGGGGTTTTGGGGTGACTTTCAAAGAATAAGTGATGCGGCCATAAATTCGTAGCGATTGATAGATCAGCATTTCGGTGGCGGCAGGCGCCGGCAAGGTGCGAGAGGTGCGAGAGGGGCGGCCGCGCATAGACGCCCCGGCGGCGGCGTCGCCTGGAAGTCGAGGCGCCTGCCCTCCGACTGCTCACTTGATCTTTTAATCCCGACATACGCGTCGGAAATTAATCACCCCCCTCGTACAATTTCTGTGTGTTCTTCTCGCGCGACGTCAAACCACCCACGCCCGCAGATGAATTATTCATTGAGACTTCGTTATAATTCCGACTACTTACTACCATTTACAATTAATGCGCGCACCGATGTCGGAATTTTGTTCCGAGAGGGAAAATGATTTGTGTGGCGTGATTAATTTTCGGTGCAATGCTCTTGGACACTACCAGCATGTACCGGGGACCCAATGCGCCATGTCAATTGCACTTTTCACTCACCACTATTACAGCTGTTTAACCCTTTTAATTGAACCCAATTTGTACGCGTAGAGTTTTATTCGAGCCTCCTGGGAGGATGTGTTTTAGTATACAATTCAAATTGAGTTTATTTGAATATTAATAATTATATACACAATATCTACTAGCACTGATTTCATCAAATTTTGTTTGTGAAATGACTAAAATATTCACTCTAGTTAGAAAACACATTTTCAAAGATATATGATGGAAACATTGAAAACATTCCGTTCCCCAAATGTTGTCAATAAACTTTGTTTTAATGTTGTATTATATGAAATCTAGAAGATGTTAAAAAACACTAACTATAGGTTTTACTCAATTTTTTAAGTACTTAAGTATGAAAAGTACCAAGCAATAGGAATGTCGTAACTGCATTGCACACAATTTTTGAGAAATAAAATTTGAAAAGGGTTTGGTTACCTGTTATAATAATATATAATAATAATAAAATAAATTTATTTCCAAAAGAAAAGAAAAATACAGTTACTAATTTATAATTGTAATTATGATAATAATAAAGATAAATATTAGTTTCCCAAGGAAATTACAGTTTATGGATACCAAAGCAGTATGTATTGCTGGTATGGAATCCTATTCTGTAATTTGGTAGGTGATGGTGGTTATTGGTATTGCTTGTTCATTTATTTCTGTAGTAATAATTTAATTGTTTTTTAAATTTTATATAATGTTGTTTTTGTTTCAATTCATATGGTAGTTTGTTATATGTTTTGATGCTGCAGAGTAATGGGCTTTTCTGTTTTTTAATTGTATCTAACAAGAACCAATTGATGTTATCTTGTCTGCAACTAACTTATTTTTAGGTTCTTGCACCCTTTGTCGTAGGTTATTATATTTCTAAATATCTGTACCTCAGAAGTAAACTGTCGTAACTACCAAATTCTGCTATTTTATTCTTTAGGTTCTTGCACCGTTTCTACTACAAACGGTGCAAGAATCTAAAGAATAAAATAGCAGAATTTGGTAGTTACGACAGTTTACTTCTGAGGTACAGATATTTAGGTATATAATAATAGTTCTGCCCTAGATATAGTCAAAAATTGTATCTTATTTATTTCGCTTGTGTCAATTGATATAAATAAATGACTACAAACTGAACGATTAAACAAATGGCGTGTGCAAGAGCGGTGATGTATACACATTTTTTCCCGTCGACAGGGAGGCTCGGGCATGTAGAAAAGAAACGGAATAGGGGGAATTGGGGCAGCGCACACATTAGATCTCCGCATGAGGCGGGCGGGGGCTGGCGGACACGACTTATGGATATTCTTAGGGGTTACTAACACAGTGGAAATGCATTTTCTCTCCCCGAAACGGCGACTTCCTCTAGCGCACGCATAAAAGGGACGATATCGCCGACATGCGGAATTAATTCCGCGAGGGGTGGGTGGAAGCCTCGCAAAAGGAGAAACGTCATCTTTATATTTACTGCCGCTATCTGTAATTGGTAGCGTCCGCGATTTATTTATTTATTAAGGGCAACGTGAGCAGCAGAGCGCGCAACTTGCGCAACACCGACGGGACGGCGGGGTGTTTTAATTTGATTCCGTGTTGCGACACCCCTTTTACGTAATTGAAATTTATAACGAGACTTATCCATTATTCTCAATTGAAATTATAAGTGAAACTAGATGCGATTATTGCTATTGGGTTATACAATTATCACCAAAAATTAAAACTGAAAGTTAGTTAGTATAAAGGACCATTCACAATAAGCGTGGTAGGGGTAACGTAGCGGTAAGCGAAATTGCACACATCTTTAAAAATGCGGGCCTTTACATGGGTCATTATAATTATCGTATAGCATTACTGCCCAATTCTGAACGGCTGGATTTTTATAGCCATGCAAAACATTGCTTACTGCTACCTTACCACTACCGCACTTATTGTAAATATTCAAACAATCAATGGTAAAAAGATTTATAATATCTAAATAATTAGAGAGAGCTATTTCACTAAAATTTAGTTAATTATCACGTGTCGAAGAAGTAAGTTTGCTAAGCACAAAAAGCAACATCCGTTCGAAATAAAATTGATATGCCTTAGATGGGGTGGCTAGAGGCACTTCGTGATGAAAAAACTAATTTCATTAAAAGTGCGAACTTTCACTGTAGAGCGCTCAAACAAACGGGAAGTTCTTTCCATACTTGCTGCTGTGCGAAAAGTTCAAAGTAAATGGTCTTCTTTTCCTAGACTATTGCATTACAGTTTATTAACTATAATATTATATTTTTCATTATTTTTCATACAAATAACTACAATAGAGAAATTGATGTGATTTATCTATACCTGGCTCACATATATATGGTTTTATAGATACCGTAAAATGAGGTTACACCATTTTTCAGGTTTTTTGTCTTTAATTGAACGGAAATATTTTTTGAAGCGCGTTAAAAATATGGGACTTGTTGCATGTTGTTCTTTAGTGTTATTAGTTGCTATTTAATATAAAATGTATGTAATGTGAGTAATTTATTATGCAATATTTATTTTATATATGTATTTGAAAATCATGTATTCTCCTACAACTCTCTTTGCGGCAATTATGCCAAGAGCATCTGCTAGAGATTTAGTACCTTCTATCATTGCAGCTTTCTCTTCCTTTTCCATTTCTTTTACCATTTGCTCCGAGTATGTTTGAAAATTGGGATATTCTTCATCTGAAGAGTCCTGCAATACTGGATCATCAGTGTCATCATCCCGCTGGATTCGCTTTGTCTTTTCTGATATATCCTATTGCCTTTCTTCTGTCTTTTATATATTTTGTGAATTAAAAAAAAATGTTTCACCAGTTTTAACACAGTTTGACGTTGGTGCAAAGTCTCCCCATATTGTGGTGCAAAGTTACCCCACGTGTTAAAAATGTTAACAAGTACTTACCAGATGATTTTAAATATAAACTAATTATCAAAATATATAGCCAAAGATGTGTAACTGGTACTAAAATGGTGACTTATCTGATAGTATTACACACGAATCGGTGGAACACGCAATTTTTCAACACTAAACAAAACTGCAACAGATTGGTGTCATAAACAAGTCCCGTAAAGTTAGGTTTTGATGTAAAAATCTCCTAATCACTCTCTCACAAGATCTACAGATGACACTTCCATCTTGTGATTAACATGTTGCGCAGTTAAATTAGAAACTACACATATGGCTCCACAATGAATCTTTTTCGGAAGTTGGTGCAAAGTTACCCCACGCGGTGCAAAGTAACCTCGTTTTACGGTATCAGTAATAATTAAGGAGATATGGAAACCGGTAAAGGATAGTGGAGAAAAATTTACAAAGGTTTTAAATTGTTTAAACAACTCTACAAAGAGTGTTGTCCCATTAATAAATCTATGTATCACGTAACTTTTTTTTGAAAATTTTCTACTTAGCACATCTATATACAAAGGAAATAGCAAACATTAAACCTTTCTGAAAATGAATCACGTAATTTTTGGATTGAGAAATAATGAAAAAGAAATTGTTTTTTTTAAATTTTACTACTTAAGCGTTATTCCCTGTTCATATACCACATTAGGAATAACGCCTAAGTCATAATCTTTAATGTATAACAAAATTAGGAGTTCACACACCACAATTTATTTAATCTGGGGCTAGGAGATTTGCTTTTCTTTATGTTAAAAAGACGTTAGTTACAATTTTGTATTGTGGTTTATATTGATATATTCGCTAGCCTTTTCTACCACAGTGTGGTGTAAAGGTTTGAATTTTCCTCTATTCTTTTATAATTTTTTTCCATTCTCTTCTATTTATTGCCATTATTCTTTTGCTTCCTTCCACTTTTTTCCTTTCTTTTCTAATAGTTCCTAGCTTCATCCCATTTTTTTCTTGGTCTTACTTTTTGATTGTTGCTCTCCATGTTCTTTTGGCTGGTGGTCTCTGCCATCCTAGGTTATCCAATAATGCGTTGTCGTATTACAGTGGTTGTGCAAATCTGTAGCTAGCCTAGTATAAAAACGTTATGGTTTCTATTCCTCATATTGAAATTTGACTAAATCTACAAATTACTACTATTCTGATAAAATAACAGTGTTTAGATAAACTCAACTTTTTTTTATAGTTACACTCGCGGCCCATTCTCTCATTTATCTCCCCGATCTTCTCTGTTGTTGTATATGTGTGTAGGGGGGGGGGCGGCAAAAAGATGTTCCGACAAGAGTCATTAGTGCTCGATAATAAAAAAAAAACGCAAACGTCCTTATCGATTCAACGGGACATCGTTGTGGACGTCAGGCGGGGTGGCCCCGGCGTTGATGAGTGATGAGGTCAAAACGCGACGCCGCCGCCGCCGCCACGGGGTGACAGTCGCGATGGGACGCGGCCGCGCCCCCCCTGGCGTCCTATTAACCCGAACATTAATACAACCGCAATCAATTAGAGAGAATTACAAGTGACAGTTTTTTTTTTCATTCACCCCACGGTTGAATGACTATTGCTGAAGTAGCGCTGGCCTGTACGGTGCTAATGGTAATATAATTCTTGCCCAATTTCCCGAAACAACGGAACCGGTTATTATGGAAATTGTATCAATTTAGACGAATTAGGGAGTGTTACTTATGGTGGTGTGCAGAGTGTGATGTATTTTTTTGTATAACCAAGATAGATATTTATAATATACATCGAGATTTAGATTTTTCATCCCAACTTTTAATAATATATAGTGAAATCTGTTTTAGTAGTAGTATGTAACTGGCTATAGACCTTAAAAAGTAGATTCACATATATCTTTCACCAACAATTGAAGGTGGCAAGTAAAGAACATGATAAAAGGCACTGTTACACATAATATTGTTGTAATAAAATACAACTAAATATTACGAAAGTATCTTATACGAGGGTGAATCAATAAATACCCGTGTTATGAATGAAGATATCGTATGACAGATGATAGTTTACAAGTAATGCCAACTTCCCTCAACAACGACACCTGTCTTCAAACACAGGTTTTTATTGATCGACCCTCGTATATCGCACAATGAGACAAATGTAATTCCCAAAAATAAATAGAGATAAATGCAATGTAAAGATTGCAATAGTTCCAGTCGTTTTACCATTGAGTATAATATTCTATATGTCCCCAATGCTTAGTACGAGACGGACGGTTTATGTAAATTTTAACGATCCTTTATCTTTTTTGCGTTTAGAATAATAGAAATTATTATTTAAAAAAATAGATAATATTATACTCAATGGTAAAACGACTGGAACTATTGCAATCTTTACATTGCAATTATCTCTATTTATTCTTTACTTGCCACCTTCAATTGTTGGTGAAAGATATATGTGAATCTACTTTTTAAGGTCTGAGTTCGATCTCCGGCGAGGAACGAATTTTTGCGAATCACCTTTCACAGTTTTTCAGAGGTTTTCTGTGAAGTTGAGGTAAATACGGGATGATTAAACTCCTCTGAGCTTCTCCCTTGACCGTCGGAAAAGCCTCACAGCTGATAGCCCTATAAAGATAGACGTTTTTTTTTATATACATAAGAATCATAAAAACAAAAATCAAAACCTGAAGATTAATTTTGGTTAGTTAAACTTGTCATCTGATATTTTGTTATGCAATATTTATTGGAGACAGTACAATGAATAGAAAATCTTCAATTAATTTGTTATTTAATCGTATTATCAAGTTTGAGACAGTCTTCGGCTTTACATCCGCACTACCCGATATTAATACCATATGAAATCACTAAATTTCTTTCCCATATCAACATATCTGTTATCGCTTTTGTTCCTGTGTGAAAATACAGGATAATCGCGGTTGGGCCCCCATTATCATATCGCAGATAGCACAATTTTTTCCCGAGACAGACAAGCGAAACGGGGAGCCGCGTTCACTCTTCGGGCCGAACGGAAGGAAGTGGTGTCAGCCCGAGGTAGCTGTCCATTCCGTGCGCGATAACGGCTTCCCAGGGCCTTGAGAGAGTGTGTTTCGGTGTAGCTGCGGTTCTTTGACAGATACACGACAACACACACAAACGCACCGAGCTATCGCCACCGCCACTTTCCGTAAATAAAAGCGATAATCACGGTGAAAATAGAAATGGGAAAGCCACAACTGTAGTAGTAGTAAACGTTGAGAATTTATTTATTGATTTTTATGTATTTTTAAACTCGAATTTTGTCAAATTTATTAACTAATATGCCTAAGAGCAGTTATTATGATATACTAGACAGGTTTTTCCTCAAACTTTTTGGTTCGCGACCCCCTTTTGCACTTAAAAATTTCGAAGGACCCTCTGAAGAATGGGTATGAGTTGACAAACATCCTGTATGATTTGTAATAATTTTTTTGCGACCCCCCAAATATTTTTCGCAATCGCGACCAACTTCGTTACTCAGTTCTTACTAATTCTTCTTTTTCTTGTGCCTTATCCTCCAAGGACGTCGGCAATCAGCAACATAATCTGCACCTTATCTGCTGCTTTTCGAAACAACGATCTTGTAGATTGTGCATATCACTGCAGTAGATTCCTCAGCCATGATGTTCTTCCGCGTCTACCATCAATTTTAACCTGTATGATGGTTTGTAACAGTTACTAATTGGATTATATAAAGGTGTTTTATTTTTAAAAAAATTATTTTTTTAAAACATTTTCAGATTTATAATAAATAAATAAAACGTTTTATTTATTTATTATAATGAATTATCACAAAGTAGATGCCGATTCAATTCAATATTTTCAGATTTAATTTTTACCATTTTTGAGTACAAACTCAGACAATGAACACAGTTAGAAATTACGTAATAATCCAGTAGTAACTAATTAGTTACTACGATAGTTTTCTCTGTAAACTGCTTAGGGTGTTAATTATTGGGTAATACAAAATAAATCTCTTATTTTATTTGAAAATTATCTGTTATAGATTCGTTTCAAATAAGAGATTATCACTGTCCTTTACAGTATTACCCAATAATCAACTAATTAGTTCAAATAACTAATTAATTGAAGATTTCCCATTCATTGTACTGCCTCCAATAAATATCAATTTCACCCAGTGTTTATCTCCTGGCGGGGGGCTAATTAAAACAGCACTTGGTAGCCCTCCGTCATTCGCACTCCCTGTAATGGATTAAAATGCCTATATCTATCCATCGCCGTAATTAAGACGCCGTCGGGGTGGCGTGCGTGATTTTTCCTTCTGTACCGAACCGCCCCCCCCACGCAGCAAAACATCCTCAATAATTCAGCCGTGGGAACGCGGCCATGCAGATCGCAGGTGACCGATGATTGCGCGACATCAAAAGGCCGCGTGAATAATTCCAGGCCCCGGCAATTATGCCGCCGCCGCCGCCCGCCGAAGAAATCCCGGGACTGTTGGCCTTATCAAGTATTTAGCTTCCGTGAGCACGCCGCCCCCCCGGTTTGTAAATACACTCTCTTACGAAATCATTTATTTATTGCGGCCTAGTCGGAATCGGGCGGTTACGTAAGAAGTGCACACGCATTGATTAAGTCCCGGCATGAGGGCCCCCTCGTTACATTTGCATTTTTATGTAACGACAGCCGTAAGGTTTCATTAAGTCGTCGTTTGTTTTGTAAAATGACAATTCTCTCAACTGCTCGGCATGGCTAATGAAGTTGATGACCGTTGCCACTTGGCACGTGGAGACGCACTCAATTACAATTTGTCACCGATTTGTTATGTTAGTTATTGCTGGATTTCACGTGGAAGACCAAAAAAAATGCAATTAGAGTTTTAAGGTCATAGGAAATTTAAGAAAGTTTAGTCTAACTTTCTTAAATTTCCTATGACAATTCGATTTCAATGTGGAAAATAAATAACGTAGTTGTAAAACAAACCTGATCATCTGAACTAGACTTAAGCAGCAGCAATTATTTTTATATATAAAATCAAAGTCAATTAATCATGAATCAAACTTTCAAAAACGCCTACAGTTTTATTGGTGTTAGGCGTCAATTTTATGCAGTCGCAGCGTCGAAAACGATTTAAGACTTGATACCAAATTTCCATCCATTAAATTACATATTCAATGTAGCTTTCCGAATAGTTTTTATTCCGCATCTACTTTGCTATATTTTTTAGTGTGTGTGTGTGGGCAAACTTTTACCCAAACTGGCGACGGTCGTTACAGCTCCCGCTCCCTTTTATGGGTCGCGATTTGAATCTTTTGGGGCCGTTTCCTGGGTGGCGGCGGCATCGGCGCCACCGGCATCCACCTCGCTCGTCTCGTTACCGGCATAAATCAGCGGTTAAAAGCTCAAAAGGTGATTTTCCTATAATTCACCCGGCGCTGTTTTTCATTGCAGAACTCGATCCGGCATAATCTCTCGCTGCACAATCGCTTCATGCGGGTGCAGAACGAGGGCACCGGCAAGTCGTCCTGGTGGATGATCAACCCCGACGCCAAGCCGGGCAAGTCGGTACGGAGGCGCGCCGCCTCCATGGAGACCAGTAAATTCGAGAAGCGGCGCGGGAGGGTTAAGAAGAAGGTGGAGGCGCTGAGGAATGGGATGGCGGATGCCACGCCGAGTCCTAGCTCGTCCGTTTCCGAGGGGTTGGATTTGTTTCCGGACTCGCCGATACACAGGTAGGAGTTGTTACAAGGTTTTTTTCTTGTAGATTTTGATTGACTGGTTTTATAGCGCTGGCGGCTTCCAGTTAAGTCCCGATTTTAGGCCACGCGCCTCCTCAAATACGTCGTCGTGTGGTAGGCTTTCGCCCATACCCTCTGTCGGCGTCGAGCCCGACTGGGGCTCGCCGACGCAATATACAAATTCTAATTATAGTCCTGAAATGAGCGGCAACTACTCACCGGATCAACTCGCTGGCAATTTGGAGCAGGGCATGAAACTGCAAACGGACTATATTGGGTGAGAGGAGACACTGAGTGCACTGCTTTTGTTGTCTTTTCACACGTTGCTTGAATATTTTTGTTATGGGAACTAACATTTCATTCTGCATCCTTTTTCTTATATGAAAACCGCTTTATATGTTTTTTTTTCTCACTCGAAACTTGGTAAATACTATAGGTCTTCTATGTGGTTTTTCTCTTTCAAGAAAATAACTACAACTACCATTTGAATTTATTACAAATAGCAATCGGTTTCAACTATGTTCTAGTTTTATTACCAATCAATCCTAATTCATCAATGATTAGTGTTATTAAACAATCCTAGAGGTTAGAGGCTAGATTAGGTATCAAATATATACATTATTTCTAAAGATATATATCATTAAAGAAGAACATTAAATTTATTCGCCAATTTCTATAATAAAATTAGTCACCACATTGGAATACTATGAATTAAATAGACGATTCATATTTAAAGATATAATAGGGAATCAGATATTGATAGTACAATCAAATATCCTTATTATTTCCAAAGATATGCATCAGTAAAGTTGTAAATTAATGCTATTCACCAAGTTCTATAATAAAACTAGTCACCACATTGAAGTACTATGAGTTAGTTAGGTGATTCTTATTGAAAAATATATCAGGAAATCAGTTATTGATAGAATAATTAGATATCTTCATTATTTCCAAAGATATGCATCATTAAATTAGAAAATTAATGTTATGTGTCAATTTCTACAATAAAATTAGTCACCACATTGGAGTACTATGAGCTAGCTAGGTGATTCTTATTGGAAAAGATATGCATCAGTAAAGTTGAAAATTAATGTTATTTGCTAATTTCTATAATAAAACTAGTCCCCATATTTGGGTACTATGAGTTAGGTAGGTGATTCTTACTGAAAAATATATCAGGCAGTCTGCTATTGATAGTACCATCAGATATCTTCATTATTTCCAAAGATATGCATAATTAAAGTAGAAAATTAATGTTATTCGTCAATTTCTATAATAAAACTAGTCACCACATTGGAGTACTATGACTTAGCTCGGTGCTTCTTGTTGGAAAATGTATCAGGAATTCAGATATTGATAGTATAATCAGATATCTTCATTGTTTCCAAAGATATGCATCAGTCAAGTTGAAAATTAATGTTATTTGCTAATTTCTATAATAAAACTAGTCCTTATATTTGGGTACTATGAGTTAGGTAGGTGATTCTTACTGAAAAATATATCAGGCAATCAGATATTGATAGTACCATCAGATATCTTCATTATTTCCAAAAATATACATCATTAAAGTAGAAAATTAATGTTATTCGTCAATTTCTATAATAAAACTAGTCACCACATTGGAGTACTATGAGTTAGCTAGGTGATTCTTATTGGAAAATGTATCAGGAAATCAAATATTGATAGTACAATCAGATATCTTTATTATTTACAAAGATATGCATCAGTAAAGTTGAAAATTAATGTTATTTGCTAATTTCTATAATAAAACTAGTTTCCATATTTGGGTACTATGAGTTAGGTAGGTGATTCTTACTGAAAAATATATCAGGCAATCAGATATTGATAGTAACATCAAATATCTTCATTATTTCCAAAGATATGCATCATTACAGTAGAGAATTAATGCTATTCGTCAATTTCTATATTAAAACTAGTCACCACATTGGAGTACTATGAGTTAGCTATGTGATTCTTATTGGAAAATGTATCAGGAAATCAAATATTGATAGTAGAATCAGATATCTTTATTATTTCCAAAGATATGCATCATAAAGTAGAAAATTAATGTTATTCGTCAATATCTATAATAACACTAGTCACCACATTGGAGTACTAGATCAGGTATCAAATACCTGTTAGCTAGGCGATTGAAAGATATAAGGAAATCAGATATTAAAAGTTAAATGAGATATCTTCATTATTTCCAAAGATATGCATCAGTAAATTAGTTGTACATAGCTTTTAAACAACTACCTCATTTTATTAGTGCAATCGACGTGATATCTTCCACTTTGGTGAACGCTGATCTAGCCTTAAAAAACTACCGAAAGACTGGAAAATTACCCTGAAATCACATTTCTGTCTTTAAAAAATTTTATTGGAGAAGGGTAAGAGATATCCAAAAATATCTAACAGGCCATTTTTTCGTGCTTGTAATTATCTACAACTTTATTTATCATATGGTCTAAAATAAATAAATAATAATAAATAAATGTTCGAATTGTGGCATAGGGAAGCTAAAACATCCCTGGTTAGATCAAATCCAAATAGATTGCTATTTGAAATGAATTTTAATGCTAAAGCTAGTTTTAGACAAGACAATTTCGTGAACCAAAAGTTAGTCAAGATACGAGTCCATCTAAATTGTCTAGTATCATACAGATAATTGTTTGAAATATTGATTGAATTATAGATTGATTGAAAAATAAAATGCGTTATATTCAAGAAAAAAATTTATTCGGAGCTGAATGATCGTTTAATTCCAGAAATTGTATCGGTTTATACACATTTCATTAATTAATGAAGTTAAAATTTTAGTCAAAATATTAATTGAACAACTTATGATTTAAGAAATTGTCTCGTCTAAAACGACCTTAAGTAGTTTTATTTTCTTCCTTATAATAATTTGATTGTTGTTGGTATCTGCTTTGGTGTTTGTGGCTGAATCAAAAATAAACGCCTGACCGTAGCAGTAGTCGGTATACAATTTGTAAATTCTAGATACTTGAACGGTCAAACCCCCCAACAACCACCGCCCCCGTACACTGCCCCATACGAAACGTACACCTCACGCAGGGACCTCGCCTCGATACACGGCACATCCCCGTACGGCCTCACCCAGTGCCCCATCCACCGCCTCCAGCCCTGCGGGTGCATGAACGTGCAATGCAAAGTTGAGGTAATTTATTAATTAATTACCAACCATAGTCCCGATTCAAACCGCGTAATTTCAGAGGATGTCCCCCACGGGCATGTCGCCGTCGTACCCGCAATCGGAACCATCCCCCGATCCCCTCGGCAACCAGTACATTCTCAGCAGGAACGCGATGCCGCGGCCCCCATCCAGCAGTCCGCCGCTCACCCCGCAGCCCATGCAGGTGATGCCGTCCACGATGATGGGGCAGCTGATGGGCGCGCTCAACAGCAGCACGATACTCGACGACCTGAATATTAACATCGAGTCGCTGCAGGGCGGGTTCGACTGCAACGTCGACGAGGTGATCAAGCACGAGCTGAGCATGGACGGCACGCTGGACTTCAACTTCAGCAACGCGCACCAGAGCATGAACCCGCCGCACCAGGAGTCGGTGGTCAATAGGGAGCCCGCCGGAGCACCGCCCGCCTATTCAACGGCCGTCACGACGCCATCGTGGGTGCACTAACGACAATAGATAGTGGTGAGTGGTTTATAAATTTATTTTACGCGGCTGCAAGTTTTTTATGATCGAATAAAGATTGTTTTACTATAATCATCATCCGAGATGGACCTAGGAATTCGCTATATTTCTAGTTAAGTTCTAGTTTTTTATATAAACAATGCTATATAATTGACCTCTTTTGCCCGGGTGTATCTTGTGTACACCTCTTTTGTCGGTGTGTATCTTGTGTACCTCTTTTGTCGGCGGTGTGTATTGTCGATTGAAATGGTGAATGGGTATAGTATGGTTGGTTTGGGCCAGAGTGAAACTGATTATAAATTTTTGTAAAACTAGTTGTCTGGTTTATATTTTTGGTTTATTTTATTTATAGTCACATGCCTTTTTTTTCGTAAGGTGTAGACGTTTTTATCCTTTATATATCTATATATATTTATTTATTTATATATCTTTATATATCTATATATATATATATATATATATATATATATATATATATATATATATATATATGTATATATATATATATTATATATCTATTTTTCTTTTCATTTATTTCTGTGTTAATTGTTTGTCCTTCCCATGGTATATCTTTTATTTCTGCTTCTTATATACGGTCTTCCCATATTTGTCTTGATATACCCCTCTAGTTTTTCCCCTGTACTTATTCTTGTTTCATAATAATAATAATAATAATAATAATTTATTGCTGTTTATATACATGTGTGTATTAACAGAGATCAAAATAACATATGTGGTGAAATATTTACGAGAAACATGATACTTAGTATAATACAATTGTTACAGTTTCAGATATAGATATATACTCTTTTGACAGTCATCCTCAGTCTTTTGTTCTTCTTCATCAGGCTCACATGTCCAAACCATCTCAATTAACCCCCTGATATTTTTTCATTAATTGGTTTTATGTTTAAATTGTATCTATACGTTTCGTTCCTTATTCTATCTCTTCTCGTCTTGCTCTCGATATTTCTTAGAAATCTATTTTTTTTTATTATATCATTTATTAAGTTTCATATTTAGATATATACTTTTTTGTCAGTCATCCTCAGTCTTTTGTCCTGCTTCATCCGGCTCACATGTCGAAACAATCTCAATTAATCCTCTGCTATTTTTTCATTAATTTCTAGTTCTATGTTTAAATTGTGTCTATACGTTTCGTTCCTTATTCTATTTCTTCACGTCTTGCTCTCGATATTCCTTAAACTAATTTTTATTTATTATATCATTTATTAAGATTTTTAAATACTCTAGTAATTTTCTGTGAAAGTGAAACTTTTTTTGTGGCGGTGCAAATTAATTCGAAACGGCCACTTTCCAGTCCCCACTCTCATTAAAACAGAACGCTCTAAATTGCAGCCCTCCCAGGAAATTATAATAATTGTGTTATTTACGGCGACGAAAGCAGCAGTGGCGGCGCATTAATATTAAATTAAAGACCCCCGGACCGCCCCTAGTAAAGTGGATTAGACCGCATAAATATTTAATGCAGGGCGCGATTTTTAACATTTTAAATTTGGTCCTCCCACGCCGCACACACAACACGACACACGCACAGTGCGTACAATTACCAAAATCACGCGTTTAAGATTTGAAAAAAAAAATCAGTGTTTTTAGGCTTTTTCAATTTGCATCTTCATTTAGGCTATTGGCCATAATAAAAACTACGTACAATAATGTTTTTTTAGAAATATGTGATTAAAATCGGCGGAAAAGCGATTTTAATTACATATTTCTAAAAAAAACATTGTTGTAGGTAATAAAAACAATGTTTTTTAGAAATATGTAATTAAAATCGGCGGAAAAGCGCCATATTTCTAAAAAACATTGTTTTTATTACCTACAACAATGTTTTTTCTCCGATTTTAATTACATATTTCTAAAAAAACATTATTGTACGTAGTTTTTATTAGGTTTTTTGTTTGCAAATAAAAAGTTCGCCTAGTTATCAGACCTAGTGATAATCGTTGAAAATCGGGTCAATTTTGAAAAATTAGTTTATTATGGGAAATCAATTATATTTTTAACATTTAATTTTGCGAACGGACGTATAAAATATTGAGATAGCATTTTCTCATATCGATAAAAAAAATCTGTTAGTTCCATTGAGTTTTTCGACACCACGATAGTTAATTTTCAATGCAGAAAAATCGATAAATATATATATATATATATATATATATATATATATATATATATATATATATATATATATTTATATATATATATATTTATATATATATATATATATATATATATATATAAAAATTAATTTTAGCTACCAATCAATACTCCTAAGGGTACCAATTAAAAATCCGAAAACCGTTTTTGGGCATCTCTTTCCGTGTTCGCGTCACAACCCCTCAAAGGCGGTAAAAAATATTTTAATAACGCTCTTTTGGAGTTGTACCTTAGTAAGTGTAAATGGACAAAACAATTAGATGTGTATAATTTTCAAAATTCATAATTTTTATTTATTTGCAATCTTTTTTGTTGAGAATAGTGATTTAATATAAACTTTAATGCACTACGGCGTTAATAATTGAAGAAAATAAATTAATCAATATTTTTTGGAAAGCTAAATAAATTGACAATACCATGAAATTTGCATAGTTTTCATAATTTAATTTTGATATTTTTCAATTTTGTATTACGAATAGGGACTTTATATAAACTTTCATGCACTACGGCGTTAAAAATTGAGGCAAATAAAGGACTCAAACTGTTTTGTAAAGCTAAATGAATGGGCAATATGACGAAATTTTTATAATTTTTAAAATTGAAAAATTTGATTTTTTTACAATTATTTGTATTACGAATAGTGACTTTATATAAACTTTCATGCACTACGGCGTTAATAATTGAGGTAAATAAATGTATCAAACTTTTTTGTAAAGCTATATAAATAAGCAATACGATGAAATTTATATTATTTTCAAAATTCAAAAATTTTATTTTTTTTCAATGTTTTGTATCGCGAATAGTGACTTTATATAAACTTTTATACACTACAACGTAAATTATTGAGGCACACAAACGAATGAAACTTTTTTCTAAAGCTAAATAAACTGGTAATACGATAATATAAGTATAATTTTCAAAATTCAAAAATTTGAATTTTTGCAATTGTTTGTATTACGAATAGTAACTTTATATAAACTTTCTTGCACGGCGGCGTTAATAATTGAGGCAAATAAAAGAATCAAACTGTTTTGTAAAGCGAAATGAATAGGGAATAGGACAAAATTTTAATAATTTTCAAAATTCAAAAATTTTATTTTTTAGAATTATTTGTATTACGAATAGTGACTTTATATAAACTACGGCGTTAATAATTGAGGTAAATAGTTGAGTCAAACTTTTTTTTATAACTAAATAAATTGACAAGACGATTAAATTTATATTATTTTCAAAATTCAAAAAATTGATTTTTTTACAATGTTTTGTATCGCGAACAGTTACTTGATATAAACTTTTATACACTACAACGTTAATAATTGAGACAAATAAACGAATGAAACTTTTTTCTAAAGCTACCTAAACAAGTAATATGATAATATATGTATAATTTTAAAAATTCAAAAATTTGATTTTTTGCAATCTTTTGTATTACGAATAGTGATTTTATATAAACATTCATGCACTACGACGTTAATAATTGAGGCAAATAAAGGAATCAAACCTTTTTGCAAAGCTAAATAAATGGACAATATGATGGAATTTTCAAAATTTTCAAAATTCAAAAATTTGATTTTTTACAATTGTTTGTATTGCGAATAGTGAATTTATATAAACTTTCTTACGTGACGGCGTTAATAATTGAGGTAAATAAATGAATCAAACTTTTTTGTAAAGCTATATAAATGAGTAATACGATGAAATTTATATTATTTTCAAAATTCAAAAATTTGATTTTTTTAAATTTTTTTGTATTGCGAATAGTGACTTTATATAAACTTTCATGCACTACGGCGTTAATAATTAAGGCAAATAAAGGAAGCAAACTGTTTTGTAAAGCTAAATAAATAGGGAATAGGACAAAATTTTAATAATTTTCAAAATTCAAAAATTTAATTTTTTACAATTATTTGTATTACGAATAGTGACTTTATATAAACTTTCATGTACTACGGCGTTAATAATTGAGTTAAATAAATGAGTCAAACTTTTTTAAAGCTAAATAAATGGGCTGAACGATTAAATTTATATAATTTTCAAAATTCGAAAATTTAATTTTTTTTACAATGGTTTCTATCGCGAATAGTTACTTTATATAAACTTTTATACACTACAACGTTAATAATTGAGGCAAATAAAAGAATCAAACTGTTTTGTAAAGCGAAATAAATAGGGAATAGGACAAAATTTTAATAATTTTCAAAATTCAAAAATTTGATTTTTTACAATTATTTGTATTGTGAATAGTGACTTTATATAAACTTTCATGCACTACGATGTTAATAATTGAGGCAAATAAAGGAATGAAACTTTTTTGTAAAGCTATATAAATGGGCAATACGATGAAATTCGCATAATTTTGAAAATTCAAAAATTTGATTTTTTTAAATTGTTTTACTAATAGTATTTTATATAAACTTTCTTGCACGACGGCGTTAATAATTGAGGTGAATAAATGAATCTAACTTTTTTAAGGCTAAATATATGGGGAAAACGATTAAATTTATATAAATTTCAAAATTCAAAAATTTGATTTTTTTTACAATGCTTTGTATCGCGAATTGTGACTTTATATAAACTTTTATACACACAACGTTAATATTTGAGGCAAATAAATGAATAAAACTTTTTGCTAAAGCTAAATAAACTGGTAATACGATAAAATATGTATAATTTTCAAAATTAAAAAATTTGATTTTTTGCAATCTTTTGTATTGCGAATAGTGACTTTATATAAATTTTTATGCACTACGGCGTTAATAATTGAGATAAATAAATGAGTTAAACTGCTAAGCTAAATAAATGGACAAATCTATTAAATTTGTATTACTTTCAAAATTCAAAAATTTGATTTTTTACAATGTTTTGTATCGCGAATAGTGACTTTATATAAACTTTCATGCACTACGGCGTTAATAATTGGGGCATATAATTGAATCAAACTTTTTCTAAAGCTTAATAAACGAGAAACTCGATAAAGTTTGCATAACATTCAAAATTCAAAAATTTGACTGTTTACAATATCTTGTATTGCGAATAGTGATTTTATATTAACTTTTTATGCACTACAACCTTAATAATTAAGACACATTACTAAATCAAGCTTTTTTCAAAAGCTAACTAAATTGACAATACAATGAACTTTGCATAATTTAAAAAATTAAAAAATTTTGAATTTTTACAATTGTTTGTTTTGTGAATAGTAAATTTACTATTCGCAAAACAAATGATTGATATACTTTTATACACTACGACGTTACTTATGGAGGAAAATAAATGAATTAAACTTTTTTCTAAAGCTACATAAGTGGGAGCAGACTCAAGACTATTTTGATAACCGCCCTATTCCCTAGACACAAGTTCAGAGGAGTTTAATCACCCGGTATTTACCTTAACTTCACAGAAAACCTCTGATCGGTTTTTATATTGCTCTTTTATTTCTTCAATTTCTGAAATTAATATATTTACAGAAATTAAAACAACAGCAACTATTAATCTTCAAATTGAATTCATGTTTACTTTGTGTATACAAATGTATTGATATAATTTGATTATCCAGACTTGTTGCGTTGTACGTGCACGTGCGTTTGTATTTATTTTTATTTTTCTCGGGCGGTCCTTGCTGGAAACCGGGTAACAACATGCGCTTCTATATAACAAGCGGCCGGCGTCCAATCATTGGGGGGATGCAACGCGAGCGGCCGCGCAACAGTATAATGCAATCAATTATTGGCAGCGGTCCCGGTATAAATTCCCGGAAGATGTCGTTAGAACGTGAGACCGTTCGTCATTTGTGTCACCCGTCCCATCGCCCCCATACTTTTACAATTGGACGATTGTGTGTGTGTGAGCTCGAATTACCCCTTGATTTTTTTTTCGTAGTCGCGCAGAAACGCGTAAAGTGGACGCGATGCGATCGCCACAATTGATTGAGAGGCTTTGGGGAATTTTGTAGGATACATACATTTCAGGGTTTTTTGTTTCGCTTTGGAATGGTGTCGATTTTATTTCACGTCAATTACTTCATTAGGGTTTTTATAAAAAAAAACAGAAAAGAAAAACAGCTTACCAATAGCTAATTATTGAAGGAAGGAATGAAAATAAAAGAGGAATGGGAAGAAAAAATATGTCATGGTTACGTAATATAAGACAATGGACTCTTATGTACAGTCCATTGTCTTATATTACTTAACCATGACATATTTTTTCTTCCCATTCCTCTTTTATTTTCATTCCTTCTTTCAATAATTAGCTATTGGTAAGCTGTTTTTCTTTTCTTTTTTCTTTTTTCTTTTCGTATTAGACAAGACAATTTCTTAGCTCAAAAGTTGTTCAAGAAATGAATTCATATATCCTTCTCCCATACAATTTGTCCTTGACAAATAGAATGCGTTATATTTTTCCATTCGAACTACCATCCAATTCAATATTTTAAATAATTTGCTGTATGATACAAGACAATTTAGATTGTCTCGCATCCTGAATAACTTTTGAATCAAGAAATTGCCTTGTCTAAAACGACCTTAAGAACGGTGGAAAGACAAACACATACATTAAGGATCGGTTCTATCCATTATATTGGTTTTAAAATGTCTTTTATACATATTCTAGATATTCCTTCCTTCCAAGTTGTTTTTGTTCTTCTTTTTTTTGTGTCGGTGCGATGGTGGATCATGGCTATTCTTGGACATATTAGTTGTTTTCTCTAGATTTGAGAAATTCCCATTCCTGTTTTATCTTCATTCCTTTAAATTATTAATTTAAAACTGCTCGTGCAATAAAAACCTTCCTGCAGGCTTTATTTTTGGGTGAAAATGATCAAAAATGGCTTATATTGGCTTAAATATAAGAATATTTAACAAACTAGCTTGCAAAAATTGCTTCAAGTTAAACAATTGTTAAATTACCTGAATATAACATTAATATATTAATCAATCATCGTCCTTTTAAGTTTTAGAACTATTGCTTGCCATTTTATACCCCATTACCTCCGAATACGTGCAGTTTTCATTTCGAGCAAATCCCATAACTAAATCAAAGGTAGTAAAACGGAATAATTTAAATAATATAAAAGATATAATCGCCCCCCCGAATAAAAATATCCCAATACGTCCGATTTAAAGTACCCTAATAGCAGTAAATTTTACATTTATAGCGAGTAATTTTACGACTGGTGACATATTTTTGATTGCGCGTCCCCCCGAAAATTGGGCCAAACAAAAAGTTGGCGTCTCTCTTAAGAATCAGTGAAATTTTTATCGCCCCCGCTATAAAGATTTTAAAACCATCGCGTTGTGCATGATAAATCGAGCCGCTCGCGATAGTTGTTGATTAATAATTTTTAATTGTCCCATCACCGGCAGGTCCCGTCAACGTAAACACGCCGTTAATTTCGGTTTCACGCTCGACTGCCCCTATGCCCAATGGATCAGTCAAAACATTGTGTCTCAGAGGTTATAAATTAAACATGCGCCTGGGGGTTGGGGGTGGGTATCGATTAAGTAATTTCAAGATGACTTGGGCGGAAGGGGTCATTAATTACGCGTTCATTTTTATTGGAGGGTTGAATGATCCAACGTCTTGTCGTGTAATCGCGTAATCGAATTGCGCGTCGCGGCGCGCACGCCAAATTGAATATAAAATTTAAAGAGCTGACAATTTTGGAGGAGCAGCCCTGATAAGTTGACAAGTGCGGCGGCGGCGGCATAATTGAGCGGTGAAAATGTGCGGCGACGTTATTAAACTTGCACACGCGTGTCGGGGGAATTATTAAAATTTGACGGGGGTGGCTCGTGTTTTTCGCCGCCGACACAGCGACGACGACGACGACGACGACGATTATCACAGCGCGTCCGATGATGAATGCGCCCCCGTCTTTCTGCCACCGCCGCCGATTTGTTTAATGCATATCTAACCGAGATTAATGTGGCGGGGTGAAAGAGAGAGAGAGAGGTGGGGTGGGAACGAAAAAAAGTTTGGGGGTGCATACGAAATTATCGTGTTCGCCCGTAATCGCCTTTATGCATCATAAAACTCTCCGCCGCCACCCCGCAAACACTTGTAATTCTTCAACGGAGATCGCTTTAATAAATAAAATTTTAAGGAGGGTTTAATAAAAATGTCCGTGATTCAATCAAATATATTTTATGCATGAATGTCACGCGGACAGTTTGAATTGTTGGGCCATTATTATGCATATATAATGCACGGAATTATTGTATGAAAGAATATTGAAGATGTGGCATATTGGTATTCATGAATATTTCCGAACGTTATTTATTACATATATTTCCTCTTTAAACATGTTACTATTACATCTGAGGAATTATATTTGTATAAAGAATAATACATATATATATATAAAGTATTTGTAGTAATTGTACTTAAATTTCTTATAGTAAGTTTGATGTAATTTATATTTAGTTATTAATATCCTGGAAACCCCATTTATACAAGTACATACAATATTTATGATATTATTTTATTTTACATTCTATATTTAATTGAGCTCAAAATAAACCATTTTTTGATAATTTTCACCCCAAAATAAGGTTGCATGAAGGTTTTTAGTGTACGGGCTGTTTTAAATTAATCGACTGAGTTATATAAAAAAATTATACAAAAATTGAGTATTTGAAAAAATTTAAATTTATGATTTTATTTTACATTGTATATTTAATTGAGCTCAATATAAGCCGTTTTTTGATGATTTTCACCCAAAAATAAAGTCTGCAGGAAAGGTTTTATTGCACGAGCGGTTTTAAATTAATCGACTGAGTTATAAAAAATTGATAAAAAATCAAAAATTTAAGAAATTTCAATTTATGATATTATTTTACATTCTATATACAATTGAGCTCGAAATAAACTATTTTTTGATAATTTTCACCCCAAAATAAGGTTTTTAGTGTACGGGCTGTTTTAAATTAATCGACTGAGTTATAAAAAATTATACAAAAATTGAGTATTTAAGAAATTTAAATTTATGATTTTATTTTACATTCTATATTTAATTGGGCTCAATATAAGCCGGTTTTTGATGATTTTCACCCAAAAATAAAGTCTGCAGGCAGATTTTTATTGCACGTGCTGTTTTAATTTAATCGACTGACTTCTAAAAAAATTATAAAAAATCAAGGATTAAGGTATATAAATTTACCATATTATTTTACATTCTATATCTAATTGGGCTCAAAATAAACCAGTTTTTGCTAATTTTCACCCAAAAATAAAGTTTGCAGGAAGGTTTTTATTTATCGATTCAGTTATAATCAATGACAAAAAATGAAAGATTAAAAAAAAATTTCTTAAATTTTTTATATTGTTTTATATTCTATTTTTAATTGGGCTCTAAATAAGCTATTTTTCAATAATTTTCACCCAAAAATATAGTCTGCAAGAAGGTTTTTTGTGTACGAGCTGTTTTAAATTACTCAATTTAGTTATAAAAAATGATAAAAAATCAAAGATTTAAGAAATTTATATTTATGATATTATTTTAGATTCTATATTTAATTGGGCTCAATATAAGCCATTTTTTGATAATTTTCACCAACAAATATAGACTACAGAAAGATATTTATTGCATGAGATGTTTTGTAGTTATCGACTGAGTTACAAAAAATGGATAAAAAATCAAAGATTTAAGGAATTTAAATTTACGATGTTAGTTTACATTATATATTTAATTGGACTTAAAATAAACCATTTTTTGATCATTTTCACCCAAAATTACAGTCTGCAGGAAGGTTTTTATTGGACGAGCAGTTTTAAATTAATTGACTCAGTTATAAAAAATCACAAAAAATCAGTCATTAAAAATTTTAAATTTACTATATTATTTTACATTCTATATTTAATTGGGCTCTATGTAAGCCATGTTTTAATAATATTTACTCAAAACTAAGGCTGCAGGAAGGATTTTAGTGTATTATATTATTATTATTATTTTAGAGTTGCTTTAAATTAATGGACTAGAGTTATAAAAAATGATAAAAAATAAAAGATTTAAGATATTTTAATTAATAATATTATTTCACATTTTATATTTAATTAGGATCGAAATAAGCTGTTTTTTTGATAATTTTCACCTAAAGATAAAGTCTGCATGAAGGTTTTTAGGATACGAGCTATTTAAATTAATCGACTGAGTTATAAACATGATAAAAAATTAAGCATTTAAGAAACTTAAATTTATGATATTATTTTACATTCTATATTTAATTGGGCTCAAAATTAATCATTTTTTGATAATTTGCACGCACAAATAAAGTCTGCATGAAGGTTTTTAGTGTACAAGCTGCTTTATATTAATCGACTCAGTTATTGTTAATGTTATATTAAAATTGATCAAAAATTAAGGATTTAAGAAATTTTAATTTATAATATTGTTTTAGATTCTATATTTAATTGGGTTCAAAATAAACCGTTTTTTGATAATTTGCACCCAAAAATAAAGTCTGCAAGAAGGACTGAAATCCTGCTTGCTTGCTTGCTTGCTTGCTTGCTTGCTTGTAAAAGTACGAGATGTTTTAAATTAATCATCCAAGTTATAAAAAATCATAAATTTCAGAAATTTTAATTTATGATATTATATTAATATTCTATATTTAATTGAGCTAAAAAAAAAACATTTTTTCATAATTTTCACCCAAAAATAAAGCCTGCAGGATGGTTTTCATTGCACATAGCACATAGAGCTGTTTCAAATTAATCGATTCAGTTATAAAAAATTACAAAAAATCAAATATTCAAAAAATTAAAATTTTCTTATATTATTGTACATTCTATATTTAATTCGGCTCTAAATAAGCTATTTTTTAATAACTTTCACCTAAAAATATAGTCTGCTCGTAGGTTCTTAATGTACGAGCTGTTTTAAATTAATCAACGAAGTTATAAAAAATCAAAGATATAAGAAACTTAAATTTATAGCATTATTCTACATTCTATATTTAATTGGGCTCAATATAAGCCATTTTTGGATAATTTTCACCCAAAAATAAAGTCTACAGAAAGGTATTTATTGCACGAGCTATTTTCAATTAATCGACTCAGTTATAAAAAATTGATAAAAAAAAACAAAGATTTAAGAAATTTAAATTTATGATATTATTTTACATTCTACATTTAATTGGGCTTAAAATAAACCAATTTTTGATCATTTTCACCCAAAAATAAAGTCTGTAGGAAGGTTTTTATTGCACGAGCAGTTTTAAATTAATCGACTCGGTTATAAAAAATTACAAAAAATCAAAGATTTAACAAATTTAAATTTATGATATTATTTTACATTCTACATTAAATTCGGCTCGAAATAAACTGTTTTTTAATAATTTGCATCCAAAAATAACGTCTGCAGAAAGGTTTTCATTGCACGAGGTGTATTAAATTAATCGACTGAGTTATAAAAAATGATAAAAAATCTAAGATATAAGTAACTTTAATTTTTGATATTTTTTGGTATTCTATTTATAATTGGGCTCAATATAAGCCATTTTTTCATAATTTTCACCCAAAACTATGGTCGCAGGAATGATTTTAGTGTACGAGCTGTTTTAAATTAATCGACTAGAGTTATAAAAAATGATAAAAAATAAGAAAATCAAGATATTTTAATTTATGAAATTATTTCACATTGTATATTAAATTAGCCTTAAAATAAGCTCTTTTTTTAATAATTTTCCCCTAAAAATAAGATATAAGTAACTTTAATTTTTGATATTTTTTGATATTCTATATTTTATTGGGCTTAAAATAAGCCGTTTTTGATCATTTTCACTCGAAAATAAAGTCTTGAGGAAGGTTTTTATTGTACGAGTTGTAATAAATTAATCGATTGAGTTATAAAAAATTATAAAAAAAAATCAAAGATTTAAGAAATTTAAATTTAAAATATTATTTTACATTCTATATTTAATTGGGCTCTATATAAGCCTTTTTTTGATAATTTTTACCGAAAAATAAAGTCTGCAGGAAGGTTTTTATTGCACGAGCTGTTTTGAGAGAATTGACTGAGGTATCAAATATTATAAAATATTAAAGATTTTAGAAATTTAAATTTTTGATATTATTTATATACTATATTTAATTGGGCAAAATAAACTATTTTTTTAATAACTTCCTAAAAGTCTGCAAGATAGTTTTTATTGGACGAGCAGTTTTAAATTAATCGACTCAGTTATAAAAAATGACAAAAAATCAAAGAATTAAAAGATTTCAATTTACTAGTATTATTTTACATTCTATATTAAATTGGGCTCAAAATAAACCATTTTTGAATAATTTGCACCGTAGAATAACGTCTGTACAAAGGTTTTTATTGCACGAGCTGTAATAAATTAATCGACTGAGTTATAAAAAATGATTAAAAAAATCAAAGATTTAAGAAATTTTAATTTATAATATTATTTTACATTCTATATTTAATTGGGCTCAATATAAGCCATTTTTTCATAATTTTCACCCAAAAGATTTAAGAAATTTTAATTTATAATATTATTTTACATTCTATATTTAATTGGGCTCAATATAAGCCATTTTTTCATAATTTTCACCCAAAACTATGGCCGCAGGAATGATTTTAGTGTACGAGCTGTTTTAAATTAATCAACTAGAGTTATAAAATATGATAAAAAATAAAAACATCAAGATATTTTAATTTATTAAATTATTTCACATTGTATATTAAATTAGGCTTAAAATAAGCTCTTTTTTAATAATTTTCTCGTAAAAATAAAGCCTGCAGGATGGTTTTTATTGCACGAGTTGTATTGAATTAATCGACTGAGTTATAAAAAATTATAAAAAAATCAAAGATTAGTTAAAATTTATTATGTTATTTTATATTCTATATTTAATTGGGCTTAAAATAAACCATTTTTTGATCATTTTCACCCACAAATAAAAGTCTGTAGGAAGGTTTTTATTGCACGTGCAGTTTTATATTAATCGACTGAGTTATAAAAAAATTGATAAAAAATGAAAGATTTATGAAATTTTAATTTATGATATTATTTTACATTCTATATTTAATTGGGCTCAAAATAAACCATTTTTGAATAATTTGCACCTTAAAATAAAGTCTGCACGAATGTTTTTTTTTGCACGAGCTGTATTAAATGAGAGCTGTATTAAATGAATCAACTGAGTTATAAAAAATGATAAAAAATGAAAAATTTAAGAAATTTAAATTTTTGACATTTTTGAATATTCTATATTTAATTGGGCTTAAAATAATCCGTTTTTTGATAATTTTCACTCAAAAATAAAGTCTGCAGGAAGGTTTTTAGTGTACGAGCTGTTTAAAATTGTTGTTAAAATGGGAGATAATATTAATATGTTCGTGTGGTTGAAAGTTTTATTTCTTTTTAAAAAATCCAGTCAATTGTGCGCCAGTCACGGCGCACTGAAAATCCCGGCCGAAAGAAAAGTGTGAAAAAGCTGTCGCCGGTTTAAAAGAGCACGCACGTGTTAAGCCTCCCGATTAAGGGGCCGGCGGCGGTTACCCACCAATTTATGAATATGAAAACTTTGTGCCGAATTGGGAAATTGCATCGATCTGTGGGGGGATTCCTATTACTTTTTAAACGACAGTTTTATTGTGGCTTCTTAAGATAACTGTAGGCAATAATGGGTAGTTTTTCTTTTCTTTTGTCGGGCGCGGTAGTAAAAAGTAAGGACGGTTGCCGGCCTGTGTGTCGGTGGCGCCAGGGCCGGTGGCGCCCGACGACGGTGGGGGCGGCGGAAAAACGCGCGCGAGCGGCGGGGGTAAGTGAAAGCTCTTCGGGCAATCGGCCAGACCGCTTTCCGCGGTGCAAAGCGAAAAGGCAGGCGCCCGCCGCCCCGCACCACTACTAGCGAGATTAAAAATGTAACCCGACTTTGTCCAATATTTATGTAGGCCACAAATAGCCCCTGTCAACGATACACGATCCCTGAGGTTTTCATTTATTCTTTCCTTCCTCAGGTCGGATCGATTATGATCCTAGCTAAGTCTAGCGGGCAAACTTTTTAAATAGCACCGCGCAATAAGACTGTGTTAAAATTGCGTTTCATCAGCTGCGAGGGTTATTTCCCAAGTTTCGCTCGGACATGCCAGGATTATGAGTGATGACCCCCGGGGAGGGCGGCTCGTCACGCGTGCGATATATCTCAATCTACGCGCGCATCTCTATATATCAATTTATCCGTCTCTCCTGCGTTTTACGTCCCCGACATTAATCTCTGTGAGTGCTTGGCAACGGCCTTCGCGCTTTATAAACTTTTCGAATATTTCCGAACAGTTCAATAACGTGCATTATGTAAATTATATTATGAATATATTTAGCCGCCGTCGTCGCCCCCCTTATTGCTACAAACCACCCCACATACACATACATACACACACCGACATTAATGTCCGTCGTCCCTGCGGCGGCGGCGGCGGCTGGAATTGCCGCTGCGATATGCAGAGAACTGAAATCTCTATCGATGCACTCGAATAAAACAGTCATAATCGATGCCGAATGGGGGAATAAAATATGAATGAACTAGTAAAATATTTTCGCCCGTTTTGAATGGAAATGACAATTACAGTTCACATTAGTTTTATTAGAAAAGTTTTTCGGGGCATACATGATGAAATTTATATTGAAAAACGTTCTTATGTGTATGTAATTTTGTAATTACTAAACAGTTCTCTTCTTAAAGTGCCCTATATGTTCTATAAATTTGTTTAGCTATTATTACTTCCGCTACTCAAAGTAATAGTAGTTAGTAGTGTCCTTGTTGGGTACCTCGAATTTCGACAGCTCTTAGGTCCACTCGTGCGTTACCACTGTTTCATTAAGAGTGTCTTTCGTTTATCACTCTGGGCTGGTACGGGCTTTCTTGTTCTATTTGCTGCTTCCGATGCGCATAATTCTACCTCGGCCCTTACAACCGGCGGCGCACGACCGCAGGACCTTAGCGATACTGCACGCCACGGGGGCGACCAGCAATGATAAACCATGCTAAACGAAAGCGCCTAAGATAGTCCTCTACTATCCGTACCAGGGCTTCCGGTATCCTCATTCGTAGTGTTGCTATAATGGTCAGCCATGGGATTGAGTTGAATGCATTTGTTATGTCCAGGGTGGCCATCATGCTGTGCCTACGATTTCTCCATGTTCTTGTGTTCGTCTCAGATACGAAGTTCAGGACTGCTATTGTAGCGGCGTTTAATTTTTTTGTAATACAAATCATCCCTCGTTGGACGCCGGACATTTCACCTAGGATAACATACAAATCTTACAACATTCAATATTCCAAAATCTTGGAAACTAGTGGCCACAAACTAATTTTGGAATATTTAATGTTGTAAGATTTTGATGTTGTATAGTAAAATAGAAATTAATTAACTTTCGGATATTGAATCTATTTTAAAAACGAATTAGTATATATTTTAAACTAATTTTACATTTAACATGTTATTTGTTACAAACCTTGATACTATAGCAATTGCTTTAGTAAAGTCAAAAACGTGTGAAACTAATTTTCTATCGATATTTCTCTTATGTATCTATTTATTCTTGAATTTTCAGAATAATTCTACAATAACAATCTTTATTCGATTTAAACAATTGCACGCCTCTATATAATAAAAATATTAAATTAACACCCGCCTCCCCCGACGCTTTTCTTTCCAGATCGCCCGCATCAGCAGGAAATTAAAACGCTGCACGCCGCCGCCCCCCCGCGCGCGCACAAACACACACCGCGGGGCAACGTGCGCGCTCGTTCGTCACACGTCACACGCAAATTCAACCCGTGCAAACCGTTTTCTTTGTTGTGCAACTGTTGACAAAATGTAATCTTGTTGAATAATATGATCTCGTGTTACGCTCATTAATTGATTGTTTGTACAGAATATTAAGATGCTTTTTATGTCTAATATTAACATGTAAGTGTTGAGTAATTTTTAATTGCAAAGTCATATGTATCATCCAGTCATCGGTGCCATTACTAGTTTATTGTTCAGGGGTGTGTCGTTGTTGTCGTCGGTGGTGTTGTAGGAAAAATTTATTAATTTTGTCAGCCGCCTCCCCCACTCACTAACTCAGCTACACATACACACATTTGCAACAAAATTAAAATTATGTAAAAACGGATGGGTTCGACCATAGGACAATTTTTTTAACTTTATAACTTAATTGTTAAGGCCAGATTATATATAAATATTATAAATAGTGTATCATAAGAGTTAATATAAAAAGAAGCAGCAGTGTTTATAGTGACGTTGTAAATAGTGTTTAGCAGTTTAGGTGCTTCGTGTACCTTTTTATTTTGTTACTTTAATAAGATTATTTTTGTTTGTTTAGTAGATAAATATATTTCACGGATCATTTCTTGTCATTTCGGTACTGGTCATTGTTAGGAGGGCCGCGCCGGGCCGCAATCATCCTCATTTTAATTAATTATTTTTTTTATTTCTTAGGTGAATAAAATATGAAACAACACACATGCGCACGTTTTTATACGCAACGTTTATTTCGTATATACATATGTATGAATCCGCGTACATATTTTTATGTTTAGATTTAAAGCGAAATAAATTTTAGACACTGAATTTGTACTGAATTCACCAATAGTCAATTATAGAATTATTTAAGTTTTAAAAAAAATGTATATTTAAAAAAGAAAACCGCTACGTGTCAATTTTTATACAAAGCTGTATGTACCTATGTAAGAACAAAACTGTGTCCCCTCTTGTTGAATTAAACTACTCCCTCCCACATCCCCGTACTTACGTATGCACATGCACCTTTTTTCTGCTGTGAGTGTATTTTACAGTGATAGAGCCGTTGTTGTGTCAGGTGCCTCCATTGATTTGTTTTTTATTAAATTCAATTAATATATTAATTATAGCTACTTTTAAGGAGAATGATTATATATGAATATTATTATATGAAAATCACATATTTGCTGTTTCACAAAAAATATACCAAAAAATTAACGCCGCCTGTGAATTAATTAGAGAGACCCCCGCGCTTTAATCCTACGCGCGCGGGACACAAAGGGTAAGGCCCCGCGCATTGTACCGGAAGTGACGCTGACTGATGATGGTGGAAAGAATTACGCCCCCGGAGAATGAGCAGATGGATGGATCTCCGATGGCTGCAATGGTGCTCTCTCCTGCAAGCCGAAGACGATGAAATATTGTGGAACCCCTCCAGCAGCAGAAAAGCCTTTTCTTTGAAATTTGCCTACTTTATTTTTAAAATCCCATTCATTACAGCGACGATCTTTTAGGTGCTGCCGGTCTTATTGTGTGTGGGTGATAAGACAGTTTGGTGCCTTGCTACGAACGAGTGATTGCAGGTTTGTGGTTGAAAAAATTAAATTGAACATTATATATGTATTTTTTTTTAGATATCGGTATTTCCAATTCGCTCGATGAAATTAATAAAGTCCCCGCCGTGAAACTTTTCCGGGATTGCGGGCGAGCGAAACGCGCGCGCGGTCCCCGACGAGATAATAAACATCCGGCATGACGGATGGCCCACCTACCTCAGCGCGAGCAGGGGAGGAATCCCGCGCGCCGAAGAGGCGATCGGGCGCGACCTTATCGCCGCCGTCGCCGCCGCCGAAACAAAAAGACGCGATCGGGCGCCCGCGAAACTTTCGCATCAGCGAAACTTAAAGCTGAAATATTGGTACTTTAAGGAGCGTTTTATCAAATATAACGTTTTATTATATTTCTATTGCGACCGAAAACTGCACTCGTTTATTATCAAGTTCCCGCCCGAGGGGTAGGCAGGGGGGGCTGAAATGGCCGATTTATTGCATCTTCTGAAATCAAACGATGGTCGGAAATGAAAGAATATTAATAATTTTATATTGACGATATAAGGGAATTTAAAAAATTTAGAATATTTTTTGTAATTATATATTTATATTTCACACTACACCGTGGTTTTAATTGAGTGTTTCCTAAAATGGGTAAATTTTTTTGGACTATACAAATTTATACACAAAAGAAAATGTCACTTTTAGCCGTCAGATTTTACTAAAATAAGTATAATTATTCGTTATGCAATGTTATACCCGGCGCATCCACCAAAAGTGACAAAAATTTATTTATGGTAAAACAGCGTTAATAAATAAATATTTATTATATTATCCAAAATTGGTAATTGATTGTATATATATATATATATATATATATATATATATATATATATATATATTTGTTACAATTACAGGAAAAGCAAAAGAATATTTGAATAGGACATTTGTTTATCACACATGTCATATTCAAATCTTTAAATCTTTTTTGGCTTTTCCTGTAAGTGTAATACAAATTTAAAAAAATATATACTTGAGTGTATATTAAAATAGTGAATTTAACAAATGTTTTATATATAACGCTCAGTTTGTTGCAAGTGGACGACTGGCGGTAACTAACATTGTATATCAATAAATAAAAAAATCATGCTTTATTTGAGGGCAATATAAATGATAAAAAAAATATTTATTTTCTTGCATAATTTTTTCCACCAATTACCAATTAAACAAAAAAACTCAATATGAGTTTACAATACGCGGTATCAAGTGAAAACGTGATCTCTTCCTTAAAATTCCTGAACATGGGGTGCTAAGATAGACTATCAACATCACATTTATTTAAAAATCCACTTTTATTATAGGCAGCCAGCTCCACATAATAATTATATAATGGTCTTATGCAACTAAAACAGCCAAGCTTGCGAACATTGTATTGTCTATAATTCCATTCGAATCAATTTTCATAGTGCATTTTCAATGGCATATTCTACTTTCTTCAAGGATTCTAAAGGTTTATTATAATTAAATGATGTTTACAGTAATCTAAAATAGCAGAAAGTACATTTAAACCCTGGGTTTTGACGTTATTTACACATTACAGGATACGTTTGTATATGTAAATTAATATAGCGCCATATTCCACTGTAATTCATGCCTTTTTCCTATTACATTTAGGTATTTGGCTCTCTCGGTAACATATTTATATAAATACACGTAAAACTATTTGTTACGTCAAAAACTGCCGTTTTTATCGACATCCCTTCCTAGGAAACCAGGGTTTTAGGCTCGGTCTTAATTGTACTTTTATATATAGCACCGTGTGTCAAAGTTAATAAAAGTTACGTTCAATTTGCAAATTATCTCGAGAGATATTTGCTTTATATAACCTAGCCTTGAGAAATAAAAATAATAATCTCAATTGACTGACATTTCATAGCTCAAACATTGAGAACATTGAAACGAAGTATCTTTAAACATTTTATAGTCAACAATTACATTTTTAACGAATATAGTCATGTAACAATGAATTTCATTTATATATGCCCTTTGTTATAGGCAAGCAGACATACTTGAAATACTGATTCAACATATGTGTTCATTATGTAACCTGCTATTTGTATAGAAATTATTTTTCGGCAATTGAAATATTTTTAATTATACAAAACTATATAAAGAATTCTAGTGAATAATAGTTGCAATTACAAAATATATTGTAGAGGTACATTTGTACATTAAGTTGCATACATCCCGACCGAATAAATACATTACCCGGCGCCTCCACCAAAAGTAACACAAAATTCAAATCAAGTTTTTTTAATATTTTGCGTGACATTTGTTATAACTGCTATATGTTTTTTTCATATGTATATGATCCCAAATTTTACCTTATTTCACAATATTTTAGTAATTAAGTTCATAAAAACAATCCGATTGATGATTAAGTCAAATTTGTAAGCGCTTTAACAAACGCAAGGACGGTCCCTTCAGGGTCGACGGGAGTGACGACCCTGCGTATCCTAGTCAACCATTTTTTATATATATATATATATATATATATATATATATATATATATATATAAACAGCAGTTAATCTGCGAGTATCTTTATTAAGCTAGAAGTCCAGCAAACAATAAAATAACTTAAATTGGGACTAATAAATGTAATCATGTGATGCCAAGATTTGTTTTGGATTCTCTTTTATCTTGAGCCAACCACAAAAGACAAATGAAAGATTTAAAACGTCTTATGTCTCTAAAGTCTTATGTAACTATAGCAGCAGTAGAAATGTGCGTTATGTCGCATACGTATTGATACCGGCATAGGCAACTAAAAGGGCCGGAAAATGCTTGTAAAGTTAGCTATAGTAATATATTAAATTGAATATATTATTTTCAGCGGTAACTTTTGAAATTCTACAGTAGAGGTTTACTACGTTTAAGAAAATATGTCAGAATTTTCTATGCTCTGGCTAGAGTTGCCACCTCAGAACTAAGTCTCGCGCGGAGACGTTGTCTAAAAAACAACAAAAAATACACATGCATATATATGCAATTTTTATTTATTTAAATTAACAAATTCAAAACTCACACCCAGAGTAGTAGCATGTAACTAATGAAAAACAAACAATATACGTATGAAATAAACACAGATAAATAAGAAGAGAAATAAGCAATTAGGCAAAATAGTATAATAAATCATTTATTTATGTAGATCCTTCATATAATTTTGAACATATTACATATTAAATTTTACTTACACAGCCCGGAGAAATAAAAATTATACCTGGAGCCCGGAGATAACTCACTGACATCCGTAGTCTTCGGGCCAACCCGGAGAAGGTGGCATGCCTGGTTCAGGCTTTATCAGCAAATTACATAATGTAGTACCATATTTCTTGCAATTAAATTGTTTTATTATAAACTTCAATCTAGCTCAGTAGCGTCGTCCGTCTTATACAGAGCATATGAAAACAAGAGTGTAGTAGGCAAAAATTCGCGAATTAACTTTCACAGTTTTCAGAGGACTAGTCCTTGTAGCGTAGTCCGTCTTATACTAAGCATCCGAAAACAAGAGTGTAGTAGGCAAACATTCGTGAATTAACTTTCACAGTTTTCAGAGGTTTTCTATGAATTAAAAAAAATAAAAATGGGCGGTTATACTCCTCTGAGCTTAACCCTTTACCGGCGGAAAAATTTCTTCTTAATCTTGCTTCGGCTCTACAACCCTTTGGGGGTTTAAACCTCTTACAATTTTATTCAGTTCATCTCTATTTTTAGTAGCACTGCTCCACATCCACACTCCCAATATTTTTAGGTCCTCTTTCGTGTAGTGTTTCTACATTTTACGAGATATTCCTCTCGGTCTGTTCGTGGTAGGTTTCCATTCTGTGATATGTTTTGTGTTCCTGCCCGTTTCCATCATTTGTCATCGGCGTGAGCTATCGAAAGAATTCTAATCATAGAATCTGATCTCGTCTTGGTTAGAAAAGATTCTTCCTATTATTTTCACAGATTAGCCTTTATAAATGATTTATTAATTTCATCACATAATGTCTGTGCCGTAATATCCTATATAATGGTAATTATACAATATACAAGTACAGCATATAAAATTTCACTAAATACTTTTACTCATGCATAAGGACATTTATTTTAAATAATCGTTGTTAATTTCATACAATTTCACTAAATACTTTTTGAGTTATAGATAATTTTTCGAGGATAGTAATATATGAAAGTTTAAAAAATCGTAAAAAAATCACTTTTGAAAGTAGATTTTTTTAAATTCACTCATTAATAAGTACATGTATTTTGAATAATCACTGTTAATTTCATAAAATTTCACTAACTACTTTTCGAGTTACAGATAATTTTTTGAGGATAGTAATATATGAAAGTTTAAAAAAACGAAAAAAAATCAATTTTGAAAATAGATTTTTCAAAATTTTCTGATGCATAAGTACATCTATTTTGAATAACAGTTTTCAATTTCATAAAATTTCACTAACTACTTTTCGAATTATAGATCATTTTTCAAGAATAGTAATATATGAAAGTTTAAAAAATCGTAAAAAAATCGCTTTTGGAAATAGATTTTTTTTTAATTTACTCATATATAAGTACATCTATTTTGAATAATCACTGTTAATTTCATAAAAATTCACTAACTACTTTTCGAGTTATAGACAATTTTTTGAGAATAGTAATATATGAAAGTTTAAAAAATCGAAAAAAAATCAATTATGAAAATTGATTTTTCAAAATTTTCTGATGCATAAGTACATCTATTTTGAATAACAGTTATCAATTTCATAAAATTTCACTAACTACTTTTCGAGTTATAGATCATTTTTCAAGGATAGTAATATATGAGAGTTTAAAAAATCATAAAAAAATCAATTTTGAAAATAGATATTTTAAAATTTTCTGATGCATAAGTACATCTATTTTGAATAACAGTTGTCAATTTCATTTAATTTCACTAACTACTTTTCGAGTTATAGATCATTTTTCAAGGATAGTAATATATGAAAGTTTAAAAAATCATAAAAAAATAATTTTTCTAAATAGATTTTTTTAAATTTACTCATATATAAGTACATCTATTTTGAATAATCACTGTTAATTTCATAAAATTTCACTAACTACTTTTCGAGTTATAGATAATTTTTTGAGGATAGTAATATATGAAAGTTTAAAAAATCGAAACACAATCAATTTTGAAAATAGATTTTTCAAAATTTTCTGATGCATAAGTACATCTATTTTGAATAATAGTTGTCAATATCATAAAATTTCACTAACTACTTTTCGAATTATAGATCATTTTTCAAGAATAGTAATATATGAAAGTTTAAAAAATCGTAAAAAAATCGCTTTTGAAAATAGATTTTTTTTTATTTACTCATATATAAGTACATCTATTTTGAATAATCACTGTTAATTTCATAAAATTTCACTAACTATTTTTCTAGTTATAGTTAATTTTTCGAAGAAAGTAATATATGAAAGTTTAAAAAATCGAAAAAAAATCAATTTTGAAAATAGATTTTTCAAAATGTTCTGATGCATAAGTACATCTATTTTGAATAACAGTTGTCAATTTCATTAAATTTCACTAACTACTTTTCGAGTTATAGATCATTTTTCAAGGATAGTAATATATGAAAGTTTAAAAAATCAAAAAAAAAACCAATTATGAAAATATATTTTTCAAATTTTACTCATACATAAGTACATCTATTTTGAATAATCACTGTTAATTTCATAAAATTTCACTAACTACTTTTCGAGTTATAGTTAATTTTTCGAGGAAAGTAATATATGAAAGTTTAAAAAATAGAAAAAAAATCAATTATGAAAATTTTTTTTTTACTCCTGTATAAGTACATCTATTTTGAATAATAGTTGTCAATTTCATAAAATTTCACTAACGACTTTTCGAGTTTTAGATAATTTTTCAAGGATAGTAATATATGAAAGTTTAAAAAATCGTAAAAAAAAAACAATTTTGATAATAGATTTTTCAAAATTCATAAATGCATAAGTACATCTATTTTGAATAATCACTGTTGATTTTATAAAATTTCACTAACTAATTTTCGAGTTATAGATAATTTTTTGAGAATAGTAATATATGAAAGTTTAAAAAATTGAAAAAAAATCAATTTTGAAAATAGATTTTTCAAAATTTACTCATCCCTAAGTAAATTTATTTTGAATAATCGTGGTTTATTTCATAAAATTTCACTCACTACTTTTCGAGTTATAGATCATTTTTCGATAGTAATATATAAAAATTCTGTGAAAATACGTCAGATTTTATGTTTAAAACTCTTTCGATAGCTCATGCCCCGGCCTGAATTTGGCACACCCTGCGCGCCCGTTAGGACCGGCCCTGGTCATTTCAATCACCGAGGTGTGTTATAATAATAAATAGCATTAGCAGGAAAGTGATAAAATCCCTTATCTTATCACCACCGCGAGTACGCGACGTGTTGGTAAAAAATAAACCAAACACAAACGGTGCTAGCGCGCGACTGTCGCTACAATGGGCGAGCAAACCAAAGTGGCGCTAATTGTGAAGGATTGCAACAATCTGTGGCGCATTCAAAAGGACCTCGGCCTACAAACCAATATCGATGTGATAAAGCAGGAATTTAAATTGGTGAGTGTTGCTTTTTGAGGGACACACATACAGTGAATTATATTAATTTTCACGTAGGGGTTTGTGCGACTACAGTGCGCGAATGATGGGCAAATAATAGCTAACCGACCTTAACCATTAATTTGTTTTCGAATATTACAGACAAACACATAATTACTAAAATAATTACAACAACATCCTTTAGATAGAACAATATAAAACATGTTTACGTGTTTGTAATATTCGAAAAAAAAATGGTTAACTGGGACTAACCATTTTTTCCCCAATATTACAGACAAACATAATTACTAAAATAAGTCCAACAACATTCTTTAGATTATTCTATCTAAAGGATGTTGTTGTACTTATTTTTGTAATTATGTGTTTGTCTGTAATATTCGAAAAAAGAATGGTTAGGCCGAGTTAACCATTTATTTCGAATATTACAGACAAACACATAATTACTAAAATAAATCCAACAACATCCTACTACTTTGAATGTTTCAAATAGAAAAAATATAATTATATATATATATATATATATATATATATGTTGTGCAGTTCCAGAATGGAAAATTCGGTTTGGTGGTGGTTGCATCTAGCAATCCAAAACGGAGTAATATGTATGTAACAGAGCATACGTTCGATACAGATGTACACGATGGTGTTATGTTGAGCGTACAGCCGGCACTCGAGGAAGTAGTGGAGAAAATTTTCAAAACAGTTCACGATCCTGAAATGAGCGACCAAAACTCCGAAAAACTATTTAGTTTGGCTCTAGATCCAGCGTTTGTTAAAGAGCTAGGTTAGTAGAACAGGTATAATGCGTGGGACGGTTGCTTTAATTTCGAAGGCAATATTTTTGCGTATAGTAATATCGTTGATATCGAATTATTAGCTCTAGCCATTTTCGAAAATGGCTAGAGTTTAGCAAAGTGTTGCAAAGTGTAACTGAAGTGAGATAAAAAACAAAGTAAAAAATCATTTTATTTATCCTTTAAAATGAATTATCACAAAGTAGACGCCTTAACAAACCAAACTTTCTAAAGTTCGTTTGTTCAAACCAAATAATTTTCAAACTGTTTAAAGCCGTTAGTTTCTTTCGATCTTTCTCAAGCTGTTACATTTGTTGGTCCTTCTAACCGGATCGTTTTCAAGCTGTCACACTAACAATTAATACAAGCTTAAATAGATACAATAAAAACAATGCCTTAAAACATTATTATCATATGCTTAAAACACTTTTATAACAAATCAAAGTAAATGCAAATATTTTTTAGTGAATAGAAAATTGGACGAACAATTATTAAATCTCCTAAGTCTAGACGATTATTTAACACCCAAGGGCCGATCCGGTTGCTTGCTAGTGTTGCTGAAACTCTTGCAAAATGGGCACACGAATGCCATTAATGAAAACCTGACATCCTTCACGGTGAACATTGTGAAGATAAGAGGGCCGGAAACACAGTACGCGCTATCGGTCCTCGCGCAGATTCTCTACACGCGCAACCTTGAGTTTACCGCGATTAAGAAGAAGGTAATGATTTCATAACACAAAATTTTCGAGCTCTTTGTTTTAAAATAAATACAGACAGGGGTTACTTATTATTACTTATTTATTTTTTGTTTTATTATTCACAAAAGTGCTCTGTATATGTGTAAATTATTTTATATATTGAATGGCTACGTCAATATTATTTTTTAGTTTCTTAATTTCGTCCTATTTTGCAAGTTTATGATAATAAATTTTTTGCTGTAGATTATAGAAAGTTTGTCAGTTGACTGTTTGTTGCCGCTAATCCTGATGAAGGATGCACCAGATTTGCCCTTAAACGCGCTAATGTTGATGAACGCATTTGTGCGGTCTGTGAAGGACGAAAAGCGAGCCTCTCTAATTAAAGAACTCAGCAATAAAGATAACAGGGAACGAGTTTATAGACTTATTACAGAAGGAACAGTCACTGATAGGATGGCGAAACAGCTCTATATTTTACAAACACATCTGCTTAGGTAAACATTGCTAATTTCATAAACTCGAACATATTTAGAGCCATCCGAGAAGCATATGCTAACAACAATAGCGTTTGGGTTATATAAAGTCATATGTCGACATCATTAAAGCATTTCTTTTTAGTACGTACAATATCAGTTTGTCAAGATTGGTGGCTGCAGGGAATTTGGACAGAGACAGTGCTACCTATAGTATGGACGATGAAGTGTTTAGCCAATGGGAGTCCACAACCTCGCTTTATAAAGATAATGTTTCTAGGTAATAAATACGTTTTATATTTATACTAGGTGACGTACCCGTTGCTCAACGGGGAAATTAATTTAATTAATACAAGCAGAAAATTGCGAAAAAATCGTGAATAGACATATTTTAAAAAGATAGAAGGTTGTGGGTTGTTGTGTCCGCTTCATTTAGGTGGTTTCTATTCGGTGAGCCACAGTATTTGTAGAAAATGCAACTAGATTAAGCGTGGTTGAAGGAAAAAGACGTTCACCACCCATGTCCTGACCTTAATTTTTACTATATCTCGATAATTCGTTTTAAAAATGCCTATATTGCACTGTATCTCGATAACTAAATGAGATAGAGGATGGCAGTTTGTTGCATACGCTTCAGCTCGATGATTTCTATACGGGTAAAGCAATCATACGTCCTGAAATACCCGGCGCAGTCCTGAATTTTCAGTGCAGTAGTTGCAGAAAACCCCTCTAGATTATGTGTGGGTAAAGGAAAACGACATTCACCATCATCAATTACCACATCAAAATGTATACAAGTATGTCTTTTTGTTATTAGATTTTCATTAACAAGCATCGCAACAACCCGTGACAGTTTCCTCATCGATTTTTACAACGACAGCAACTTCATTACACAACTTACATTCAACTGCATCGGTAAACTAATATTTATATTAATAAATCTATTATTAATACTGAAAAACGTAGTGAAACTCTCTATATTATGCGTGATTGAAGGAAAATTATGTTCGCGGCCTATGTCTTGACCCATACACGCTCAGTTTTTACTCAGTCCAGGCTGTACAGGCTGATTTGCGCAAACCGGTCTGTCCTTTTGTGGGCCCCACATACGCTCAGGCCATCGATTTTAGACAGTTCAAAAAAGGAATGATAAAAAAGAAAAGGGAGAGAAATTAATATTCAAAAGACTAGCCACATATATATATATATATATACTCATAAAAAATTGAAGATTAGCATATGAAATCTACTGTCAAAATCCAGAGGTTTGCATTTTTATCTCCTCCAGCAAGTTTTTTCACTCTCAAATGCGCAATTTTATAAATTCAAACAAAAACTTTGTAAAATCGCAATCTACATTAAATTGTCTTTAATATAATATATAAATTCCAAAAATTACTTCAAAATTACTGTGGAAAATGTACTGTCAAACACGAGAAATTGATTGTTTTTCTTTATAGCAAGTTTTATCACTATTGAAGCCGTAATTTTAGAAGTCCAAGCAAATACTTTCCGTATCGGAAATCTAAATTGAATTGTCTTTAATTTGATATATAAATACTCATAAACATTTGAAGACTAGCATATGAAATCTACTGTTAAATCCCAGAGGTTTGCATTTTTTCGCTTCCCCAGCAAGTTTTTTCACTCTCAAATGCGTAATTTTATAAATTCAAACAAAAACTTTATAAAATCGCAATCTACATTAAATTGTCTTTAATATAATATATAAATGCCAAAAATTACTTCAAAATTACTGTGGAAAATGTACTGTCAAACACGAGAAATTGATTGTTTTTCTTTATAGCAAGTTTTATCACTATTGAAACCGTACTTTTATAAGTCCAAGCAAATACTTTCCGTATCCGAAATCTAAATTAAATTGTCTTTAATTTGATATATAAATACTCATAAAGATTTGAAGACTAGCATATGAAATCTACTGTCAAAATCCAGAGGTTCGCATTTTTGTCTCCTCCAGCAAGTTTTTTCACTCTAAAATGCGTAATTTTATAAATTCAAACAAAAACTTTATTAAATCGCAATCTACATTAAATTGCCTTTGATGTAATATATTAATACCAAAAATTATTTCAACATTACTGTGTTAATTTTACAATTTAATGTAGATAGTATCAATACAATTTAATGTATATAGTATCCACTAAAATAGCGTTTCTAGTTCATTACAGAGGCTACCACTCCAAAAACTTCTGCATGTCCCAAAGCGAGGAAAACACTTACGAACCTGGCATACAAAAATCTAGTGATAGGTATGCGCAAAATAATTTCACATACAAAATATCATAATTATAACTTTTTAGAGTTGTAAATATTCTCGCCCAAATTCTGAGCATCGGACAGCAGATCCAGAAGAACCGGACAACGTATGTGCCACTGTTTTTCAATTGCGATACGGAGCATTTTTTTGAAGAGCTTTTCAGCCGGGCCATGTATATGCTGTCGCAGGCCAGACGGGAGATGAAGGCGCGGAAATTGGAAGACTATGAAAAGGTATGAAACAGAATCTGCTATCATGAGTTGGTAATTTTAAGCAATTGTTACGATGTTTGAAGGCTTGTGCCGCGAAAACGGATAGAGCTATCCACAAACGAGTGGTATTCTTAATTAGCGCCACAATGAGTATTTATTGGTAGCATACAATTAATTTTTATTTTTTGTATTGATAAAATTTCACCTCTACGCCTAGGATAATTTCTCGGTTTTTCAATTGTTACGTTAAAAGTAATCCAAACAGATTGGGGTTAATAGTGTTCTCGTATGAAAAGCCACCCCCTGAATCCAGAAATACAAACTTGAAGTCCAAAGACCAGGTTTGAAGTAAGAACAACTCATCTTCTTAAAGAACTCCTATTTTAGCCTGTATCTAAAACGAGATACAGGCCAAAATAGGATAATATATTTATATCCTATATCCTATTTTGGCCTCTATCTCGTTTTAGATACAGGCCAATATAGGAGTTCTTTAAGAAGATGAGTTGTTCTTACTTCAAACCTGGTCTTTGGACTTTGGACAAGTTATACTATACCAAAAAAAAAAACGCGAAGTTTCCTATGTTTTTATACTTAATCTTCTCTTCTATATAGCTTATAGCTGTGATTAAATGCCAACTTGAGATGATTTTCGAGCGAAAGCCGAAAAGTTTTAAAGAGTTTGGACTGTACATGCGAGATATTAATTATGATACTGTTAAAAAATACTGGCAGGTAAATATTTTGATATAAATTATAATTGCGTTTTATTTCTCTGTATTACATGAAATTTTAGAAAGAACGTGAGGCTGAATGGAAAATGATGTTAAAAAGTAATCCATGCATTCAGTTGCTAGCTGTAGAGTTTGATAAATGCAATGCAGAGCTTGTAGATACGCACAGACTCGCCATTTTGAAAGACGGTAGTATATTTCCGAAAATACCAGAAAAGGTGTGTATAGAAATTAGTGTTATTATTTTAGTATTGGTGTTTAAACTAAAATCAATACAATTCTTTACGTCTATTATTATAAATTATATTGGTTCTATTAGCGAATAGTAATAGTAGAAGAGTGAAAAACAAAGTAAAAACACTAGTATATATTGTTATAATTCTATATCTCTTTGTAGAAAAATAAAAGTCAATACTTCAAACTCACACTGTCTTCTAACGCAAAGTGTTTTTATTATCAAAATGTCGATGAAACAGAGGTGGATAAAAAGTTGAAACGAAATTTTCTCGTGGAGGATGTCAGGCATTTTGTAACGGGCGAAGCCTGTCACCATATTAAGGATAATAGGTAAAACTGATATAACTATTGGATTGTTAAGGCGTCTAATTTGTGATAATTCATTTTAAAGGATAAATAAAACCATTTTTTAAACTTTAGTGATATCAAAGGATAAATAAAACGATTTTCTACTTTTTTTTTATCACACTTCAGTTACACTTTGCAACTAGTTTCGGCTAAGCTCCAGCCTAGTAGCTCGAAAATGGCTAGAGCTTAGACGAAACTAGTTGTAAAGTGTAACTGAAGTGTAATAAAAAAACAAAGTAAAAAATCGTTTCATTTATCCTTTAATATCATTATGTTTATAAAGTAACTAATTGGCTATATCTGTTTAGCGTACCTACATCCAAACAAAACTGCGTTTTTTCGATTGTCCTCCCCGACAACGAGGTTATAAATTGTTTGATGAGCAACGAAAAAGACACCAATTATTGGATTGATGGATTCAATATTTTATTGAGTACGTATATATAATAATAATAATAATCTTTTAAGCAAACGGCTTGAATAAAAATAAGATACATTCACTTATGTTAAAATTGCGATCTGAGATTGATATATTATATATATATATATATATATATATATATATATATATATATATATATATATATATATAATATATAATATATCAATCTCAAATCGCAATTTTCATATATAAAATTATCTTAAGTGATCGTGAAGATATAATGCGCAACTGAACCAATTTACTTTTATAATTGCAGATAATCCGGCACGAAGTGTTGATTATAAAGACGAACTGGATAAGCTGACGGAGATGGATTGCACGCTGCACTTGCTGGAGTTGCAAAATGTTAAGCTGCCTACCACAGCGCCGCCGATTTTAAGTCAAAGCGTCGAACGGCCATTAATCCCGCCGAAGCCACCAAAATTACGCAACCAGAATAGTATTTTATTGGATGAAGACTCCACACCATATTTTTAAGAAATTAATGTAGACTGGTTTTACAACGATTTTGCTATAATTGATAACATTATGGAGTTAACTGAAAAAAAAAATAACAACGAACCTCTCGTGTTTACCAGTAAAAAAAGGACCTTTATTGGCATTTTGCTCACAAAAAAACTCTTCAATATCCCCAACCACAACAAAAATACATAAAAATAAAATTAATGTTTTCCAGTACATATTATATATTTCATATTTTACCAGTACATTTCAAATATGTACTTATGATTTTTTTTTAAAGCAACTACAATTTAATGTAGATTTCGAAAACAGAAAATATTTGCATGAGTTTATAAAATTACGGTTTCAACAGTAAAGAAACTTAGCTATAAAAGAAAAATAATATTTTTTTTGTTTGACAGTACATTTCCTACAGTAATATTGAAGTAATAATTACTATTTATATGTTATATTAAAGACAATTTAATGTAGATTACGATTTTATAAGGATTTTACTAGAATTTACAAAATTACGTATTTGAAAGTGGAAAAACTTGCTAGGGAAGCAAAAAAAAAAACGAATGTCTCGTGTTTGACAGTAGATTTCATATGCTAGTCTTCAAATATTGATGAGACTTTATATTTATAATTAAAGATAATTTAATGTTGATTTCGAATACAAAAAGTATTTGATTGAATTTATAAAATTACGGCTTCAAAAGTGATAAAACTTGGTGTAAAAGAAAAACATTCAATTTCTCTCGTGTTTGACAGTACATTTCCCACAGTAATATTGAAGTAATTTGTGGTATTTATATATTATATTAAAGGCAATTTAATGTAGATTGTGATTTTACCAAGTTTTTGTTGGAATTTATAAAAGTACCCATTTGAGAGTGAAAAAATTGGCTAGAGGAGCAAAAAAATGCGAACCTCTGGATTTTGACAGTAGATTTCATATGCTAGTCTTCAAATGTTTATGAGTATTTATATATCAAATTAAAGACAATTTAATTAAAATTTCGAATACGGAAAGTATTTCTTTGAACTTCTAACATTACGGATTCAATAGTGAAAAAACTTTGCTAGAGAAAGAAAAACAATAAATTTCTCGTGTTTGACAGTACATTTCCCACAGTAATATTGAAGTATTTTTTGGTATTTATATATTATACTAAAGGCAATTTAATGTAGATTTCGATTTTACAAAGTTTTTGTTTAAATTTGTAAAATTACCCATTTGAGAGTGAAAAAACTTGCTGGGGTAAGCAAAAATGCGAACCTCTGGATTTTGACAGTAGATTTCATATGCTAATCTTCAAATTTTTATAAGTATTTATATATCAAATTAAAGACAATTTCATTTAGATTTCGAATACGGAAAGTATTTGCTTGAACTTGTAAAATTACGGTTTCAATAGTGAAAAAACTTGCTATAAAGAAATTTCTCGTGTTTGACAGTACATTTCCTACAGTAATTTTATAGTAATTTTTGGAATTTATATATTATATAAAAGGCAATTTAATGTAGATTGTGATTTTACCAAATTTTTGTTGGAATTTATAAAACTACCCATTTGAGAGTGAACAATGCTAGAGGAGCAAAAAAATGCGAACCTCAGGATTTTGACAGTAGATTTCATATGCTAGTCTTCAAATTTTTATGAGGATTTATATATGAAATTAAAGACAATTTAATTAAGATTTTTAATACGGAAAGTATTTGTTAGTACTTCTAACATTACGGATTCAATAGTGAAAAAACTTTGCTAGAGAAAGAAAAACAATCAATTTCTCGTGTTTGACAGTACATTTCCCACAGTAATATTGAAGTAAATTTTGGTATTTATATATTATATTAAAGGAAATTTAATGTAGATTGCGATTTTACAAAGTTTTTCTTTGAATTTATAAAATTACGCATTTGAGAGTGAAAAAACTTGCTGGGGAAGCAAGAAATGTGAACCTCTGGATTTTGATACTAGATTTCATATGCTATTCTTCAAATATTTATGAGGATTTATATATCAAATTAAAGATAATTTAATTTAGATTTTAAATAAGGAAGTATTTGCTTGAATTTATAAAATTACGGTTTCAATTGTGAAAAAAGACTTGCTATACAGAAAAACAATCAATTTATCGTGTTTGACACTACATTTCCCACAGTAATATTGAAGTAATTTTTAGTATTTATATATTATATTAAAGGAAATTTAATGCAGATGGCGATTTTACAAAGTTTTTGTTTGAGTTTATAAAATTGCGCATTTGAGAGTGAAAAAACTTGCTGGCTAATCAAAATAAATGCGAACTTCTGGGGTTTGACGGTAGATTTCATATGCTAGTCTTCAAAAGCTTATGAGTATTTATATATCAAATTAAAGACATTTTAATATAGATTATGATTTTGTCTAGATTTTGTTTGAATTTTCAAAACTACGCATTTGATAGTGAATAAACTTGCCGGGGGAAGCAAAAAATACGAACATCTGGGTTTTGACAGCAGATTTCATGTGCTAGTCTTCAAATACTTATGTGAATTTATATATCAAATTAAAGATAATTTAATGTAGATTTCAAAACAGGAAAGTATTTGCTTGAATTTATAAAATTATGGCTTCGACAGTGAAAAAACTTGACGTAAAACAAAAACAATCAATTTCTTGTGATTAATAGAACATTTTCTACAGTAATCTTAAAGTAATTATTAGTATTTATAAATTAAATTAAAGAGAATTTTCGAATCTGTAAGAATGTTGCTTGTGTTATTGTTTTTACAGTGAAATAACTTACTGAATTGACACAACAGCAGATACTTCGATGTACGGTACCGATGAGCCATCCCCATTTACAAATAATATTTTAATTTTAAAAGGTAAAAGGTAAAAGTTAAAAGGCAAATAGATATATATATATATATATATATATATATATATATATAAACAATTTTATACACTCTGAGAAACGAAAAGTGTTTGTTTATTTCGATTTATTCAAGAAAATAAACAATTTACAAGTACCCATATAATATATAAATTTTCAAACACTTATTATTTTCTGATTGGATGGATTGGGTGTGTCATGTGGCTAAGATCTGGAGGGTTCTTCTCAAACTCGCTGATTTCACGCATACCAGCAGCCACGATGTCCCACAACGCGGGAAACTCCTTCTTAAAAGTAGCATACCACTTGACAACTAGTGGGTAAGCATTGAAGTCGAAGTTAATTGCTTCGAGGCACATGGTGGCCGTTATTAGCTGGAAGTCAGCGATTGTAACATTTTCTGAAATAGAATTAGTACAATATTTTTTATTTTCATTCAGAATGAAAAGTTGTGTACTACAATCTAGCTCATTAGTGCAATGAGTGGCTCTCAATCTTCTTATTGGTATAAGGAAAGTCACAGATCTATTTATGTTCTTACATCTTAAAGTTTGTTAAAATTCCAATCATTTAGTATGCAAAGTAATGCAACTTTCTATATAGAGAGAAAATGTAATGCCATCTAGTGCACATCAATTAACAATGCACACCCTTATGGTAATATCCGCCAACATGCTCGGTGATCCTGATGCCGGATCACCGAGTAGAGGGCACTACTCGGTGATCCGGTATCAGGATCATCCGGCATCAGGATCATCCGGCATCAGAATCATCCGGTATCAGGATCATACGGCATCAAGATCATCCGGCATCAGGATCATCCGGCATCAGGATAATCCGGCATTGGAATAATATTTCAACAAAGTGTTTCAGATATCAGCACATTGCCAATCTTATAAAAATTTTTTTTTTTAATGGCAATTATCAGAATCAAATATCGACTGTGTAGGACAAGAATATATATATATATATATATATATATATATATATATATATATATATATATATATTTATATATATGTATATATATATATATCCAGTATTCCCCATTTGGACTTACTTATACGCATCATCCATATTATATCCTTAACAGTCCGTCAATCTACTTGCTATATATATATATATATATATATATATATATATATATATATATATATATATATATATATATATATATATATATATATATATATATATATATATATATATATAATATATTAATATATTAATATATTTTTCACTTATGTGTAAATTCAGCTTATAGCAATCTACATATTTAGATTTAGATTTAACATTCTCATGCCACCAGGATCACCGAGTATGGCATGATTATGGTGATTTGTACTTCCTTACTATGCAAGCTTAAAGAGCGTCAGACAAAAATTACCTGCAGCTGCGTATTTGGTTCCATTTCTCTGCAAATATTGGTTGAAAACATCCAGAGCCATGTGTGTCTTCTTAAGACTCAACGGTGTGCGTTGATAATCGAAAAATATGGGTGCCATCTGAAAATATAATTTAATATATGTAACCCGATGATTTTTATTTACAAATTATTCTTTTAATATTCATACCACATGTTCAGAAATGTTTCTGTAATAAGTAGACAAGTTGAAACATAATCGGTGGTTTACAATGGCCCTCGCTTTGGCATCCTTCGGATAGAGCTTGTCGTCCTTCGCATATTTATCAACAATATACTGCAATATCGCGTTACTGCAAGTATAATAAATCAATTTAATAACCTTGAGTGTATGCAGGAATTTGCGCGCACGCCTTTACCTCTCGCCCAAACAGAAATCACCGTCTACTAGTACTGGAATTTCCTTCTGGGGATTCAACTATAAAACAATAAAATTGTTTAATTAGTAACTTTATTATAACAATGTAATAGTATTGAATAAGTTTGCATATATATTTACATATTTATATTATCGTCCATAAATATGGACGAAAATATGAATATGTAAACAGCTTATGCATAACAATTAATCTACATATCATATTTTACATCCGTAGACTCAAAATTACGAGAAAAATTATCTTCAATTTATCACTCCAACATTTTCTTCATGAGCAATTAGTTTTATGCCTACTGACAAAGAGTTTTCATATCACAAGAAATTATGTATGAAAATGCCTAAAATTTGCATCCGACATTCAAAATAATGTCGAAATTGATTACGCAGAATTACAAGTCCATCGCGAAGAAAACAATTTCGAGCTCAAAAATTTAGAACCCCTTTGGAATTTTGACGATTTTTGGCATTTTTTCGATTTGCTCTAAACTTTGCATATATACCACAACGAGCATAAAAATCAATATTCAGTGAGTTTTAATGATTTCAGGCTGCTAGTTTTTCAGTTATGACTCCTGGAAAACTGGATGAATGACTAGGCTCCAAGTCGAGACACGGGGCTAATAATCCTACAAGTTATTGATCAAACCGGCCCAAATTTGCCTCAGACGTTCAAAATAATGTGGAAATTGATTACGCAAAATTGCAGGTCGATCGCGACGAAAAAAATTTCGAGCTCAAAAATTTAGAAGGTTAACACCCCTTTGGATTTTTGACGATTTTCGGCATTTTCGGCATTTTTTCGATTTGCTCTAAACTTTGCATATATACCACAACGAGCATAAAAATCAATATTCAGTGAGTTTTAATGATTTCAGGCTGCTAGTTTTTCAGTTATGACTCCTGGAAAACTGGATGAATGAGTAGGCTTCAAGTCGAGACACGGGGCTAATAATCCTACAAGTTATTGATCAAACCAGCCCAAATTTGCCTCCGACGTTCAAAATAATGTGGAAATTGATTACGCAAAATTACAGCTCGATCGCGAAGAAAAAAATTTCGAGCTCAAAAATTTAGAAGGTTAACCCCTTTGGATTTTTGACGATTTTCGGCATTTTCGGCATTTTTTCGATTTGCTCTAAACTTTGCATATATACCACAACGAGCATAAAAATCAATATTCAGTGAGTTTTAATGATTTCAGGCTGCTAGTTTTTCAGTTATGACTCCTGGAAAACTGGATGAATGACTAGGCTTCAAGTCGAGACACGGGGCTAATAATCCTACAAGTTATTGATCAAACCAGCCCAAATTTGCCTCCGACGTTTAAAATAATGGCGAAATTGATTACGCAAAATTACATGTCGATCGCGAAGAAAAAAATTTCGAGCTCAAAAATTTAGAAGGTTAACCCCTTTGGATTTTTGACGATTTTCGGCATTTTCGGCATTTTTTCGATTTGCTCTAAACTTTGCATATATACCACAACGAGCATAAAAATCAATATTCAGTGAGTTTTAATGATTTCAGGCTGCTAGTTTTTCAGTTATGACTCCTGGAAAACTGGATGAATGAGTAGGCTTCAAGTCGAGACACGGGGCTAATAATCCTACAAGTTATTGATCAAACCGGCCCAAATTTGCCTCCGACGTTCAAAATAATGTGGAAATTGATTACGCAAAATTACAGGTCGATCGCGAAGAAAAAAATTTCGAGCTCAAAAATTTAGAAGATTAACCCCTTTGGATTTTTGACGATTTTCGGCATTTTTGGCATTTTTTCGATTTGCTCTAAACTTTGCATATATACCACAACGAGCATAAAAATCAATATTCAGTGAGTTTTAATGATTTCAGACTGCTAGTTATTTAGTTATTACTCCTGGAAAACTGGATGAATGACTAGGCTCCAAGTCGAGCCACGGGGCTAATAATCCTACAAGTTATTGATCAAACCGGCCCAAATTTGCCTCCGACGTTCAAAATAATGTGGAAATTGATTACGCAAAATTGCAGTTCGATCGCGAAGAAAAAAATTTCGAACTCAAAAATTTAGAAGGTTAACCCCTTTGGATTTTTGACGATTTTCGGCATTTTCGGCATTTTTTCGATTTGCTCTAAACTTTGCATATATACCACAACGAGCATAAAAATCAATATTCAGTGAGTTTTAATGATTTCAGACTGCTAGTTTTTTAGTTATGACTCCTGGAAAACTGGATGTATGACTAGACTTCAAGTCGAGCCACGGGGCTAATACTCCTACAAGTTATTGATCAAACCGGCCCAAATTTGCCTCCGACGTTCAAAATAATGTGGAAATTGATTACGCAAAATTGCAGGTCGATCGCGAAGAAAAAAATTTCGAGCTCAAAAATTTAGAAGGTTAACCCCTTTGGATTTTTGACGATTTTCGGCATTTTCGGCATTTTTTCGATTTGCTCTAAACTTTGCATATATACCACAACGAGCATAAAAATCAATATTCAGTGAGTTTTAATGATTTCAGACTGCTAGTTTTTCAGTTATGACTCCTGGAAAACTGGATGTATGACTAGGCTTCAAACCAAGCCACGGGGCTAATACTCCTACAAGTTATTGATCAAACCGGCCCAAATTTGCCTCCGACGTTCAAAATAATGTGGAAATTGATTACGCAAAATTGCAGTTCGATCGCGAAGAAAAAAATTTCGAACTCAAAAATTTAGAAGGTTAACCCCTTTGGATTTTTGACGATTTTCGGCATTTTCGGCATTTTTTCGATTTGCTCTAAACTTTGCATATATACCACAACGAGCATAAAAATCAATATTCAGTGAGTTTTAATGATTTCAGACTGCTAGTTTTTCAGTTATGACTCCTGGAAAACTGGATGTATGACTAGGCTTCAAACCAAGCCACGGGGCTAATACTCCTACAAGTTATTGATCAAACCGGCCCAAATTTGCCTCCGACGTTCAAAATAATGTGGAAATTGATTACGCAAAATTGCAGTTCGATCGCGAAGAAAAAAATTTCGAACTCAAAAATTTAGAAGGTTAACCCCTTTGGATTTTTGACGATTTTCGGCATTTTCGGCATTTTTTCGATTTGCTCTAAACTTTGCATATATACCACAACGAGCATAAAAATCAATATTCAGTGAGTTTTAATGATTTCAGACTGCTAGTTTTTTAGTTATGACTCCTGGAAAACTGGATGTATGACTAGACTTCAAGTCGAGCCACGGGGCTAATACTCCTACAAGTTATTGATCAAACCGGCCCAAATTTGCCTCCGACGTTCAAAATAATGTGGAAATTGATTACGCAAAATTGCAGGTCGATCGCGAAGAAAAAAATTTCGAGCTCAAAAATTTAGAAGGTTAACCCCTTTGGATTTTTGACGATTTTCGGCAATTTCGGCATTTTTTCGATTTGCTCTAAACTTTGCATATATACCACAACGAGCATAAAAATCATTATTCACTGAGTTTTAATGATTTCAGACTGCTAGTTTTTCAGTTATGACTCCTGGAAAACTGGATGTATGACTAGGCTCCAAGTCGAGCCACGGGGCTAATACTCCTACAAGTTATTGATCAAACCGGCCCAAATTTGCCTCCGACGTTCAAAATAATGTGGAAATTGATTACGCAAAATTGCAGGTCGATCGCGAAGAAAAAAATTTCGAGCTCAAAAATTTAGAAGGTTAACCCCTTTGGATTTTTGACGATTTTCGGCAATTTCGGCATTTTTTCGATTTGCTCTAAACTTTGCATATATACCACAACGAGCATAAAAATCATTATTCACTGAGTTTTAATGATTTCAGACTGCTAGTTTTTCAGTTATGACTCCTGGAAAACTGGATGTATGACTAGGCTCCAAGTCGAGCCACGGGGCTAATACTCCTACAAGTTATTGATCAAACCGGCCCAAATTTGCCTCCGACATTCAAAATAATGTGGAAATTGATTACGCAAAATTGCAGGTCGATCGCGAAGAAAAAAATTTCGAACTCAAAAATTTAGAAGGTTAACCCCTTTGGATTTTTGACGATTTTCGGCATTTTCGGCATTTTTTCGATTTGCTCTAAACTTTGCATATATACCACAACGAGCATAAAAATCAATATTCAGTGAGTTTTAATGATTTCAGGCTGCTAGTTTTTCAGTTATGACTCCTGGAAAACTGGATGAATGACTAGGCTTCAAGTCGAGCCATGGGGCTAATAATCCTACAAGTTATTGATCAAACCGGCCCAAATTTGCCTCCGACGTTCAAAATAATGTGGAAATTGACTACGCAAAATTACAGGTCGATCGCGAAGAAAAAAATTTCGAGCTCAAAAATTTAGAAGGTTTAACCCCTTTGGATTTTTGACGATTTTCGGCATTTTCGGCATTTTTTCGATTTGCTCTAAACTTTGCATATATACCACAACGAGCATAAAAATCATTATTCACTGAGTTTTAATGATTTCAGACTGCTAGTTTTTCAGTTATGACTACTGGAAAACTGGATGTATGACTAGGCTTCAAACCGAGCCACGGGGCTAATACTCCTACAAGTTATTGATCAAACCGGCCCAAATTTGCCTCCGACGTTCAAAATAATGTGGAAATTGATTACGCAAAATTGCAGGTCGATCGCGAAGAAAAAAATTTCGAACTCAAAAATTTAGAAGGTTAACCCCTTTGGATTTTTGACGATTCTCGACATTTTTGGCATTTTTTCGATTTGCTCTAAACTTTGCATATATACCACAACGAGCATAAAAATCAATATTCAGTGAGTTTTAATGATTTCAGGCTGCTAGTTTTTCAGTTATGACTCCTGGAAAACTGGATGTATGACTAGGCTCCAAGTCGAGCCACGGGGCTAATACTCCTACAAGTTATTGATCAAACCGGCCCAAATTTGCCTCCGACGTTCAAAATAATGTGGAAATTGATTACGCAAAATTACAGCTCGATCGCGAAGAAAAAAATTTCGAACTCAAAAATTTAGAAGGTTAACCCCTTTGGATTTTTGACGATTCTCGACATTTTTGGCATTTTTTCGATTTGCTCTAAACTTTGCATATATACCACAACGAGCATAAAAATCAATATTCAGTGAGTTTTAATGATTTCAGGCTGCTAGTTTTTCAGTTATGACTCCTGGAAAACTGGATGTATGACTAGGCTCCAAGTCGAGCCACGGGGCTAATACTCCTACAAGTTATTGATCAAACCGGCCCAAATTTGCCTCCGACGTTCAAAATAATGTGGAAATTGACTACGCAAAATTACAGGTCGATCGCGAAGAAAAAAATTTCGAGCTCAAAAATTCAGAAGGTTAACCCCTTTGGATTTTTGACGATTTTCGGCATTTTCGGCATTTTTTCGATTTGCTCTAAACTTTGCATATATACCACAACGAGCATAAAAATCAATATTCAGTGAGTTTTAATGCTTTTAGACTGCTAGTTTTTCAGTTATGATTATTTGTAATACCTTTGCATATTCATCGGTCATATGTTCTCCAAGACCGAAGTCCACATTCACAAGAGTGTAATCTAGTTCGAGGTGCTTCAGGCACTGTTGTACCGCCAGAGAGGGAGGTCCATCGGACACGCTGTACAATTTCATCGCCATCCTAAAAATAATGCGTAACACGATAATAACTGGCATATATGTAATTAGTAGATGATAACGCTGTTTGTCTTGATAAAGCCATGCAATGTTATACAAAATAAAGGCATAGAATATATTTTAATGTGTTTACATAAAGTAATCTGCAATAATTAAATCCAATAACGCAGTTTGATTAAATCTATATTTAATTTTTGTTTTAGTGCAACACATCTCGTGTCTTGTCAGCACGCTTGAACGTTGTCTCTCTTGTGTATTGTAACTAGGCGAGCAATGATTCAGGTGTATTGACAGACCGAAATCAACAAAGTTGTCTGGAGCAGTTGGCGTAATATATTGTATTTTGGGAAATGCATCGCAAATTGCATTTTTATTTCGTCCATCTTCACGCAGGATAACGAAAAATGCCATAATTTTCATCATTTTCACATTTGCCTCAACTTGTAGGCCATGAGATACTCTACATTTTGATATATAAATCATCTCTCTACTGTTTAAAATAAGAACACTACCGATTTTATACGAAAAAATCCTTGAAAAGTTCAATTTGCTTGAAAGTGCAAAATCGTGGAATTTTCCGTTCACAAGCATATATATATACATAAATATATTATTTATGTATATATATATAAATTTTTATATAAAAAATGTATATATATACATAAATAAAATATTTATGTATATATATATATGTGAGTGTGTGTGTGCGAACGGAAAATTCCACGATTTTGCACTTTCACGCAAATTTGATTCGGATGCCGTGACGTCACGTATTTTTCACCGAAATCGGTCAAAAATTTAAGGATTTTTAAGATTTATGGTAAGAAGGGGGGAGTACGGTGACCATAAATCTTAAAAATCCTTAAATTTTTGACCGATTTCGGTGAAAAATACGTGACGTCACGGCATCCGAATCAAATGTGCGTGAAAGTGCAAAATCGTGGAATTTTCCGTTCGCACACACACACTCACATATATATATATACATAAATATTTTATTTATGTATATATATACATTTTTTATATAAAAATTTATATATATACATAAATAAAATATTTATGTATATATATATGTGTGTGAACGGAAAATTCCACGATTTTGCACTTTCACGCAAATTTGATTCGGATGCCGTGACGTCACGTATTTTTCACCGAAATCGGTCAAAAATTTAAGGATTTTTAAGATTTATGGTCACCGTACTCCCCCCTTCTTACCATAAATCTTAAATTTTTCTTAAATTTTCGGCAAAATCGCTCGAAATTCCGTAACATTGGTCGAAATTTTATGCGATTTCGACAAATATTTAAGATTAATTGTAGTAAACAATTACCTACCTGTAATATTAAAGTCGACGAATTTAAAGTTATATACTCAACCGAGCTACAGCACACAACTGAGGCTTCTATTAGTGAAAGTACCCACCGTAGCCAGTTACTTCCTTTTTGCTGGCCTCGAGACTGGTTTATAAATACGAATATGTGTCTCTTACAAGTATGCATCAGTTCCTTTTGGTAGAACATTGTGTTGCATAGCATGTAATATTACTTAAGTCAGTTGAATAAGAACATGTAGGGCATTTTCAAGAAAACTCAAAAATAAAAATAATATATTTATTGGTATCACGTAGCACAACATACACAGAATAAAACATAAGTGCGCAACAATAAAAAATCTCATAATGCAATTTAAATCTCAAAATTCAATCCAATTGCCTAACAAAATACACGTTTATAACGCCCTGTCGTTTCACAAAATGATATTATGTAAGTAAAAACTAATAAAATTTGCGCGACACTGGATATTTGGGACGAGAGTAAACCCAAAATCCATTTAAAATCATATTTTTAAACTAAACAAAAAATAGACATTATCATATACAATAAAAGATCCTAGCAAACTTAACAAATCACTTTTTCCTCGTTTTATAAAAGCACAGTAATAAATAATGAAGGGTGATAAAAGTCGTACGCGAGTTTAAAAATATAAAATCTACCATAAATATTATTTTTACGACTACACGCTACGCTAAAAACAACATTAACGATTAATGAGTGACTTTTGAGGTATCCACAGTCTTCAGGGGGTGTGTGCCGGTCGCCCACTTTACGAGGGAGCGTCTTCAGTAGTAGGGGTCGAACGTGGCGAAGTTCCGGTCGCGGTCACCTGAAGATTGAAAAAAAAACGATTAGTATTGGACAAATATCAGGATGGATCCTATAAAAAAATTTCATATTTTAGTTGAATTTGATTTGACAAGTGTAATACTATATTAATATATCAATTATACTGAAACAATAACCGGAAATTTTGTCTAGACATATAAAATCCACAGCTATAATAAATTAATGGAAAAACTGTTTTACGACAATTTATGTATTCATTATTTTTCCCTAATGTTAGTAATAATAGTTTAATGCTACTAATAAAAGTCTTGCAGTTACTGAAAATAAAATATACGTTGGTGTATGTCAGTAATTGTTAGTCTTTGTATTGTTCAGTGTACCTCAGAGTGTGTCAAGCAAATATCAGTCCGTCAGTCTTTTACAGCTTGATCGGTCCTGTAGGCGTCAGTTCGAATGAAACCGATCGCAGTATTTCGAAATTTTTGGGCGCCTGCTGTGGCTGGGCTTGATGCTGTGGTTGTCTTTGCGGCCGCAGCCTCGCCCGTTTGGGCTCGCTTTCAGTGGGATCGGGGTAGTTTATTAGGAAACTTGTAGGGGATTGCTCGGAGTATGGTGTGGGGGCGAGCTGTTGCTGCAGCGCGCCCTCTAAATTCATCCCTATTAAATAGGCGGCTTGTGGTTTGAACTGTTGGGGCTGCTGCTGTTTTCTGGGCAGTTCGAGTTTGTAGTACATTTGGGGTTCGTCCGATTGGGGGGACGGTGTGACGAAATTTTGGTAGTCGTTGTATTTGACTGGGGGGCCTACGGGGACACCGTAGTTGGTTGAGGGGATTTGGTTTTGGGTTTGGGCTGCTGTCTGCTCGGGGTACTTTGTGGGCGAACTGGAGGACAGGATGGACCCTATGAAATCCTTAAAACCGGGCGAGGCTGCCGATAAAGGCTTAAACTCTGGAGTGCGAACGCTTTCCTGTCCTTCGTGTTCGTTGTTGGAGTGTTCGTGATGATCATGATGATCGTGATGATCATGATGATCATGATGATCATGATGTCCATGATGGTGTTCATTGTGTTCGTCGTGTGTACCATGTGAAGGCATCTTCTTTATTATCACGACGCCGTCGTGGTGGTGTTGTTTGCCTGTTTTGTATATATCATTATAGTGTAAGTGTGTTGGTTTGTATTAAAATAGATATAGTATGTTCCATAAATTATAAACTTACAATACTTGTCACTGCAAACATTTCTCACTCTTTACGATATTATATGACAAAGAATACATAGCTAGTTTTTTTTTGCTTATCCTATTTCAGCCTTGTTAGTTTTAATAATTTATTTAATAATTTCATGTGTATACATATTTTCAGCATACAAATAAAATAAATGCACGACACACATAATAAATGTAATTTCCAGAGGGGATTTTTTTTTTAATGGGCGATGCTCCAATTATTTATTTGAGCGTGTGTTGTGTTGTTACTTTTTTTTATATCATCCGCTTGTTCTGGATGGCACGTCGCACATTATGTTTGCCCTATTGATTGTGCTACTCCGAAAATGAGTATAAAAAGAAACGATAATGCGCGTGAAAGCGACTTTCTTCGTGCAAAAATCGCGGCGGAGATGCCTCCCAGACAAGCTCGAGTGAAAGTTTAATTTACTACCGAGATGATTTATAATTGATGCTCAGCATTTTCTAGGATTATTGATGATTATATACATTATATGTAAATTAAACACATCGTTTATAACGCACGTTTTCGTATGTGTCGTTGGTTTACGAGCAACCAATTATATATAACATGTTTTGTAAATAGGGAGTTGTATTTTATATTTTCAATTATTTTTGCTTTTCAAACACGTTGTACTTGTACATACATTGCAACGTTTGAGGGTTACGATATAAAATTATATCTGCTTAGATAAGTAGATATATTTTTATATTGGAAATATATATTATTATGTAATACAGTAAATAGAAAAAAATATAAATAAAAAGCCGAAATTAAAACGAGATAAAATTAAATACACTAGTTCTAACAACATACGAGCATGTTTAACGACTTAGATTTTATCTGTACATCCCACAATTACCGGAACTGGGAAGTGTTGTGAAACTGTGAGTCTAGATACTTTGACCCGCAGTATCTAAGTTACGTGAGGAATTAGAAATTTTTATTTTAATATTCAATTTATTGGCAACCTTCAGTTTATTAGTCATTTATCATTAAATACGTATTGCAGCATTTGTTTTTTTTGTATATACAAAAAAAAACAATGGAGGCTGTAGAATATTATGATTGAGAAAGTATGGCTCTGGTTTTCATCCGATATTTCAAAAAATACATTAAAGATATGATTATTTTTGTTATTTTTAGTAAATATATGAATGTAGCTATTTAGAACAGTTTAAATTTTAGTTTTACCACATATGTATTCACAGTTACAGCTCTCTGAAATATCTTGAAAATTTGCGTTTTGGAAGAATTATTTTTCAAAATTTTCAAAATATTTCAATTGGTTTCAAACTTTATATTTATATTGTATACCTATACATTAATGTATTTTGATAGTTTCAGAGGAAAAAATTAGTTATTTTTTTTAGTAATGACTGAAAAACTTCAAAAATCATGCCTTTACATTTCATCCAATATCTTTAAAAAAAGATAATACGAGCATTATTTTTTGTATTACTATGTTAAAACTGATTAATCAGGCTATTCAAAAATGTTTAAAATATAGTTTTATCTCATAAGAAACTAATTTTATAACTTACTGAAAAAGAGTGAACATTTGTTTGACTAAAAAATATTAAAAATGATGGCCTTAATTTTCATCCAATATCTCAAAAATTAATACTAGTAACATACTTGTTTTTTTTTATTATAATCTAATGGAATAAATAGGCTATCCAAAACTGTATAATAAATAGATTTATCTCATTAGGATATAGTTTTATATTTTACTGAAAAATAGAGTGAAATTTGATTTTACTGTAAAATAGCTTCGTCAGTTTTCGCCCATTATATTAAAAATATATACTATTGACACTATTAGTTTTCATTATTAAATCATACTAGATTAATGAGGCTATCCAAAAATGTAACGCATATAGTTTTATCTTATGAGAAACAAATTTTATAGTTAACTAAATAAATAGTGAAATTTTGGTTTCAGCTGACTTAATTAGTCAATAACTCAAGAAGATCTAAAAGGAATTGGGTGAAAATCACCTCCGATGTTCAAAATAACATATAGTATACGTATGCAAAATTTTACATCAATCACGAACAAAACAAATTTTGGATCAAAAATTATATTAAAAATATATACTATTGACACTATTATTTTTCATTATTAAATCATACTAGATTAATGAGGCTATCCAAAAATGTAACGCATATAGTTTTATCTCATGAGAAACAAATTTTACAGTTAACTAAATAAATAAATAGTGAAATTTTGGTTTCAGCTGACTTAATTAGTCAATAACTCAAGAAGATCTAAAAGGAATTGGGTGAAAATTACATCCGATGTTCAAAATAACATATAGTATACGTATGCAAAAGTTTACATCAATCACGAACAAAACAAATTTTGGCTCAAAAATTTTGAATGATTTTTGTTCAAAAATTTTGACAAAATCATTCAAATTGGGTCAAATTTTGCAAATTTATTGCAACTGATTAGATAATCACATTTTAGAAAGTTTTAGTTGTTTCTTGCTTTTAATGTTTCAGTTACGACTGAAAAACTTCATAAATTACTGCCCTGGTTTTCATTCGATATTTCAAAAAACACACTAAAAATATGGGAATTTTTGTTCTTTTTTATAAATATATGAATATACATATTCAAAACTGTTTATATTTTAGTTTTATCTCATATGAAATCAGAGTTAAAGCTCTCTGAATGATCCTGAAATTTTGAATTTTGGACAAAATTTTCAAAATTTTTAAATCGCCTTCAAATTTTATATTTATATTATATAAATATAAATGAATGTATTTTAATAGTTTCAGAAAAAAAAAAAACAATTCATTTTCACAGCAATGGCCAACAACTGCTGCAAACTAGAATAGTTTTTGGCCGTTAGTTTACGAATAATTTGTATTTGATGCGTACAATTCGTATTACATCTTTCTGTTATGACTGAGAAACTATGGCCCTGGTTTTCATCCGATATTTCGAAAAATACATTAATGATATGGTTATTTTTGTTATTTTTAGTAAATATTGAATGTAGCTATTTAAAACAGTTTAAATTTTACTTTTATCTCATATATATTCAGAGTTATAGCTCTCTAAAATATCCTGAATATTTGCGTTTTAGACGAAATTGTCAAAATTTTCAAAATATTTCAATCAGTTTCATTCAAACTTTATATTTATATTGTATACGTATACATGAATGTATTTTGATAGTTTCAGGCAAAACAATCAGTTATTTTATTTAGTATGACTGAAAAACTTCAAAAATCATGCCTTTACATTTCATCCAATATCTTTAAAAAAAATAATACGTGCATTATTTTTTGTATTACTATGTTAAAACTGATTAATCAGGCTATTCAAAAATGTTTAAAATATAGTTTTATCTCATAAGAAACTAATTTTATAACTTACTGAAAAAGAGTGAACATTTGTTTGACTAAAAAATATTAAAAATGATGGCCTTAATTTTCATCCAATATCTCAAAAATTAATACTAGTAACATACATGTTTTTTTATTATAATCTAAAAATTGATTAAATAGGCTATCCAAAACTGTATAATAAATAGATTTATCTCATTAGGATATAGTTTTATATTTTACTGAAAAATAGAGTGAAATTTTATTTTACTGTAAAATAGCTTCCTCAGTTTTCGGCCAATATATTAAAAATATATACTATTGACACTATTATTTTTCATTATTAAATCATACTAGATTAATGAGGCTATCCAAAAATGTAACGCATATAGTTTTATCTCATGAGAAACAAATTTTACAGTTAAATAAATAAATAGTGAAATTTTGGTTTCAGCTGACTTAATTAGTCAATAACTCAAGAAGATCTAAAAGGAATTGGGTGAAAATCACCTCCGATGTTTAAAATAACATATAGTATACGTATGCAAAATTTCACATCAATCACGAACAAAACAAATTCAGGCTCAAAAATTTTGAATGATTTTTGTTCAAAAATTTTGACAAAATCATTCAAATTGGGTCAAATTTTGCAAATTTATTGCAACTGATTAGATAATCACATTTTAGAAAGTTTTAGTTGTTTCTTGCTTTTAATTTTTCAGTTACGACTGAAAAACTTCATAAATTACTGCCCTGGTTTTCATTCGATATTTCAAAAAACACACTAAAGATATGGGATTTTTTGTTATTTTTAATAAAAATGTGAATATACATATTCAATACTGTTTATATTTTAGTTTTATCTCATATGAAATCAGAGTTAAAGCTCTCTGAATGATCCTGAAATTTTGAATTTTGGACAACATTTTCAAAACATTTAAATCGCCTTCAAATTTTATATTTATATTATATAAGTATAAATGAATGTATTTTAATAGTTTCCGAACAAAAAACAATTCATTTTCACATCCATTGCCAACAACTGCTGCAAACTAGAATAGTTTTTGGCCGTTAGTTTACGAATAATTTGTATTTGATGCGTACAATTCGTATTACATCTTTCTGTTATGACTGAGAAACTATGGCCCTGGTTTTCATACGATATTTCGAAAAATACATTAAAGATATGATTATTTTTATTATTTTTAGTAAATATATGAATGTAGCTATTTAAAACAGTTTAAATTTTAGTTTTATCTCATACATATTCAGAGTTATAGCTCTTTGAAATATCCTGATAATTTGCGTTTTGGACGAAATTGTCAAAATTTTCGAAATATTTCAATCAGTTTCAAACTTTATATTTATATTGTATACGTATACATTAATGTATTTTGATAGTTTCAGGCAAAACAATCAGTTATTTTTTTTAGTAATGACTGAAAAACTTCAAAAATCATGCCTTTACATTTCATCCAATATCTTTAAAAAAAGATAATACGAGCATTATTTTTTGTATTACTATGTTAAAACTGATTAATCAGGCTATTCAAAAATGTTTAAAATATAGTTTTATCTCATAAGAAACTAATTTTATAACTTACTGAAAAAGAGTGAACATTTGTTTGACTAAAAGATATTAAAAATGATGGTCTTAATTTTCATCAAATATCTCAAAAATTATTACTAGTGACATACATGTTTTTTATTATAATATAAAAATGGATTAAATAGGCTATCCAAAACTGTATAATAAATAGATTTATCTCATTAGGATATAGTTTTATATTTTACTACAAAATAGAGTGAAATTTTATTTTACTGTAAAATAGCTTCCTCAGTTTTCGCCCATTATATTAAAAATATATACTATTGACACTATTATTTTTCATTATTAAATCATACTAGATTAATGAGGCTATCCAAAAATGTAACGCATATAGTTTTATCTCATGAGAAACAAATTTTACAGTTAACTAAATAAATAGTGAAATTTTGGTTTCAGATGACTTAATTAGTCAATAACTCAAGAATATCTAAAAGAAAGTGGGTGAAAGTCACCTCTGATGTTCAAAATAACATATAGTATACATATGCGAAATTTAACATCAATACCGAACAAAACAAATTTTGGCTCAAAAATTTTGACAAAAAAACATTCAAATTGGGTCAATTATTTCAAATTTATTGCAACTGATTAGATAATTACATTTTAGAAAGTTTTAGTTGTTTCTTGCTTTTAATGTTTCAGTTACGACTGAAAAATTTCATAAATTACTGCCCTGGTTTTCATTCGATATTTCAAAAAACACACTAAAGATATGGGAATTTTTGTTCTTTTTTATAAATATAAGAATATACATATTCAAAACTGTTTATATTTTAGTTTTATCTCATATGAAATCAGAGTTAAAGCTCTCTGAATGATCCTGAAATTTTGAATTTTGGACAAAATTTTCAAAATATTTAAATCGCCTTCAAATTTTATATTTATATTACATAAGTATAAATGAATGTATTTTAATAGTTTCAGAAAAAAAAACATCATAAATTACTGCCCTGGGTTTCATTCGATATTTCAAAAAACACACTAAAGATATCGGAATTTTTGTTATTTTTTATAAATATATGAATATACATATTCAAAACTGTTTATATTTTAGTTTTATCTCGTATGAAAACAGACTTAAAGCTCTCTGAAATATCCTGAAAATTTGAAGTAGTCTGAAATATTCAAAATTTTCAAATTATTTCAAACGGTTTCAAATTTTATATTTGTATATATAAGTACAAATGAATGTATTTTGACAGTTTCAGAAGAAGAAAAAACAGTTAGTTTTTTAGTAATGACTGAAAAACTTTGAAAATTATACCCTTTCATTTCATCCAATATCCTGAAAAATATAATACTGACATTATTTTTTTGCATTACTATGTTAAAATAGATTAATCAGGCTATTCAGAAATATATAAAACATAGATTTATCTCACGAGGAAATAATTTTATAACTGTTAAAAGGGTGTACATTTGTTTGACTGAAAAATATTAAATATAATTTTTTTTTTATTTGTATTGTATTGTAAGTACAAATAAATGTATTTTGACAGTTTCAGATAAAAAAAGGCTATTCAAAAATGTATTTTTTGAAAATATTGTATGAAAATCAGGGACGTAATTTCGTTAGGCTATTGACCAAGAATTTCAATATATGCATATCATATATTTTCGTAATAAATTCTGTGTTAATGAGTACATTTCATATTGCATGTTATTGCATTCACTTTTAACATTGTTGAATAAAAAAATAGTTGGAAAATTAGGCTGAAAAATTATTGTAAAATTGATTGGCTAATTAAAACTATTTATCATGGGTGAACGTATGTGATATGTGTACATTACACATCAAAATTCAGTAAAAATGTGTATATAGATTAAACCGTGAAATGTAATTCAGAAAGGTAAATTTTATTGCACCAAGGGCACAGCGCTAGATAGAAGGTATATGATATACATATCATATATATATATATATATATATATATATATATATATATATATATATATATATATATATATATATATATATATATATATATATGATATGTATATCATATACCTTCTATCTAGCGCTGAGCCCTATTATTAATTTACAATTTTAATAAAGTATTCTTTATTAACACATTATTCACGGAAAAGTCGAGCTGTTGTGAATCAAAAACTTGATGAAATGTGATTCACAGTGTGTGAGATTTAAAAAAAAGCAATAACAATGTTCGTCTTAAAAGAAAGGTAATATCGCGTTCGTTGTCGCTCGCGCTGCTTGTTATTACGGTGCAAGATTTAATAACTCGCAATTCCCACTACGGCGAATGAACAAAACAGTCCCTCCGCAATAGGGCACGCACCAGTGAAAGTCATAAGATTTTAATTTTGTTTATCAATTTAAATTATTACGGGGAATTACGTAATATTATTACAGGTTTGTATAGTTAGAAATTGTGTTTTTAAAGTAACAAGTGGGCACCTGTTATGAGATCACTGAGCTACACGCCTATAATTAATAAATGCAGACACTAATCGTAGCCAAAAAAAAAAAGTGATTGTATCACTTCAAATTCGAAGCCTGATGAAAAATATATAATTAAGCTTTATATGATATGTGTTTTTCCTTAAAAGAGGAAGTAGTAATATTTTAGAACGTATACTAAAAATATAGCATAAAATAAATTTTTAAATTTTAAAGTGTAAAGTGTAAAAATTTGATCATATCTCGGTTTTTAGCATCTCACATTAAAAGCAATAGAGGCAGATTATGGATAATACTGTTCTCGTATGGAAAACCACTCCCTGAATCCAAAAATAGAAATCGCTACGACAAACACTTACTGAGATACAGCTCGAAAAGGGCGTTTTTGAAATGACAATTTCAAGCAAATTTTACGATTTTTTTAAGGGCTGTAACTCGAAAACAGAAAGAGATATCTACAAATGGTTTTCGCATTTTTAATTAGAATTCTAAGTAGTATTTATAGGTAGCATAATTTTTTTTTTAATTTTTAATTTTCATTGTAGTTCCGAGATATAGCTTTTTATCACCAGAGATCATATCACAGTATTATAATGAAATAGAAAGAATTATCAATGAAAAAACGGAAATTTTAAGGATGGAATTTCAAATTTAAGCTGAAGTTAATAGTACAATTCAAGTGTTTGAAATTGTTACGATGAGATCACAGTTAAAATATTATACTGCAGTTCAAGTCGTTTAAAATAGTGAATGTTTATAGTTTGATAGGTACTTACCTCAATTAAGACTTTTTTGTAATTAAAAATTATGAATATTTCACTTAGATATAATATTCTTCTCTCCCATTGATTGATGGAGATTACAAAAAATACTTAATTGACGTGGGTACCTACCAACGAAACTATAAACATTCACTACTTTAAACGACTTGAACTACAGTATGATATTTTTTAACTGTGGTTCGATCGTAACAATTTCAAATACTTGAACTGTACTACTAACTTCAGCTTAAATTTGAAATTCCATCCTTAAAATGATATTTTAACGGTGGTCCCATCGTACAAACAAATCCATACACAAGAAAACTAGTCACTGTTATAGTTATGAAACTTTGTCTGATATCTCATTATTATTATTAGGAAATAGTTTCCTTATGTGGTGGTTTTTCCGCGCTGAAACTTTGTTAATCTGCTACTCCTATTACGTGGCTGGAAAATACGAACGAGGAGAGCTGAAACAATTCGGCATCCAATTTGTGCCTGTGACGGGAGGTGCAAACGCGCGCGATCTTGCCACTGACGTGCAGATAATAACGTGCTGTACGAATGGAGGATGCCTCGCTGTCACCTTATGGCATATCACGTGCGCTCCTCTAATTAACAATTAAATGAATGGAATGATTTCTTGTAATTTGTTCAAATTATACCATAGTTAGGGTAATTAAACTCCTCTGAGCTTATCGTTTCAACATCCCTTGGACTAATAGCCAACTAAAGATTATCACAGTACTGAGATATATTTTGAGTCGATAGGTCTCTATTGAATTGCAGTAGATAGTCTAACGAATTTGCAACTAAGACTTCTATTCGGTGACTAAAGATAATTTTTCTAAATGTATTGTAAGTGGTTATTGGGATGGTATTCAAAAAATAATAGAAAACATAATGAGACAAAAAGCTACTCAGGAAATTAAAATTATGGAAAAAATAATAATATTTAGAAATTGAATGGTTTTGGCGTCTACTACGTGGTAATTCATTTTCAATAAAGGAGATGAATAAAACTATGTTTTTTACCACTTATTTCAGTCATCGGGTAAAACTTGACAATGCCTAGAGCTTAGGCGAAACTAGTTGTTTTAAACAATTAAATAAGTGGTAAAAAACATAGTAGTTTTATTCATATCCTTTATTTAATAATATTAAAAAAAAAACCAAACGCAAACTCTTCTCATTTTCAAAACAATTCAAATGTGACTTACACAACTTTTATTCTCACAGGCTTAATAGAGACCTTTTTCTTTTTGGCTTGAGGTGGGGAATCTTTAAAGACACCCGGGAGGTTAATAAGACATTCTCCCATTTTTAAAACAATTATAATGTGGCTTACACCTCTTTCATTCTCACAGGCTTATATATCTTAGCACTGTGATAATCTTTAATGGATATTAGTTATTTGAATATCTCAGGCGTTAATTAAAGTAATGAAAGCATACAAGACGTATTGCACGTATTATTAATAACGACCCTACAAGGGAATATACCTGAAAATCAAGCAATTTTCAACAATACTATATTAGTGGGATGATACTGTATTAAGAGTTGATTTGATGAAGAACATTTTGATCGAAAAAAAGTTTTATGTGAACACATGCTTGGAATTGAGGTTCGCAGTGCTTACAGCCGCCAATCGTGATCAAGTTGCGGTCTACAAACAGCCACTTACGACCCGTGTTATACAAATAATCATTATAAAACTTTTACTCGCAAAGAAAATTAATCGGAAGAGTGAAGTGGCGTGCATATAGCTGCGAATCGCGGTAAACAATGAACATATCTGGTACCACACGCTTAGACCGAATTAATTCTTATTTTTGATTATTCGCAAAAATAAATTTGATTCCGATGTGTCGTATTCGGAAAATAAAAACTTGTAATTTGCTGTATAAGGAAGGTATTGTTTTCATGCCGAATTTTGAAATGCTAATTTTAACTTCTCTACCTCGAACAAAATTTTAGATGTGTTGCTGCTTAGGCGACGATATAAAATCTAACTTTAGATTTCTCAATTATTTTTCCTTACAAAATGTGTATTTTGCAAGAAACATCTGCATTATTTGAACAATCCAAGATAATTCACTTTCACTGCTAATAGTAAAGTTTAAACGGGTGTAACTAGAAAACTAGGATCTACTTGAAATTGAAAATGGAATGGATTTTTCTAATACTCAGATTGAGCAACTGTAATTAGAAAACTAGTTACTACCTAAAATATGAATGAAAAATATAAAATGGATCGCGTTTTTTTGTTATATAGACATTTACTTTATACGAGTCAGGTTGTATTTAATTATATTGTTCGTCTTTTACCTTCATAAAGGGAGTTGTATTTGGCCGGAAGGTAGACAGGGGCGCCGTACTCCACTCCTGGGCCTGAAGGTCCGCTGTGCTGCACTTCCGGGCCGGTGTGTCCGTAGCTGGAGGGGCCGACGTAATATTCGTGATGATCTGTGAAAGGAAAACAAACAAAATACGTAATCACATATGTCAAGTAATGTAATTTAACAGGAAATTTGGTAATTTAAAAAAAAAAATTAAAAAATATATATATATATATATATATATATATATATATATATATATATATATATATATATATATATCTTTTACTACTAAGCAATGTACACATGTAAACACAAAACAGACAGAAAAACCCCCAAGGGGGTCGATAGTCCAATAAAGATGGTTTATATATAAAAAAAATATATTCTAAACGAAAAAGGTTGGAGGTAATGAAAAGGTCCGGTGTTTGTTAATATTAGATTTTTTTACCGTTTTATATCACTTTTATAATCCATCATGGGCTTGTGTTTTGCATCAGAGTAATATTATAAAATTAAGATTTATTTGGTGTTTTGCTTAAAGTAAAATTGTAAAATTAGAATTTATTTTTGTTGTTTTGCTTTAGGGTAAAATTGTAGAATTAAAATTTATTTTTATTGTTTTGCTTTTGGGTAAAATTGTAAAATTAAAATTTATTTTTGTTGTTTTGCTTTAGGGGAAAATTGTAAAATTAAAATTTATTTTTTGATTTTGTTGTTTTGCTTTACCCAAAAATAAATTTATGTATAAAGTTTGTTTTGTTTTTGGGTAAATTTGTAAAATTAAAATTTATTTTTGTTGTTTTGCTTTAGGGGAAAATTGTAAAATTAAAATTTATTTAGTGTTTTGCTTTAAGCGAACATTGTAAAATTAACATTTATTTTTGTTATTTGGCTGTAGGGTAAAATTGTAAAATTAAAATTTATTTGGTGTTTTGCTTTAAGGTAAAATTGTAAAATATAAGTCCATACATTATTATAAAATGTGAACCGTTGTAGCCATAAAGCCAAAGAAGTGAAGAGAAATGCAATAAAAATTGTCAACTCAAAATAAACTTGAACCTGTATAGACAATTTCGAACCAAATAAATCTTAATTTATTTGGTTCACAATTGTCTATCCAGATTCAAGTTTATTTTGAGTATATAAATATACTTGAATCTGGATAGACAATTTCAAACAAAATAAATTAAGATTTATTTGGTTCGAAATTGTTTATCCAGATTCAAGTTTATTATGAGTTGAAAATTTGTATTTTCAATTTTCTTCACTTCTTTGGCTTTATGACCGCAACGGTTCACTTTTTTTAACAACTTATCGACTTTTCTTTGGAATTAAAAGGCCTATACAATGAACCCAAACATGAATTATCATAAAATCAAAATTCGCAATATATGTTTATATAAATAGTTTTAAGGATCTTTCTTTGGAATTTTAAAAACATATGAGGCCAAACACAAGTATCATAAAATAAAAATGTTACAACTAACCCCTTAGGAGGAAAGTTAAACGCCATCTGGCGACACCATATCAATTAGCAATGCACACCCATATGGTAATAAACATCAACATGCTCATGCCATCAGGATTACCGGGTAGTGCCTTCTATGAAATAAATTCCAACAAAGTGCTTGAGATATCACACTTATATATGTTTTAGAATTTTTTATAAACATATTAAGTTTGCAAGCTTGTAACTCTGAGAATTTTGGTTTTATAGATGTTAAACTCAGTCACATTAAGGAAAATATATTCAGTTACATCATGTTAAATTTTCAAATTTATATATTATTGCATAATCGAAATATATTTTTTCTAAACATATTAAGTTTGCGAAGTCATAACCCTAAAAATTTTGGTTTTATAGATGTCAAAGTCAGTCACATTAAGAAAGATATATTCACTTATAACCTGTTAAATTTTCAAATTTATATATTAATGAATAATTGAAATATTTTGAATTTTATTACTTTCAGTCCAAAATTTTAGAAATATAGTAAGTTTGCAAGGTAATAACTCTGAGAATTTTGATTTTATAAATGCCAAACTCAGTCACATTAAGAAATATATATTCATCTACAACATGTTAAATTTTACAATTTATATATGAATGCATAATCGAAATATTTTGAATTTTATAGCTTTCAATCGCAAATTTTATAAATATATTATGTTTACAAGGTCATAACTCTGAGAATTTTGGTTTTATATATGTCACACTCAGTCACATTAATAAAGATATATTCACCTATAACCTGTTATGTTTCAAAATTTATATATTTATGCATAATTGAAATATTTTGAATTTTCTTACTTTCAGTCCAAAATTTTAGAAATATATTAAGTTTACAAGGTAATAACTCTGAGAATTTTGGTTTTATAAATGCCAAATTCAGTCACAATAAGAAAGGTATATTCATCTGCAACATGTTAAATTTTCAAATTTATATATTAATGCATAATTGAAATATTTTGAATTTTCTTACTTTCAGTCCAAAATTTTAGAAATATATTAAGTTTGCAAGGTAATAACTCTGAGAATTTTGGTTTTATAAATGCCAAAATCAGTCACATTAAGAAGGATGTATTCACATATAACATGTCAAATTTTCAAATTTATATATTAATGTATCATCCAAATATTTTTAATTTTAATACTTTCAATCAAGAATTTTATAAACATATTAAGTTTGTAAGATCATAACTCTGAGAATTTTTGTTTTATAGATGTCAAACTCAGTCACATTAAGAAAGATATATTCATCTATAACATGTTATATTTTAAAATTTATATATTAATGCATAATCGAAATATTTTGAATTTTATAACTTTCAATCGAAAATTTTATAAACATATTATGTTGGCAAGGTCATAACTCTGAGAATTTTGATTTTATAGATGTCAAACTCAGTTACATTAATAAAAATATATTCACCTATAATCTGTTAAATTTTTAAATTTATATCTTAATGCATAATCGAAATATTTTGCATTTTATATCGTTCAATCGACAATTTTATAAACATATTAAGTTTGCAAGATCATAACTCTGAGAATTTTGGTTTTATAGATGTCAAACTCAGTCACATTAAGAAAGATATATTCATCTATAACATGTTAAATTTTAAAATTTATATATTAATGCATAATCGAAATATTGTGAATTTTATAATTTTCAATCGAAAATTTTATAAACATATTATGTTGGCAAGGTCATAACTCTGAGAATTTTGACTTTATAGATGTCAAACTCAGTTGCATTAATAAAGATATATTCACCTATAACCTGTTAATTTTTTAAATTTATATATTAATGCATAATTGAAATATTTTGAATTTTATTACTTTCAGTCCAAAATTTTAGAAATATATTAAGTTTGCAAGGTAATAACTCTGAGAATTTTGGTTTTATAAATGCCAAACTCAGTCACATTAAGAAGGATGTATTCACATATAACATGTCAAATTTTCAAATTTATATATTAATGTATCATCCAAATATTTTTAATTTTAATACTTTCAATCAAGAATTTTATAAACATATTAAGTTTGTAAGATCATAACTCTGAGAATTTTTGTTTTATAGATGTCAAACTCAGTCACATTAAGAAAGATATATTCATCTATAACATGTTAAATTTTCAAATTTATATATTAATGCATAATCGAAATATTTTTAATTTTATAACCTTCAATCGAAAATTTTATAAACATATTATGTTGGCAAGGTCATAACTCTGAAAATTTTGATTTTATAGATGTCAAACTCAGTTACATTAATAAAAATATATTCACCTATAACCTGTTAAATTTTTAAATTTATATCTTAATGCATAATCGAAATATTTTGAATTTTATATCGTTCAATCGACAATTTTATAAACATATTAAGTTTGCAAGCTCATAACTCTGAGAATTTTGGTTTTACAGATGTCAAACTCAGTCACATTATGAAACATATATTCATCTATAATATGTTAAATTTTAAAATTTATATATTAATGCATAATCCAAATATTTTCAATTTTATAACTTTTAATCGAAAATTTTATAAACATATTATGTTGGCAAGGTCATAACTTTGAGAATTTTAATTTTATAGATATCAAACTCAGTCACAATAATAAAGATATATTCACCTATAACCTGTTAAATTTTCAAATATATATATATATATATATATATATATATATATATATATATATATATATATATATAGATGCATAATTGAAATATTTTGAATTTTATTACTTTCAGTTCATAATTTTAGAAATATATTAAGTTTACAAGGTAATATATCTGAGAATTTTGATTTTATAAATGCCAAACTCAGTCATATTAAGAAAGATATATTCATCTACAACATGTTAAATTTTCAAATTTATATATTAATGCATAATTGAAATATTTTGAATTTTCTTACTTTCAGTCCAAAATTTTAGAAATATATTAAGTTTTCAAGGTAATAACTCTGAGAATTTTGATTTTATAAATGCCAAACTCAGTCACATTAAGAAAGATGTATTCACCTATAACATGTAAAATTTTCAAATTTATATATAAATGTATCATCCAAATATTTTTAATTTTAATACTTTCAATCAAGAATTTTATAAACATATTAAGTTTGCAAGATCATAACTCTGAGAATTTTGGTTTTATAGATGTCAAACTCAGTCACATTATGAAAGATATATTCATCTATAACATGTTAAATTTTAAAATTTATATATTAATGCATAATCGAAATATTGTGAATTTTATAACTTTCAATCGAACATTTTATAAACATATTATGTTGGCAAGGTCATAACTTTGAGAATTTTAATTTTATAGATATCAAACTCAGTCACAATAATAAAGATATATTCACCTATAACCTGTTAAATTTTCAAATAGATATATATATATATATATATATATATATATATATATAGATACATAATTGAAATATTTTGAATTTTATTACTTTCAGTCCATAATTTTAGAAATATTTTAAGTTTACAAGGTAATATATCTGAGAATTTTGATTTTATAAATGCCAAACTCAGTCACATTAAGAAAGATATATTCCTCTACAACATGTTAAATTTTAAAATTTATATATTAATGCATAATCCAAATATTTTGTATTTTATAACTTTCAATCGAAAATTTTATAAACATATTATGTTGGCAAGGTCATAACTTTGAGAATTTTAATTTTATAGATATCAAACTCAGTCACAATAATAAAGATATATTCACCTATAACCTGTTAAATTTTCAAATATATATATATATATATATATATATATATATATATATATATATATATATATATATATATAGATGCATAATTGAAATATTTTGAATTTTATTACTTTCAGTCCATAATTTTAGAAATATATTAAGTTTTCAAGGTAATAACTCTGAGAATATTGATTTTATAAATGCCAAACTCAGTCACATTAAGAAAGATGTATTCATCTATAACATGTTAAATTTTAAAACTTATATATTAATGCATAATCGAAATATTTTGAATTTTATAACTTTCAATCGAAAATTTTATAAACATATTATTTTGGCAAGGTCATAACTTTGAAAATTTTAATTTTATAGATGTTAAAATCAGTCATTTTAATAAAGATATATTCACCTATAACCTGTTAAATTTTCAAATTTATATATTAATGCATAATCGAAATATTTTAAATTTTATAACTTTCAATCGAAAATTTTAGAAACATATTAAGTTTGCAAGGTAATAACTCTGAGAATTTTGATTTTATAAATGCCAAACTCAGTCACATTCAGAAAGATATATTCATCTACAACATGTTAAATTTTCAAATTTATATTTTTATGCATAATCGATTTATTTTGAATTTTATTATTTTCAACCGAAAATTTTATAAACATACGGTGCCGCCAGATGGCTTTTAACTTTCCTCCTAGGGGGTTAGTTAGTAAAAATTTTGTATATAACCACTCGAGATATTGTGTGAATTCATCCTCACTAGCTGAGCTACACTGATGAGATCTAATAAGATCGACATCTAGATATGTAGATTGCTAAGAGGTGGGTTCACACTTATATATGTATCATGAAATAACATTTTAAAAATTTTGCCTGTAGCTTTTCTGGTTCAATTTGAATCAATTTCGATATTTTTTCCATCTAGACTATATTTCCCACTTTTGGGACTGCCAACTTGCTATTTTCCGGCAATATTTTCTAATTTTTACTTTGAACCAAGGATGGCTTTCCATTCGAGAGTTCTATAATCCCAAATTTGCTTCTATAAATATTAGCGTGACATGCGAAAAACCGAGAAATGATCAAACTTTTTAAATAAAAATGAAAAATTTTAAAATAAATTTTATGCTACCCATCAATACTCTTAGATGTTAATTCATAATGCGAAACCCGTTTGTGGATATCTTCTTCCGTTTTCGCGCCACAACCCTTCAAAAGTAGTAAAAATTGCTTGAAATTGTCATTTCCAAACGACTCTTTTCGAGCTGTATCGCAGTAAGTATTTATCCTACCGACTTTTAGTTTATGTTTTTGGATTTAGGGGCTGCCTTTCCATACGATAACACTATTATCTCCCATCTGCTTCTATTACTTTTTACGTGACATGCGAAAAACTGAGAAATGATCAAAGGATTGGAGGCCAAATTTTTAATAATAATTAAAAAAAAATAATCCTTCCGTTTTCGCGTCATAACCCTTCAAAAGTCGTAAAAGTTACTTGAAATTATCATTTCAAAATCGCTCTTTTCGAGCTATATCTCAGTAGGTGTTTGTTGGATCGACTTGTAATTTGTGTTTTTGGATTCAGGGGATGGCTGTCCATACGAAAACCGCATTATATCTAAGCTGATTGTATTACTTTTAGAGTGACATGCGAAAAACCGAGAAATAATCAAAGGGTGTTGAGCTCAAATTTTTTGGAATATAAATCAAAAATTTAATAATTTATTTTATGCTACCCATCAATACCCCTTAAGATGCTAATTCAAAATGCGAAACCCGTTTGTGGATAGCTCCTTCCGTTTTCGCGTCACAACCCTTCAAAAGTCGTAAAAATAGCTTGAAATTACCATTTCAAAAACGATCTTTTCTAGCTGTATCTCAGTAAGTGATTGTCGTATCAATTTCTAGTTTGTGTTTTTGGATTCAGGGGGTGGCTTTCCATACGAAAACTCTATTATACCCAATTTGCGTATATTACTTTTAGAGTGACATGCGAAAGACCGAGAAATTATCAAAGGGTTGGAGGTCAAATTTTTTATAATAAAAATCAAAAATAAAACAACATTTTATGCTACCCATTAATATTCCTAAGGATGCTTAGTCTTAACGCGAAACCCGTTTGTGGATATCTCTTTCCGTTTTCGCGTCACAACCCTTCAAATGTCGTAAAAATATCTTGAAATTCCCATTTCAAGAACGCACTTTTCGAACTATATCTCAGTAAGTGTTTGTCGTACAGACTTCTATTTTATGTTTTTGGATTCAGGGGGTAGCTCTCCATACGAAAACTCTATTATACCCTATCTGCTTCTATTACTTTTAGTGTGACGTGCGAAAAACCGAGAAATTGTCAAAGGGTTGGAGATCAAATTTTTTATAATAAAAATCAAAAATTAAAAAAATAATTTTATGCTACCCCTCAATACTACTAAGGATGCTAATTCAAAATGCGAAACCCATTTGTGGATATCTCCTTCAGTTTTCGCGCCACAACCCTTCAAAAGTCGTGAAAGTTGCTTGAAATTATCATTTCTAAATTGCTGTTTTCGAGCTATATCTCAGTAAGTGTTTGTCGCACCTTCTTCCAGTTTGTATTTTTGGATGCAGGGGGTGGCTCTCCATACGAAAACTGTATTATATCTAAGCTTGCGCCTATTATTTTTAGCGCGATATGCGAAAAACCGAGAAATGATTAAAGGGTTGGAGGTCAAATTTTTTATAATAAAAATCAATAATTGAAAAATTAATTTTATGCTACCCACCGATACTCCTAAGCATGCTAATTGAAAATGCGAAACCCATTTGTGGATATCTCTTTTCGTTTTCGCGTCACAGCCCATCAAAAGTCGTAAAAATAGTTTGAAATTACATTTCAAAATCGATCTTTTCTAGCTGTATCTCAGTAAGTGATTGTCGTATCAATTTCTAGTTTGTGTTTTTGGATTCAGGGGGTGGCTTTCCACACGAAAACTCTATTATACCCAATCTGCGTCTATTACTTTTAGCGTGACATGCGAAAAACCGAGAAATTATCAAAGGGTTGGAGGTCAAATTTTGTATAATAAAAATCAAAAATAAAAAAACATTTTATGCTACCCATTAATATTCCTTAGGATGCTTAGTCTTAATGCGAAACCCGTTTGTGGATATCTCTTTTCGTTTTCACGTCACAACCCTTCAAATGTCGTAAAAATCTCTTGAAATTCCCATTTCAGATACGATCAAAGGGTCGGTTTTCTAGCTGTATCTCAGTAAGTGTTTGTCGTACCGACTTCTAGTTTGTGTTTTTGGGTTCAGGGGGTGGTTCTCCATACGAAAACTCTATAATACCCATCAATACTCCCATGGATGGTAATTCTAAATGCAAAACCCGTTTGTGTGGATATCTCTAACCGTTTTTGCGTTATAACTCTTCAAATGTCGTTGAAATTGAGTTGATTTTATTTTTCTGGGATGAATTTTCTTTAATATTTCGATATTGTTATTAGTTGTTGACATGCTGGGGCGTCCAGAGCATATGAAGATAACGTCTTCATCATCATATTCGTCACGACGCGCTTTCGTTTATCATTCGAAAGCTGATAAATGATACATGAAAGAGGCTCTTATAATGGCTTGTTTTTTTTTTTTGATAAAAGACTCACCAAAACCAATATTCAATATTTCCAGTACGGTGCCTACACTTTATAACATTCATAAAGCAAAATTAATCTAATCTCTTTGTTTCATTTTCAATTCAATTTTCATTTTCAATTCAATTTTCATTTTCAATTTTTTGTTTCCAATTCAAAAATCGGCGAGCACTAAGAAACGTGTGTAACGTTTTCGTCAGCCAACAATATAGTAGGCGTCCAATGTGGCTACCAATATCAAGATATGTCAGGGACAAGTGTACGGGATGAAATTGTGAAAATTTAAACTTTTTTGGATTTATACAACCATCAATTAATACCGGGAATTTGTTGACCAAACCTAGTATGTGTAGATATTTATAATAAAATTAAATCTTGCAAGGATAGCACAAATAAAATAGAAGTCTTGTTCCAAAACATTGATTTGATTTTTATATATAAGAATATTCAAAAATCTTATTTACCTGGTGCATGGTGGTGTTCTGAGTGATGGTGTTCGTGCTCCTCAGGTATGATCATAAACGCAGACGTAGCAATCGACTTGCCGAGGTTGGTGAGCGCCTCGCCGCCGCCTTTAATGATCTTGCCCTTAGTCGCCAAGAGTTGTCCGCCCCCCTTAATGAGCTGCCCCTTGACGGCGATCACGCCGCCCTTGATCGCCTTCACGGCCTGCAGCAGGGTGTAGAGGACAGACTTCTTGAATGACCAGCTGTCGAACTTGTTGTATCCCTGCAAAATAAACGGAGAAAATTGTTATAGAAAATATTGTGTTTATAAAAACTTTTTATTTATACAGTTGCCAATCAACACGTTTTGGATAATATCATAATTAATAAATCGAAAATGTAAGGATTTTCAAATTAAGTATTCAGCTATAGCTATAGCACCTCAAATTGAATGAATTTAAATGAATACAAACTTGTTGATTATAGGCACTACAAATCTCATTTAATAATAGGGAAACTATTTAACATTACTAGTGTCTTTCGAATTAATAATTGGTATTGCAGGAAATATTTATAGGAAACAAATATACGACTTTATTTTCAATATCTCACACAAATATCCATGAAAATAATATGTTTTGTAACAATATATATATATATATATATATATATATATATATATATATATATATATATATATATAAGGCATGAGCTATCGAAAGAGTTTTAAACATAAAATCGCCTCGGTTATAAAAGATCCTTCTGAATATTATCTCACAGATTAGCGTTTGTAATTTATTAATACGTTCATATATGTCTCTGTCCTAATATCCCATATAATGCTAATTATCAATTTTTAAGTACACCAATTTGTACTCCAGCGGCCGGCCTTGTGAGGTGGTATAGATAAATAAAGGATGACCTGCAGCGCCACATGTGAACTAGAATCTTATACATTGTAAATTGTTTATGGTTCTATTCGTTTGTAATTTAGTCGCTTTTATGAACAACTATTGATTCCTTATGCGTAACTTTGTATGTGTAAGGGTTTTGATCGTGAATTCAACAATCTTCTCTAATCTTGGTTCACGGTTAGTTTACATTATGTGAAACTTTGCATTCCTATATGCGCTACCTTCTCTTATCAATAGCATTGTTGTGAATTTGATTGAACCCTTTGATCCCTTGGATTTTATTTAATATACAATATAATTTATACAAATACTCTAATTAATTTCAAATATATACAACAATAAACCTGCACGTAATATTCCCTCCATCATACATAATTAATAAACTTCACGCACATTTGTGCTACATCAAACTATTTAGTTTGATACCCTCCGCAAATCAGCCGACTTCAAAAACCTTGATTGTTTTCATATTGAAATGCCGTCAGTATCGGATGTTTACACCATTTATGCGTGGAAAATGCATTTATATATCGGTTAATTTTCAGAGCCGTTTGCATAATGCGACACTGACGCATGTAAATTATGCTGATACAAATATCATCATCGTTCATGATCGCGGGCCAGGAACGAGCGAGATCTCCCCCGCATCACAATTACATATCATTTACCCGATCGCTCGCCGTGAAACGTGAAAGTCGGCCTCTTGAGACGCTCGAAATCCGATAACGAAAGTCAACACAAAACGAATAATATTCAGTACTTGCTCATTGAGATTTCTAATATATAATTATTACGAAAAAATAAATAAATATTGTGTTGTAGGTAACTGAATCCCTTTCACAGAACATTTTTTGTTATAATATGCTTCAATTCACAAATTAACTGGTATAACTGGTATAATATCTATACATAGTTGCATATAAAGCGTAATTAATGTAATCAATATTTAATTAATTAATGATACAATTGTATATAACGCGTTTTTGTTTGGTAGTTCTTAAAATAAAAATATAATAAATGGACTTTTTTGAATTTATTTTTCGAGTCTATATTCTATATATAAGGTAAGGTGCCTTATATATAGAATATACTCGAAAAATAAATATAGTGTATAGGTAAATATGGTCAATAATACTGTGAGTCCTAATTCTGCCAGTATTTGCTTCAACTCTTCTTCAATATTTATGAAGTAATCAATTATCCGAATAAACATCAGTATTATATTATATATCTATTCATTAAACCATTATATCATTATACTTTAGATGATCACACATGTAATTATACCTTACACGATCAGTAATTTTGTCAATATTATAGAATAATGAAAATTTAAATAAAATAGCAATAAAAATTAAGAAATATAATGATGTTGCCGTCTACTATGTGATAATTCAACTTGAATGTAATAAAGTAGATTTAGTTAGAATATTAAATTCACGCCAGTAATCATTGCAAGAAAATATGAACAATGTTGAACACAGTAATTCTGCAAGTTGCAGTTATTTGCACACATTATGATGTAAAATAAGTACTTCCTCAAAGACATGCAATTGTTAAAATGAATACAATAAATCGCTTCAACTTTTTGTTAGCCAATTTTTATTACAGGTAAAATGTTATTAAAGTTAGCTAACGAAAAAAATATCCATTACATGATAAATTATAAAAGTGATAAACATCGGTAAAAATGCCAAAACTACATACGGTCCGTTCAAAATTGGGGCCGTTTCAGATGTGGCATTGCCCTAATATTAAAGTCGTTTAATTGGAAATATAGTCTAGATGGCGAGAAAAGTGTCTACATTATTTTAAATTAAACCCGAAAAGCTACAGGGCTTGGCAAAAACATTGAAAATTCTATTTCATGATAGAAAATGGTTTTTGGTCTTATTTCATAGGTCTTTCATTTCCAAAGAGAAGAATATAAAAATATTGTTATAAAAAGTGTACCGTATTGGCACTAAAGTCGAAGAAGAGAAGACAAATAAAATACAAATTGTTCAATCAAGATCAGCTTTAGCTTGCTGGATGAACAATCTTGAACTAATTATAAAATCTTAATATATTTTTGCCCTAAAACAAATGATAAACCCGTGCCATAATAAATTATAAAAGTGATAAAAATTTGTAAAAATTCCAAAACTATCTGCGGTCGGTTCAAAATTAGGGCAGTACCAAAAGTGGCATTGCCCTGAAACTTCTGTGGTTTGATTGGAAATATAGTCTAGATGGCAGCAAAAATGTCGAAATTGTTTTAAATTTAACCGGTAAAGCTACAAAGCTTGGCAAATTTTTGAAACTTTGAAAATTTTATTTCATGATAGAAAGTGTTTTTTTGTCTTATTTTGTAGGTCCCTCATTACCAAAGAGAAAACTCAAAAATATTTTTAGAAAAAGTGGACCGTTTTGGCGGTAAAGTCGAAGAAATGTTGAAACTAAAAATAAAAATTGTTCAAACAAGATCATCTTTAGTTTGTTGGATAGATAATGTTGAACCAAATAAAAAATCTTCATATATTTTTTCCTTAAAACAAAAGACAAATCCATCAAATGATAAATTATAAAAGTGATAAACATCGGTAAAAATGCCAAAACTACATAAGGTTCGTTCAAAATTAGGGCCGTTTCAAAAGTGACATGGCCCTGATATTAAAGTCGTTTAATTGGAAATATAGTCTAGATAGCGGGAGAAGTGTCTAAATTATTTCAAATTAAACCCGAAAAGCTACAGGGCTTGTCAACATTTTTGGAATTTTGAAAATTCTATTTCATGATAGAAAATGGTTTTTGGTCTTATTTCGTAGGTCTTTCATTTCCAAAGTGAAGAATATAAAAATATTGTTATAAAAAGTGTACCGTTTTGGCGCTAAAGTCGAAGAAGCGAAGACAAATAAAATTAAAATCGTTCAATTAAGATCAGCTTTAGCCTGCTGGATGGACAATCTTGAACTAAATATAAAATCTTAATATATTTTTTCCCTAAAACAAAAGATAAGCCCGTGCCATAATAAATTATAAAAGTGATAAAAATCTGTAAAAATTCCAAAACTATCCTCGGTCGGTTCAAAATTAGGGCAGTACCAAAAGTGGCATTACCCTGAAACTTCTGTGGTTTGATTGGAAATATAGTCTAGATGACAGCAAAAATGTCGGGATTGTTTTAAATTTAACCGGTAAAGCTACAGAGCTTGGCAAATTTTTTAAACTTTGAAAATTTTATTTCATGATAGAAATTGGTTTTTGGTTTTATTTTATAGGGCCTTCATTTCCAAATAGAAAACTCAAAAATATTGTTATAAAAAGTGTACCGATTTGGCGGTTAAGCCGAAGAAATGTTGAAACTAAAAATAAAAATTGTTCGAACAAGATCATCTTTAGCTTATTGGATAGATAATTTTGAACCAAATAAAAAATCTTCATATATTTTTTCCCTAAAACAAAAGATAAACTCGTGCCATAATAAATTAAAAAAGTGATAATAATCTGTAAAAATTCCAAAACTATTTTCGGTCGATTCAAAATTAGGGCCGTACCAAAAGTGGCATTGCCCTGAAACATCTGTGGTTTGATTGGAAATATATTCTAGATGACAGCAAAAATGTCGAAATTGTTTTAAATTTAACCTATAAAGCTACAGAGCTTGGCAAATTTTTACAACTTTAAAAATTTTATTTCATGATAGAAAGTGGTTTTTTGTCTTATTTTGTAGGCCCTTCATTTCCAAAGAGAAAACTCAAAAATATTGTTATAAAAAGTGTACCGTTTTGGCGGTAACGTCGAAGAAATGTTGAAACTAAAAATAAAAATTGTTCGAACAAGATCATCTTTAGCTTATTGGATAGATAATTTTGAACCAAATAAAAAATCTTCATATATTTTTTCCCCTAAACAAAAGACAAATCCATCACATGATAAATTATAAAAGTGATAAACATCGGTAAAAATGCCAAAACTATCTTCGGTCGGTTCAAGATTAGGGCCGTACCAAAAGTGGCATTGCCCTGAAAATTATGTGGTTTGATTGTAAATATAGTCTAGATGACAGCAAAAATGTCGAAATTGTTTTAAATTTAACCGGTAAAGCTACAGAGTTTGGCAAAATTTTTGGAATTTTGAAAATTCTATTTCATGATAGAAAATGGTTTTTGGTCTTATTTCGTAGGTCTTTCATTTCCAAAGAGAAGAATATAAAAATATTGTTATAAAAAGTGTACCGTTTTGGCGCTAAAGTTGAAGAAGCGAAGAAAAATAAAATAAAAATTTTCCAATCAAGATCAGCTTTAGCCTGCTGGATGGACAATCTTGAACTAAATATAAAATCTTAATATATTTTTTCCCTAAAACAAAAGATAAACCCGTGCCATAATAAATTATAAAAGTGATAAAAATCTGTAAAAATTCCAAAACTATCTTCGGTCGGTTCAAAATTAGGGCCGTACCAAAAGTGGCATTGCCCTGAAAATTATGTGGTTTGATTGTAAATATAGTCTAGATGACAGCAAACATATCGAGCTTGTTTTAAATTTAACCGGTAAAGCTACAGAGCTTGGCAAAATTTTTGGAATTTTGAAAATTATATTTCATGATAGAAAATGGTTTTTGGTCTTATTTCATTGGTCTTTCATTTCCAAAGAGAAGAATATAAAAATATTATTATAAAAAGTGTACCGTTTTGGCGCTAAAGTCGAAGAAGCGAAGAAAAATAAAATAAAAATTGTCCAATCAAGATCAGCTTTAGCCTGCTGGATAGACAATCTTGAACTAAATATAAAATCTTAATATATTTTTTCCCTAAACAAAAGATAAACCCGTGCCATAATAAATTATAAAAGTGATAAAAATTTGTAAAAATTCCAAAACTATCTTCGGTCGGTTCAAAATTAGGGCCGTACTAAAAGTGGCATTGCCCTGAAAATTATGTGGTTTGATTGTAAATATAGTCTAGATGACAGCAAAAATGTCGAGATTGTTTTAAATTTAACCGGTAAAGCTACAGAGCTTGGCAAATTTTTTAAACTTTGAAAATTTTATTTCATGATCGAAATTGGTTTTTGGTTTTATTTTGTAGGGCCTTCATTTCCAAATAGAAAACTCAAAAATATTATTATAAGAAGTGTACCGATTTGGCGGTTAAATGGAATAAATGTTGAAACTAAAAATAAAAATTGTTCAATCAAGATCATCTTGAGCCTGTTAGATAGATAATTTTGAACCAAATCAAAAATCTTCATATATTTTTTCCCTAAAACAAAAGATAAACCCGTGTCATAATAAATTATAAAAGTGATAAAAATTTGTAAAAAATCCAAAACTATCTTCGGTCGGTTCAAAATTAGGGCAGTACCAAAAGTGGCATTGTCCTGAAAATTATGTGGTTTGATTGGAAATATAGTCTAGATGACGGCAAAAATGTCGAAATTGTTTTAAATTTAACCGGTAAAGCTACAGAGCTTGGCAAATTTTTTAAACTTTGAAAATTTTATTTCATGATAGAAATTGGTTTTGAGTTTTATTTTGTAGGTCCTTCATTTCCAAATAGAAAACTCAAAAATATTGTTATAAAAAGTGTACCGTTTTGGCGGTTAAGTCGAAGAAATGTTGAAACTAAAAATAAAAATTGTTCAAACAAGATCATCTTGAGCCTGTTGGATAGATAATTTTGAACCAAATCAAAAATCTTCATATATTTTTTCCCTAAAACAAAAGACAAATCCATCACATGATAAATTATAAAAGTGATAAACATCAGTAAAATGCCAAAACTACATACGGTCCGTTCAAAATTAGGGCCGTTTCAGAAATGGCATGGCCCTAATATTAAAGTCGTTTAATTGGAAATATAGTCTAGATGGCGGGAGAAGTGTCTAAATTATTTCAAATTAAACCCGAAAAGCTACAGAGCTTGGCAAAATTTTTGTAATTTTGAAAATTCTATTTCATGATAGAAAATGGGTTTTGGTCTTATTTCGTAGGTCTTTCATTTCCAAAGAGAAGAATATTAAAATATTGTTATAAAAAGTGTACCGTTTTGGTGCTAAAGTCGAAGAAGCGAAGAAAAATTAAATTAAAATTGTTCAATCAAGATCAGCTTTAGCCTGCTGGATGAACAAGCTTGAACTAAATATAAAATCTTAATATATTTTTGCCCTAAAAAAAATATAAACCCGTGCCATAATAAATTATAAAACTGATAAAAATCTGTAAAAATTCCAAAACTATCTTCGGTCGGTTCAATATTAGGGCAGTACCAAAAGTGGCATTGCCCTGAAAATTATGTGGTTTGATTGGAAATATAGTCTAGATGATAGCAAAAATGTCGAAATTGTTTTAAATTTAAGTTGCAGAATTAAGTAAATTTGATTTGAATTAGGGCCTTTAGGACTAATAGTTTGAGAACTTCTGATAAAAAAGAAATGTCTGCATATGAAGCTAATATATTAGGGCTTAAAGTGTTTTGTTACATTTTACAACAGCTAGACTCGGTTGTATAAAGCAGATAACTCTCGAGTTAATTTCCAATCCGTAATTCTAACATTACTTTTGATAACGTTGACACATAATGCGACGTTGCCATATATAAACAAGGATCCACGAGACTATAAAATGGACAGTTATAAGCAATGTATGCAACATCTAAGAATATAATCACGAGTTATAGTTAGCTAGTCTTTTTACTACCAAGCCCTAGACATTTGTATGGTTTTTAAAACTTGATTTGAGAGAAAGAAATTATTTTAATTTTACATTGCTATGATCAGATTAATATAAGAAATAAGAAGATGGAAAGTAAGGACCCATCAAAATAAAACAAGATATAATGTTATTTTGTTGCTGCACTCTAATTAATGCAAGAACAGAAATAATAATAATGTCATATTAAACTTTATTGAATGAATTTTTTATTGAACCCTTTTTACCACAATAAATATTAGGAAATAAATCAAATCAAATAAAACAAGATATAATGTTATTTTGTTGCTGCACACTAATTAATGCAAGAACAGAAATAATAATAATGTCATATTAAACTTCGAATGAATGAATTTTGTATTGAACCCTTTTTACCACAATAAATATTAGGGATAATAGATTGTGAAAAAGTGAATTAGCAGTCAACTGTGGTCATAAAAAACTATTATTTTATTACTAGTAGTAAACTATTATTTTTTGAGGAAGTAGTTTATATTTAATTCATAAAATTTAGTGTGATAAAAATGCTAGTTACGGCCCTGCATACATACATGTAATTGCATGGACATGCTCGTACGTTCAAAGGACGTATCGTGATGAACATTCGATGTAAATCCAATATAGGTACATGGTCGTTTGTAACGTCCAATGGACATAGTATTTTCTTTGAGATTGTAATTTAATTTTATGATTAACTTAATATATATGTCCTTTGGACGTTACTATCGTCCAATGGATATAGTATTTTGTTTGAAATTGTAATTGATGTTTATAATTTACTTACGTCGTCGTGATAGTAGTGCGGATGGCCGCCTCCTGAGTAGTGTGATGAAGCCGATGCAGAGCCCTTCGCGAACTGACTCAGTTTGGATTTGATGCCCTGCCCGATGGAGTTCTTCAACGAGTGCAGAATGTCCCCGGAACCAGACCGCTTTGGGCGCGCGTATTCCCGCACATACGCCAAATCGGCCCGATCGAAGCCATCCAGGTCGTGGAAGATAATGGGGCCGACGGCGGCGGCATCGCTTCCGCCAGGAGTCTGCGTCGCTAGGTAAACGCTGAGAAGGGCTGCTACAATTCGGAGCTGAAATTTAAAAAGAAATTCTAATTATTTTTTTATTGTCATATTTAATTATTATTAAAGTTTCAATATGAGAATTATATTCGATTTATTATGACTATAACCAAATGTAATATATAAAAAAAAATACAATTTTATATATTATCGAAATTTAATTGCTAATCCTAAAATCGTGTTAATAATAAAAGGAAGTATGATTATTTAGTTTGCTCAATATGCTAATATGAAGACAAAGACAGTTTACTACTGGTCGATATAAGGCCGGTTCTACAATTAACATTTAACTGGAGAATAAGGCAATTCGTGGAATAAGAAGGTAATTCATTACCTTCAATATCTCAAACTTATTCCACGAATAGCCTTATTCTCCAGTAAAATGTCTATTGTAGAACCGGCCCTTACCCCAGTATTCACCGACGTTCCATAAATCTATCAATAGCTATTAAACCCATAAGTATTCGTTGTTATAGCAACAATAAATAAATTATCTAGGGAATGTAGTTACTTTAGATTCTCTCTATTGGAAACACTGAATAATTAAACAAAAGGTGTCATCAAAGCTCCAATCGCAAGGGCTATTCAAGGTGTTTGTTTTGGTATATTCTGTCAGAATGACGTTGTCAATTTATTCATTCAATCGCTTATGGGACTTATAAAGTTATGTTGGTGAATACGGGCATTAGTCTACAAATCAACTACAATATAGTGGCCGATATTTGTGTATAACTGGTGTTGTATACCATAATCCATGTTTACATGCAGAATGAAATCGAGCTGAATACATACACACAAATACACAATATAGGTTGTAGGGTACAATATAGTGCAGAGTTCAAGTCATTTGAAATAGTGGATGGGTGTAGTTGGGTTGGTAGGGGCCGCCCGCCCGCCCACCCCACCTTTGTTCGCATAAATTTTTCCATAGGATAACACTCTTCTTGGAATAGTTTAAACAATATTAAACATCTATATCCATTGAAAAAACTATGCTAACGAAGGTGGGGTGGGCGGGCGGCCCCTACCAACCCAACTACACCCATCCACTATTTCAAATGACTTGAACTCTGCACTATATTGTACCCTACAACCTTCTATCATACAATCAATTTCATTAATTAATTCCGGATTGATTTATAAAAGCTTGCAAAAACCGTGTAGTGTAGAGTTCAAGTCATTTGAAATGGTGGATGGGTGTAGTTGGGTTGGTAGGGGCCGCCCGCCCGCCCACCCCACCTTTGTTCGCATAAATTTTTCCATAGGATAACACTCTTCTTGGAATAGTTTAAACAATATTAAACATCTATATCCATTGAAAAAACTATGCTAACGAAGGTGGGGTGGGCGGGCGGCCCCTACCAACCCAACTACACCCATCCACCATTTCAAATGACTTGAACTCTACACTACACGGTTTTTGCAAGCTTTTATAAATCAATCCGGAATTAATTAATGAAATTGATTGTATGATAGAAGGTTGTAGGGTACAATATAGTGCAGAGTTCAAGTCATTTGAAATAGTGGATGGGTGTAGTTGGGTTGGTAGGGGCCGCCCGTCCACCCCACCTTTGCTCCCATAGTTTTTCCACAGGATAACACTCTTCTTTGAATAGTTTACACAATATAAAACGTCTGTATCCATTGAAAAAAAGTATGCGAGCGAAGGTAAGCACTTTTTTCAATGGATACAGGCGTCTTATATTAAGTAAACTATTCCAAGAACAGTGTTATCCTATGGAAAAACTATGCGAGCAAAGGTGGGGTGGGCGGGCGGCCCCTACCAACCAAACTATGCCCGTCCACTATTTCAAACAACTTGAACTCTGCACTACATGGTTACCGTAAAACGAGGTTACTTTGCACCGCGTGGGGTAACTTTGCACCAACGTCCGAAAAAGATTCATCGTGGAGCCATATGTGTAGTTTCTAATTTAACTGCGCAACATGTTAATCACAAGATGGAAGTGTCATCTGTAGATCTTGTGAGAGAGTGATTAGGAGATTTCTACATCAAAACCTAACTTTACAGGACTTGTTTATGACAACTATCTGTTGCAGTTTTGTTTATTGTTGAAAAATTGCGTGTTCCACCGATTCGTGTGTAATACTATCAGATAAGTCACCATTTTAGTACCAGTTACACATCTTTGGCTATATATTTTGATAATTAGTTTATATTTAAAATCATCTGGTAAGTACTTGTTAACATTTTTAACACGTGGGGTAACTTTGCACCACAATATGGGGAGACTTTGCACCAACGACAAACTGTGTTAAAACTGGTGAAACAATTTTTTTTTAATTCACAAAATATATAAAAGGCAGAAGAAAGGCAATAGGATATATCAGAAAAGACAAAGCGAATCCAGCGGGATGATGACACTGATGATCCAGTATTGCAGGACTCTTCAGATGAAGAATATCCCAATTTTCAAACATACTCGGAGCAAATGGTAAAAGAAATTGAAAAGGAAGAAAAAGCTGCAATGATGGAAGGTACGAAATCTCTAGCAGATGCTCTTGGCATAATTGCCGCAAAGAGAGTTGTAGGAGAATACATGATTTTTAAATACGAAGGGGAATTGTTTTCTGGTAAAATAATATCATTGGAGTTCTAATTTCTTCTATGGTTAAATCTATTAGTCGTGAAAATTGCCTGAAAATCCAGATGTTTCATACTATGATAGGGAGCATGTATTTGACAACATAAACCCCTCTACCATGGTAAATAGAAGAGGATTGTATCGAATTCCAGAAATGGAAAAGTTGGGTTAGCTGTAAATAATTAATTTGCAATGTGTCGTTTGTGTTTTTTGAAGAAAAAATCAGTTCCATGAATAAATTTTGTGTGTTGTATTGATTTATGTTTTTAACTTCGCATCTTTCCTATATACAACGGAGTTTCGATCAAAATGATGTGATGGTGCAAAGTATCCTACTCAAAGGGGTAACTTTGCACCAAATTTATATAATAAATATTGCATAATAAATTACTCACATTACATATATTTTATATTAAATAGCAACTAATAACACTAAAGAACAAAATGCAACAAGTCCCATATTTTTAACGCGCTTCAAAAAATATTTCTGTTCAATTAAAGACAAAGAATCTGAAAAATGGTGCAAAGTAACCTCATTTTACGGTATCCATTATTTTCAATGATTCAAATAATTTCATTTATTAATTTACGCCTTATGTATAAAAAAAGTGAGAAACAATGTAGTACATAGTTCAAGTAATTTGAAATAGTGAACGGGCATAGTTTGGTTGGTAGGGGCCACCCACCCACCCCACCTTTGCTCGCATAGTTTTTCCAAAGGATAACACTGTTCTTGGAATAGTTTACTTAATATAAGACGCCTGTATCCATTGAAAAAAGTGCCTACCTTCGCTCGCATACTTTTTTCAATGGTACAGACGTTTTATATTGTGTAAACTATTCAAAGAAGAGTGTTATCCTGTGAAAAAACTATGAGAGCAAGGGTGGGGTGGGCGGTCGGCCCCTACCAACCCAACTACACCCATCCACTATTTCAAATGACTTGAACTCTGCACTATATTGTACCCCACAACCTTCTATGATACAATCAATTTCATTAATTAATTCCGGATTGATTTATAAAAGCTTGAAAAACCCGTGTAGTGTAGAGTTCAAGTCATTTGAAATAGTGGATGGGTGTAGTTGGGTTGGTAGGGGACGCCCGCCCACCCCACCTTTGTTCGCATAAATTTTTCCATAGTATAACACTCTTCTTGGAATAGTTTAAACAATATTAAACATCTATATCCATTGAAAAAACAATGCCAGCGAAGGTGGGGTGGGCGGGCGTCCCCTACCAACCCAACTACACCCATCCACTATTTCAAATGACTTGAACTCTACACTACACAGTTTTTGCAAGTTTTTATGAATCTATCCGGAATTAATTAATGAAATTGATTGTATTATAGAAGGTTGTGGTGTATATATATATATATATATATATATATATATATATAATATATAGTGCAGAGTTCAAGTCATTTGAAATAGTGGACGGGTGTAGTTACGTTGGTATTTGTTTGATAATTATGAGCGTCCAATATTTTAAAATTATAGGCAGCGTACATTGTCGTTTGGCGCAATATAAAACATTAATGATTTAAATTAGGACCGATAACAACAATATTATTTTGAGTTATTATGACACACACACACACAAAAAACTACTTTTTGCTCGATTTATTATTAATTACATATTTGTTGGGCGGACGCCCCTATCAGTATAAGTAAAGGAAAGCTTTTTTTGCTTGTTGCGTGCACGCTAGCGAAGCGTGCCGCGTACAATTAGGGTCATTTCTTTGGGTAATTAATTCCCAATTGATGCCTGCGTTTATTTCTTTTATATAAGCACTAACCGATATATTTATTACTCAGGTAATACAAGGAGTATTTATTACTCTGTTGAATGAAAGCCCCCTTGCTGTAGAATACGAAACAACGTTTTTTTTTTACGAAATAATTATTTAAGGCGATACTTTTTTTAATTACTTCAGAAAGAAAATTAAAGAAGCCAACAAACTCCAAACCATTAAAGCTTACTTAACCGTGTTAATTATTTTACAGTTATTTATTGAACCGTGTGGTTTGTTTGGAAACCATATACTAATATAATAAATAAATATCGAATAGAACAATTAAATATTATTTATATATATATATATATATATATATATATATATATATGGAGTGGATGACGGGTATAAGTCCAAAAAGGGGGAATACTGGAAACCAAGGGCAGGTGAACAAAATTAAAGCCAAGATCTTGTTTGGTTCCGGTTTATTAAGTTATCCACTCCATATCCATAACAGTCCGTCATCTACTTGCTATATATATATATATATATATATATATATATATATATATATATATATATTATCAATTGTCTTTTACCTTTCGGTGTAGGCTATGAATATTTATATTATATATTTATATTATATTATTTAATATTATTTTTGTATGTTTTCTCACTCTGACTTTTGATATAATTTTTCTCGGAATGTAACCGGTATCATAGTATACATCTCTATACACCTAGTCGTGACTGAATCACCTTGTGGTATACTCTCGTCACGGCCTGTTCACCAAAAACCAAACCCTGCTCCCATAGGGAGCCCACGATGGTTACTACCCGAAACGAGTACACGTTTACCAGAAAGGACCGGAAATAGGTTGCCTTGTAACCGAGGTTACGTGTCAGCAACTAAATAAGGAGGAAGATGTCAGAATTAGGGCCTTGGCAAATACTAACTGAGCGAGAAAATACTGGATGGTGGGAGCACAAAACAGACAACCATTGGTGGCTAATGGAAGAGGCTATATATATATATATATATAGATATAGATATAGATATATATATATATATATATATATATATATAACCACAACCTTCTATAATACAATCAATTTCATTAATTAATTCCGGATAGATTCATAAAAACTTGCAAAAACTGTGTAGTGTAGAGTTCAAGTCATTTGAAATAGTGGATGGGTGTAGTTGGGTTGGTAGGGGACGCCCGCCCACCCCACCTTCGCTGGCATTGTTTTTTCAATGGATATAGATGTTTAATATTGTTTAAACTATTCCAAGAAGAGTGTTATACTATGGAAAAATTTATGCGAACAAAGGTGGGGTGGGCGGGCGGCCCATACCAACCCAACTACACCCATCCACTATTTCAAATGACTTGAACTCTACACTACATGGTTTTTGCAAGCATTTATAAATCAATACGAAATTAATTAATGAAATTGATTGTATGATAGAAGGTTGTGGGGTACAATATAGTGCAGAGTTCAAGTCATTTGAAACAGTGGATGGGTGTAGTTGGGTTGGTATGGGCCACCCGCCCACCCCACCTTTGTTGGCATAGTTTTTCCAATAGGCAATAATGTTTTGTTTAAACAACTTCAAAAAGAGTGTCGTCCCATGGAAACAAATATGCGGCCAAAGGTGGGGTGGGCGGATGTCCCATACCAACCCAACTACACCCATCCACTATTTCAAATGACTTGAACTCTGCACTATATTGTACCCCACAACCTTCTATCATACAATCAATTTCATTAATTAATTCCGGATTGATTTATAAAAGCTTGAAAAACCCGTGTAATGTAGAGTTCAAGTCATTTGAAATAGTGGATGGGTGTAGTTGGGTTAGTAGGGGCCGCCCGCCCACCCCACCTTTGTTCGCATAAGTTTTTCCATAGGATAACACTCTTCTTGGAATAGTTTAAACAATATAAAACATCTATATCCAATGAAAAAAACTATGCGAGCGAGGGTGGGGTGGGCGGGTGTCCCCTACCAACCAAACAATACCCGTCCACTATTTCAAATGACTTGAACTCTGCACAACACTGTTATCCATTACTTTTTATGATTCAATTATTTTATAAAATACTGGATGGTGGGAGCACAAAACAGACAACCATTGGTGGCTAATGGAAGAGGCTAAATAAATCTGGGAGGAAATTAATAAAATTAATAATAAAACAAAAATATCCTAGTTGATATTTTAAAGAAAAACTTCTTTTATAGCCAAATTTTGGTTGGTGGTAAAACTTTCACATATTTTTTTGAAACCCCGTGGTTATTTTTTCCTTCATAACAATATACGTACTATATTCTTATTAAATTGAGATTGTGATGAAAGTTTTGTATATATGCCTAATAGCTGCAAATTATTCAAAACTGCACTGAACTTATAATGTTTGTTTGATCGCGTGCATACGTTATAAGGTTCATAATAGCACCTGCAGCTCAGTTTATTGTTAATCATGAACCTGACAGGTGAATCGATTGGTAAACCCACCGCGGAGCACGCTAAGATGCACTTAGACGACTATTAAATATTCCCATGGGGGATATAGCTAATTCTCATTGCATATTAAATTATAACAGAGAGAAATTGCAGACAATTGTAATGAATGCAATATTTAAAAGAGTTGAAACTAATCATGAATGAATGCTGGAAATATGACTTGGAAATTAATTGATTAGGTGGGAAGTAAAATTTTTTTTAGTGTTTTTTTAATAATGATAATAATATTAATAATAATAAGGATAATAATAATGATAATAATAATGATAATAATAATGATAATAATAATGATAATAATAATGATAATAATAATGATAATAATAATGATAATAATAATGATAATAATAATGGTAATAATAATGATAATAATAATGATAATAATAATGATAATAATAATGATAATAATAATGATAATAATAATGATAATAATAATGATAATAATAATGATAATAATAATGATAATAATAATTATAATAATAATGATAATAATAATAATAATGATAATAATAATGATAATAATAATGATTATAATAATGATAATAATAATGATAATAATAATGATAATAATAATGATAATAATAATGATAATAATAATGATAATAATAATGATAATAATAATGATAATAATAATAATAATGATAATAATAATGATAATAATAATGATAATAATAATGATAATAATAATGATAATAATAATGATAATAATATTGATAATAATAATATACTGACTAACAAAAAAGAGATCAGCAGAAGGACAAAAATAAATATATACAAAAGCATATATAGACCTATACTGACATATGGGAGTGAGACGTGGAAACTAACGAAGAGGGACAAAAGTAGAATACAGGCAATGGAAATGAAATATCTCAGAGGAGTAAAACAAGTTACGAGAAGAGATAGAATAAGAAATGATGACATCAGAGAAGAATTGGGAATTGAAGCTATAGAAAAGTATATAGAAATGAAACAACTAAACTGGTGGGGACATTTAATTAGGATGAACAAAAAGAATCAAACAACAGGTATGGGAAGCAAGAACTGGAAACAAAAGAAGAAGAGGTAGACGAAGAAAAGAGTGGGACAACAGAATAGAGGAAATAATAATCAAGAAAGAAAAGCCAGTTATACAAGCAAGAGAACTGGCGAAGAAACAGAAAAGAGTGGAAAGAATTTACAAATGTATAAATAACAACAATAATTGTTAAGTAATGTAAATGTAATAGCCTACACTGAAAGGTAAAAGGCAACTAGATAATATAATATTAAAAAACCATATATAATACATAAAGGCACCTTACACGATTAATATTACTGTCAATATTTTAGAATATTGACAGTATTACTGTGCAATTATTTGTTTAAAATGTTTATTATTCTAAAATATAGACATTATTACTTATCGTGTAAGGTATAGTAACGGAAAAAAAGAAGAGAATACTGATGTTTATCTGGATACTTGTTTACTTGATAAATATAAAAGGAGAATTGAAGCAAATACTGACGGTACTAGGATTGACAGTATTATTGATCGTGTAAGGTGCCTTTTACACGGTCAATACTACTTTCAGTCCTAGTCTGTCAGTATTTACATCAATCCTCCTTTAAAATTAATCCAGTAATAAATTATCCGGATAAACATCAGTATTCTCTCCATTCCATCATTACTATACCTTACACAATAAGTAATATTGACAATATTTTAGAATAATGACCATTTTAAACATATTATCGTACAATAATACTGTCATTATTCTAAAATATTGTCAGTATTATTGATCGTGTAAGGTGCCTTGTAAGGGCCTAAACAATCACCATAAAACGTCTACATACCTACATTGTTATCAATTATATTTATATACTCAGCACAGCTCATCTTAACCCCACGACTCGTCGCCGCAGTATCTCAGATGACAATAACAATTAATTGTTTGCAAATAAATAACCGGAAAAAAAAACAAAAACATTTGGTTAGCCGCGACGCGAGTAATAAAACGATTGTGTTACATTACCCAAGTATGCCGCGTTACTCATCAAGCTGACTAATCCGCGCTGCAAACAGCCGTCGCCTCCAAAAATCATCACCAATAACAAACGTGAGTAAATTGAATGAATTGATTATCACACGGCTCACACACACACATAACACTCATCTCGCGTAATTTTACGGTTGATTTACTACGCGTACTCAGCTGGCACCGCGATAAGAAGCGCGACCAAAATTAGACTCGCGGTGACCGCGCTCACCTTGCGACGAAGACCTCGTGGTACATCTTAATAGCTGACTTGAGTGTAGGCAATGTTCGTACGCATGAACAATTATTATTATATGGAATACCATATAATAATTTTCTTCACATTAAAACAAGTTGATGTTTTAATTTGAAGAAAATTATTATATTTGTGAAATCGATAATATTTAATTAAAAAATTAATTTAATTAAATAATAGTATATTTATAATTACTTTCTGATGCTATTTAGGGTTACTTTAATTTAATTAACGTGCTTTATAATAAACACATCTATTAATCTATAAAATAATTTTATTGCTATAATAATTAGTTTAAAGAGAAATGTATTAAATGTTATCGATTTCACAAAAAGTTGATGTTTTAATGTGAAGAATTTACTACTTTCGATTTACTACTTTGTAAACAAGAGCGAGACATTTTTTGATAATGTTATAATTTATTTATATAATTACTTTCCGAATACATCACTGTTGTAAAGGAAGGTATTGTTTTATCGAAAACGCCTTCACGTTTTCTAACTAAAATTGTGGAAATATGCGATAACTTTCCGGGGGAAAAACTACACTAGAAGGAAAGTATAGTTTGTCGTCAATGTGTGACTTTTAATAATAATATTTTTTGCGCTTTCATAGAGCCAGTGTAATAATATTAAACGAATAATAATAAATGAAATAATAATAAACGAATAATAATAAATGAATCGGATCTATGTTCATATAACATTATTTCTAAGAATTCTAAGTATTGAGTATGTCATACTGCTAGTAGATCATCCTATATAAACTTCACATTTGATAATGACAAGTTGAGTTGTCAAAATTATAGTGAAAACAAAATATCTGTTTTATACAACGAAAATGATTGTGTATTATTAATTTTATAAATTGTTTATAATTATATTTTGTGTTTATTGAATTAGACATCGTGTTCCTATCAAACAGACGTATTTATCCAATTGAATTTTTCAACGATGGGTGAAAGCACTGCGAAGGAGACTCTTTTTAATTTGTTAAATATAATTGAGAATTATATTGATCAAGTTTTATAATAATAAAAATTCCAAAAAAAAAGTTTTTAGGATATTTTAGTGTGGGAACTAAATCATAACCGTGAGAAACCATTAAATGTATAAACTTAATTATTTCACTTGGCAAGTGTTATTTTATCTGGCCTCAAAAAGAATACCAATTAACCCTAGAAGTCAAAAATTTGCCAAGCTTTTTGGTTCGATTTGAAACAATCTCGGCATTTCTCCCACAATCTAAACTATGTTTTAGATCAAATTACTTATTTTCAGTGTCAGGTCACTTCTAGTTTGACCCCTGCTTTGACGCAACGGAGGATAGTTTTGGCATTTTTACCGATTTGTATCACTTTTCAAATTAAATTTGTGACGGGTTTATCTTTCATTTTAGGACAAATATGTAGTAAGATTTTTTATTACACTGAAAATTGTCTATCCAGCAGAATAAATTTGATTTTGATTTGACAATTTTCATTTTATTTTCAGTCACTTTTTCGCCGTTACCGCCAAAACCGTACACTTTTTATAACAATGTTTTTTTGTAATTTTCTTTGGAATTATAATACCTACAACATGACATCAAGAACAACTTTCTATCATAAAGTAAAATTTTCGAAGTAAGAAAAATTTGCCAAGCCCTATAGCTTTACCGGATCCATTTGAAACAATCTCAACATTTTTTCCGCCATCTAGAGTATATTTCAAATCTAATGACTTAGTTCAGGTGTCATACCGCTGCTATTACGAGCCCTGTTTTGACCTAACGGTGGATAGTTTTGGCAATTCTACTGATCTTTATCAATTTTCAAATTAAATTTGGGACGGGTTTATCTTTTGTTTCCGAAAAAAATTGTACTAAGATTTTTTATTAGGCTGAAAATTGTCTATCCAGAAGACTAAATTTGATTTTGATTTGACAATTTTCATTTTATTATTAGTCACACTTTATATAACAATGTTTTTTCGAAATTTTCTTTGGAATTATAATACCTACAACATGACATTAAAAACAACTTTCTATCATAAAGTAAAATTTTCGAGGTAAGAAAAATTTGCCAAGTCCTATAGGTTTACCGGATCCATTTGAAACAATCTCGACATTTTTTCCGCCATTTAGAGTATATTTCAAATCGAATGACTTAGTTTTTAGGTGTCATGCCGCTGCTATTACGACCCCTGTTTTGACCCAACGGTGGATTACTGATCTTTATCAATTTTCAAATTAAATTTGTGACGGTTTTATCTTTTGTTTTCGAGAAAAATTGTACTAAGATTTTTTATTAGGCTAAAAATTGGCTATCCAGCAGACTAAATTTGATTTTGATTTGACAATTTTCATTTTATTTTTAGTCACTTTTTTGCCTTTACCGCCAAAACCGTACACTTTTTATAACAATGTTTTTTCGTAATTTTCTTTGGAATTATAATACCTACAACATGACATCAAAAATAACTTTCTATCATAAAGTAAAATTTTCGAGGTAAGAAAAATTTGCCAAGCCCTATAGCTTTACCGGATCGATTTGAAACAATCTCGACATTTTTTCCGTCATCTAGAGTATATTTCAAATCTAATGACTTAGTTTAGGTGTCATGCCGCTGCTATTACGAGCCCTGTTTTGACCCAACGGTGGATAGTTTTGGTAATCCTACTGATTTTTATCAATTTTCAAATTAAATTAGTGACGGGTTTATCTTTTGTTTCCGAGAAAAATTGTACTAAATTTTTTTATTACGCTGAAAATTGTCTATACAGCAGACTAAATTTGATTTTGATTTGACAATTTTCATTTTATTTTTAGTCACTTTTTTGTCTTTACCGCCAAAACCGTACACTTTTTATAACAATCTTTTTACGTAATTTTCTTTGCAATTATAATACCTACAACATGGCATCAAAAATAACTTTCTATCATAAAGTAAAATTTTCGAGGTAAGAAAAATTTGCCAAGCCCTATAGCTTTACCAGATCCATTTGAAACAATCTCGACATTTTTTCGCCATCTAGAGTATATTTCAAATCTAATGACTTAGTTTAGGTGTCATGCCGCTGCTATTACGAGCCCTGTTTTGACCTAACGGTGGATAGTTTTGGCAATTCTACTGATCTTTATCAATTTTCAAATTAAATTTGTGACGGGTTTATCTTTTGTTTCCGAGAAAAATTGTACTAAGATTTTTTATTAGACTGAAAATTGTCTATCCTGCAGCCTAAATTTGATTTTGATTTGACAATTTTCATTTTATTTTTAGTCACTTTTTTGCCTTTACCGCCAAAACCGTACACTTTTTATAACAATGTTTTTTCGTAATTTTCTTTGGAATTATAATACCTACAACATGACATTAAAAACAGCTTTCTATCATAATGTAAAATTTTCGAGGTAAGAAAAATTTGCCAAGCCCTATAGCTTTACTGGATCCATTTGAAACAATCTCGACATTTTTTCCGCCTTCTAGAGTATATTTCAAATCTAATGACTTAGTTTAGGTGTCATGCCGCTGCTATTACGAGCCCTGTTTTGACCCAACGGTGGATAGTTTTGGCAATTTTACTGATCTTTATCAATTTTCAAATTAAATTTGTGAATGATGAATCAATTATCAAGTGAAAAATATTTATACTACTAAGTATTTTTCTAAAATATTTTTCACTTGCTAATTGATTCATCATACCCATGATATTTTCATCTAGTATAGATGACAATAGAAATTGGTTTTGTAAATTATTACCTTCATATTGGTGTGCGTGTTGCAGTCGCAAAAGTTGTAATTTATTTTATATTCCGATTGAGAAGTAAGACGTGGGGCGTGTAGAGTAGAAATATATCGGTGCACACTCGTGGAGGACGCGGGCGAAACTATCACTGTCAACTGTGTGTGTTTGTGTCGTTGCACACTCTCACCTCGAGGAACGCCAAATATCTGCGGATGACCCACTTCTTTTATAGCCTTATATGCGAGTCCCCCACACCGACAAACCCAGGTGCCATGCCACCCCCCCGAAAATCGGTTTCGCAAAGGAAAAACCTCTCGGTGGAAAGCCGATAGGAAATCGTAATGATAACAATTGAACAGAGGCGTTTAATGCCACCATTTACGGGTTTTATTGGTGGTTTCGCGTAAAAATATTGATGGAACGGATATATTATATAGCCGGTTTCACTTCGATTCGATATTAATGTAATAAAATACACGACAGTGATCGCTCAATCCGGGAATTAAACTAGTAATTTACTTGACTCCATGTAATAATAGCTTCGTATTTTTTTCATTATCTTTTTGTGAAATATACAACATTTAAGAATTCGCCATGCAAGTTATATTATACAAAAATAATAATTCCATCTAAATGCAAAAAAAATATCGAGAGAGAGAGAGAGAGACAAAAATGGTTTGCTGATCACGAAATTAAAGTTCTTGGGACTTTAATAGCACAGACTTAAATATTATTGAGACCTATATAAGAAACAATTCTCAACAAAAAAAACATCAAATAAAATTAAGTATTTATATAATATTCAATATTAATCAATAGTCGTACTTATTGATTAATATTTAATATTATATAAATATTTAATTTTTATTTAGTCATCGGAGAAGCTCAAAAATGGCTAGAGCTTAACCGAAACTAGTTGCAAAGTGTGGTTTTATCCTAATTCTTTCTCTGTCTGTGGACCGATTTTGCTCAAATTTTCACGAGATCGCCCCAACTTAGTTTCCCAGTCGATTTGTAAATAGTCACGATCCATTTTTCCCGGAATTTAGTTCACAGGGTCTTTTGATATTTTGAAGAGTGATAAAAAAAGTAAAAAATCGTTTTATTTACCCTTTAATAATTTTCTAGCTTTATAGTTATAAATTCGAGAGTTTTCCGCTGTTAAAGAGAAAAACTAAGATGAGTGTTGTTGCGCGAGTTAACTATAAAAACAAAAACTAGGTCAGGTGGCTGCATAATCTTATAAAACTGGAATAATCTTGCACATATAACACACGATGTAGTACCGTCAACACAAAATATGTATATCTCGTTTTTTATTAAAATTTTAATGCCTTCAATGTGTAATCATCTTATATCATAAAAACAGTTATATAATAACTAGTACGAAGAATTTAAATAACATCCCATCATTCACGCATACAAATGAGCCAACTGATACATTTATAAATTTGTTATCGAATCTTCAAGCATAGCTCGTTAACATTTCGACATACGAGTGATTTTCCTTGTAGTAACAAACAACTTGCAAAGTGATTGAGCTTATGACTATATAAAATCTCAAACTGTTAACCCTTGAACAAACCAAACTAATTCCACCGCACTGCGAATTTAATTACCAAAGCGCGCATTGTTTGTTTGACTTGAGCCTTCACACTAGCTGCATTCAGCAGTGTCGGAAAGCGGGCTTTGAATAATCCATCGGTGCGTTTATTATGCCGCTTCGGAATCGATTTATCTCTCATGTTATCAAATTACAAACGAGTGCGGAGGCGAGGAATAAAAATTAATCTTTCACCGACTGGTTTATTTGTTGCGGAATTGACTGTGCATCATAAAAGAAGCAATTTGCTCGTTGTTTGCATGAACATGAAAATGCTTGATGAGGGAGGGATGTGATTAAGTCGACGTTTTATTGAGATCGTATATTGCTGTGGAATTAAAGAAACGGGATGCATATATTTTTTTAAAACATGTTACAATGTAACAATTAATAAATTTACTAGTGGGAAAAGCAATTTTTGATATCAAAATTAATAGTTATGTCAATCAAATATCGTAATTAATACTTATGAACACTAATCTCAGTCTAAATACAAATTGAGGAAAACCAAAACATTAAAAAAACTGAAGTCTTGTTCAGTTTTTTTAATGTTTTGGTTTGGTTGTGAAGAAAGCTATTAAAGTAAAGGCCTTTAATATACAAGTAATAAAGGATATTATTTAAGGGCCATTTGCAATAATTGATGGCATTGGTTTTGAATTAGCTGCACTGATTGACTGTAGAAGTAGATGTCTTGGTTGACCATTGTGATCTTTTTCTACGACTTCGGCATCGTTGTTCATTTTATACATTTTGAGTTTTTTCCCCTAACAGTTTTGAACGTAGAACTTTCATGTTTATTTTGTTCTTACGGGCCATTAATAATAAGCACGGCAATGAAGGCGCAAAGAAAGATATATTTAAAAAAATAGATGATCATATAAATAGGACAATCGCCATGGGGGATATAAATGGAATAGTAGGGAATCAGAATAGATTACAGGAAATCATGGGCAAGGGAGGAGAGAAGACGAAAAATAATGTAGAAATAATAATAGAAATTAGCAATGAAAACGACCTTGCAATAACAATTACAAAATTCCAAATATCTTTGTGTGTATTCAGAAATAGTTATAGTTAATGACTACAAAGTATGAAATTCGTATCTCAACTATTTGTAGACTTTTTGAGGTGTTAAACATCGAAATTACATAATCCAACATTAGTAAACCTATAAAAAGTGATATAACTCCCTTTATAATTTTCATAATTATATAAAATATCTTTATGTGTATTCAAAAATACTTATAGTTAATGACTACAAAGTATGTAATTCGTATCTCGACTATTTGTAGATTCTTTGGGGTGTTAAACCTCGAAATTACATAATCCAACATTAGTAAACCTATAAAAAGTGCTATAACTCCCTTTATAATTTTTAGAAGTACATAAAATATATTTGTGTGTATTCAAAAATAGTTATAGTTAATGACTACAAAGTATAAAACTCGTACCTCGACTATTTGTAGACTTTTGGGGTGTTAAACATCGAAATTACATAATCCAACATTAGTAAACCTATAAAAAGTACTATAACTCCCTTTATAATTTTCAGAATTATATAAAATATCTTTGTGTGTATTCAAAAATAGTTATAGTTAATGACTACAACGTATGAAATTCGTATCTCGACTATTTGTAGACTTTTTGGGGTGTTAAACATCGAAATTACATAATCCAACATTAGTAAACCTATAAAAAGTGCTATAACTCCCTTTATAATTTTCAAAATTATATAAAATATCTTTGAGTGTATTCAAAAATAGTTATAGTTAATGACTACAAAGTATGAAATTCGTATCTCGACTATTTGTGGACTTTTTGGGGTGTTAAACATCGAAATTACATAATCCAACATTAGTAAACCTATAAAAAGTGCTATAACTCCCTTTATAATTTTCAAAATTATATAAAATATATTTGAGTGTATTCAAAAATAGTTATAGTTAATGACTACAAAGTATGAAATTCGTATCTCGACTATTTGTAGACTTTTGGGGTGTTAAACATCGAAATTACATAATCCAACATTAGTAAACTTATAAAAAATGCTATAACTCCCTTTATAGTTTTCAGAATTATATAAAATATTTTTGTGTGTATTCAAAAATAGTTATAGTTAATGACTATAAAGTATGAAATTCGTATCTCGACCATTTGTAGACTTTTTGGGGTGTTAAACCTCGAAATTACATAATCCAACATTAGTAAACCTATAAAAAGTGCTATAACTCCCATTATAATTTTCAGAATTATATAAAATATCTTTGTGTGTATTCAAAAATAGTTATAGTCAATGACTACTCAGTATGTAATTCGTATCTCGACTATTTGTAGATTTTTTGGGGTGTTAAACCTCGAAATTACATAATCCAACATTAGTAAACCTATAAAAGGTGCTATAACTCCCTTTATAATTTTCAAAATTATATAAAATATCTTTGTGTGTATTCAAAAATAGTTATAGTTAATGACTTCAAAGTATGAAATTCGTATCTCGACTATTTGTCGATTTTTTGGTGTGTTAAACCTCGAAATTACATAATCCAACATTAGTAAACCTATAAAAAGTGCTATAACTCCCTTTATAATTTTCAGAATTATATAAAATATTTTTCTGTGTATTCAAAAATAGTTATAGTTAATGACTACAAAGAATGAAATTCGTATCTCGACTATTTGTAGACTTTTTGGGGTGTTAAACCTCGAAATTACATAATCCAACATTACTAAACCTATAAAAGTGCTATAACTCCCTTTATAATTTTCAGAATTATATAAAATATCTTTGTGTGTATTCAAAAATAGTTATAGTTAATGACTAAAAAGTATGAAATTCGTATCTTGACGATTTGTAGACTTTTTGGGGTGTTCAACCTCGAAATTACATAATCCAACATTAGTAAACCTATAAAAAGTGCTATAACTCCCTCTATAATTTTCAGAATTATATAAAATATCTTTGTGTGTATTCAAAAATAGTTATAGTTAATGACTACAAAGTATGTAATTCGTATCTCGACTATTTGTAGACTTCTTGGGGTGTTAAACATCGAAATTACATAATCCAACATTAGTAAAACTATAAAAAGTACTATAACTCCCTTTATAATTTTCAGAATTATATAAAATATCTTTGACTGCATTCAAAAATAGTTATAGTTAATGACTACAACGTATGAAATTCCTATCTCTACTATTTGTAGACTTCTTGGGGTGTTAAAGATCGAAATTACATAATCCAACATTAGTAAACCTATAAAAAGTGCTATTACTCCCTTTATAATTTTCAGAATTATATAAAATATGTTGGAGTGTATTCAAAAATAGTTATAGTTAATGACTACAAAGTATGAGATTCGTATCTCGACCATTTGTAGACTTTTTGGGGTGTTAAACATCGAAATTACATAATCCAACATTAGTAAACCTATAAAAAGTGATATAACTCCCTTTATAATTTTTAGAATTACATAAAATATTTTTGTGTGTATTCAAAAATAGTTATAGTTAATGACTACAAAGTATAAAATTCGTACCTCGACTATTTGTAGACTTTTGGGGTGTTAAACATCGAAATTACATAATCCAACATTAGTAAACCTATAAAAAGTACTATAACTCCCTTTATAATTTTCAGAATTATATAAAATATCTTTGACTGCATTCAAAAATAGTTATAGTTAATGACTACAAAGTATGAAATTTGTATCTCGACTATTTGTAGACTTTTTGGGGTGTTAAACCTCGAAATTACATAATCCAACATTAGTAAACCTATAAAAATTGCTATAACTCCCTTTATAATTTTCAGAATTATATAAAATATCTTTGCGTGTATTCAAAAATAGTTATAGTTAATGACTACAAAGTATGTCATTCGTATCTCGACTATTTGTAGACTTCTTGGGATGTTAAACATCGAAATTACATAATCCAACATTAGTAAACCTATAAAAAGTCCTATAACTCCCTTTATAATTTTCAGAATTATATAAAATATGTTGGTGTGTATTCAAAAATAGTTATAGTTAATGACTACAAGGTATGAAATTCGTATGTCAACTATTTGTAGACTTTTTGGGGTGTTAAACCTCGAAATTACATAATCCAACATTAGTAAAGCTATAAAAAGTGCTATAACTTCCTTCATAATTTTCAGAATTATATAAAATATCTTTGTGTGTATTTAAAAATAGTTATAGTTAATGACTATAAAGTATGAAATTCGTATCTCGACTATTTGTAGACTTTTTGGGGTGCTAAACATCGAAATTACATAATCCAACATTAGTAAACCTATAAAAAGTGCTATAACTCCCTTTATAATTTTCAGAATTATATAAAATATGTTGGTGTGTATTCAAAAATAGTTATAGTTAATGACTACAAAGTATGAAATTCGTAACTCGACTATTTGTAGACTTTTTGGGGTGTTTGTTTAGTTTGTTATGCGGCGGTACGGTCAGCTTGTTACCCGGCTGTACTTTCATACCCGGAACGTCCATTTAAGGGAAAAGGGGGTACTTTTGTGAGAAAGTTATTGCGGTAAAAACCCGAACCTTCGTGATGGCCACACGGCAAAGAGCACAGCCTGTGCAAAGGACGAACAATCTTTTCGGTATACCGGCATACAATTTTATAAGAATTTTCCCTCAACCTCATGCCGACAAGATTTTTGTCTTTATTATATATATATATATATATATATATATATATATATATATATATGATAATGTAACATGCACTGGTATTTCTTTCCAGTAGCACTTAATAATTTGCTCATAGAGTCGGTAACTTATGTATCTCATTGGATTTCTATCAACTTTTCAAAACTCGAATAGAAAACGTTCCCTTTTACGTATTGCTGCTAGTCGGAGAAACTGCGTTCTCGATCTTGATCTTGGCCTCCCTCTGCCGACATAAATTGCGATTTACAATAACGGCACTGGGTGAAAAGAAGAGTCGTGCGCGCTTACGTTTTTTCCCCCTTATACGGCCGGGACGTTTGTGGCACGAGACAATTATTAATCCAACAATTTCCCTACTCGTTGGTTGTAACCTTTGCCCACTTTTACTCGCGCGACAGTCTATTGAATTTGCGACAAGTAAATCACATCTGCAGACAGATATTTCGTATCTAGTGGGTATTAAGTAGCACGTGTATTGGAGTCTATGGTATTTAATCACCGTTTGCAGTGTGGAAAGTTTGATTATTTATCATCGTTTTCTACAGTGTTTACGAAGTAAAAGTTGATAAGAATTTTTATGTAATCCTCCACACCTGTATATTCTTTGTTATAATATTGAATTTGTAATCAATCATTGTTTTTTTATAGAACTAACTGCCTGTAATGCAATCTTTAATATCACACTATAGTTGCTTTCGTTTATCGTTCCGGGAGCTATTCCCAGCTGTTCTAAGCCAGCTCAGTCCAGCCTAGAATAGCTCCCGAACGATAAACAAAAGCGGCTTTTATGAATAATCTGCAAGTGAGCAGTACAATTATTTTGAAATTTTTTTTTAAATATAAATTTGCATTTATTCAAACAACAAAGTTACATATTCTATATAAATACAAAAATACAAAATATGTGAAGTTGTTTCAATATGATGAATGATGTTTTTTCACCGGTGTGAAATATATACCGCGCGGTGGATTGTTTGCGGGTCTATACTGACCAATTGGGGTGACCAATAAAATCCAAATTTTGAAGAATTCTTTGTTTATGTCTTGCCGACCATAATATATATATATATATATATATATATATATATATATATATAAATCTACATTTTTTAAATAATTTTTATAGGCATTTTGTATAATGCAAAGTAATTTTTATTTGACCAAGTCGCGGTATCAATATGGTTTTGAAAAAAATTGCTTAATGTTTATAAAAATATGATAAAATAAAATGGAAAGTCTCTATCCCAACGTATTTGTTTTTCTATTTTTTTTTAAATTTTAAACTTTTACGCTCATATCTGGATAATCCGATTTTAGAGGCTGAGTCGATAAAAAAATAATGCAAAATATTTTGTTTCATTTTTTTACTGATCCTAGCACAAAACATATCAGTGTAGCAGATGGTCGAAGGAAAATGGAAAATTTTGATTCTAAGTATATTTTTTTTTGGCGACTAACTTGTATATAATTATTATTATTTTTGACCATGACGCGCAATGTTCATGGATTTGAAAAAAATTGTTTAATGTTTATAACAATATGATAAAGTAAAATGGAAAGTCTCTATCCCAACGTATTTGTTTTTCTATTTTTTTTTTAATTTAAACTTTTACGCTCATATATGGATAATCCGATTTTAGAGGCTGAGTCGATAAAAAAATAATGCAACATATTTTGTTTAATTTTTTTACTGATCCTAGCACAAAATATATCAGTGTACCAGATGGCCGAAGGAAAATGGAAAATTTTGATTCTAAGTTTTTTTCTTTCGGTGAATAGGGAGGGATACAACAAGAAATATAATCGGGATGAGGATTATATTTCTAGTTGTATCCTTTATGTTTAGGTAGGTTGATTATTTGTAATGGGTATATCAAATAAAGATTGTTTTTTAACAGTTCTCTTAAATGTAGATCGTTATAGTTGTATTTTGCTCTAATTGATATGTATATCAACAAAAATTAATAATATGTTCTCCATGTCTATAATAAATATATAATAAATCTCAAAATGTATTACACGCATCAAGTAGCAATTGGCAAACTATTTTAATTGCCCTTAATATAAATTCCTTATTGAATTAATATATTAATATTTTTCAATTTCAATAAATAAGTGCATTGCTGCGATTTCTAATTGGTACTGTTACTGTAAATAAGCAAATTACTCTCGTTGCGTAACTTAACTGTGTTATTAAATGTTTTATTAATGTACATTACACATTATTATATTTTTTGTGTTGTTAGCATTTTGGTAAAAGCGGAGCGCGTGTAGGAAAGCGTTAAATCTATCGCCGAAATAATCTCTTCATCATTTTAATTGCCAATTTATGCGGTCGCGGATTTGTTATTGTTGTTCAACAACAGTAATAATGTTACTAATGATGCCTTTATTAAATAGCATGAATTCAAGGGCGGACAGTTTTATTTCAACTGATTATTATTTGCGATTAAGCGTGAGGCGAGAAATTCATGGAATAACGCGGTGTTTAATTTACACATATTCAAGAATTTCAAGAGGAATTGGTTTTATAAAGGTGCTAGCATATTTTGAATATTTAATAAAAAAAATATGCTTTTACTCGAGTTACAACACTTTAAATGACTTATGCCCGTATTCACCAACATTCCATAAACTTTATAGGTCCCATAAAGTATTGAATGGATAAATTGACAATGTCATTTTGACAGAATATACCAAAACAAATGTCAAACACCTTGAATAGCGCTTGCGGTTGGAGCTTTGATGACACCTTTTGTTTAATTACTCAGTGTTTCCAATAGAGAGAATCTAAAGTAACTACATTGCCTAGAGAATGAATTAATGTTGCTATAACAACGAATACTTATGGGTTCTATAGCTATTGATAGATTTATAGAACGTTGGTGAATACCGGGGTTGCCCCCGTATTCACCAACGTTCCATAAATCTATCAATAGCTATTGAACCCATAAATATTCAATGTTATAGCAACAATCAATACATTATCTAGGGAATGTAGTTACTTTAGATTCTCTCTATTGGAAACACTGAAAAATTAATCAAAAGATGTCATCAAAACTCCAATCACAAGCCCTATTTCAGGTCTTTGATATTTGTTTTGACAATTTCTGTTACAATGACGTTTTAAATTTATCCAGCCGATAGCTTATGAGACCTATAAAGTTTATAGGATGTTTGTGAACATGTAGGGAATCATGAAAAATCCGCCAGGTTTTTTTTCTCCAAAAATACAATTGAAGTAATATGTTTCAGAAGGAGTGTCCATAATTTTAGATGTTATTTAATCACGGCCAGAAAGATTGCCCTTTTCAACGATGATAATTATTATTAAGTAATCAAACTTATTGTATTGTGCTGTATACGAAAAGTAAAAACAAAATAAAATTTAATTTTATTTATCCATTAAAAGTTACATATTAAAAGTAATAAAGTAACTTGATGGGCACCATAGTGTGTGTGTGCGGACGATCTGAAACCCGGGCAATCAGAGCGCAAAATGCGACTCTTTTTACTTTCGTAGTAGTGGACGTCGCGCAAAGGAAAACGGACAATTGTCTGCAATTATTTCGGCATTTAGAAATCATTTCGTTTGTTTTTTTTAAAGCCAGTAATGAATTGTCCCGTACATAGAACGTAATTGGTGTCTCAAATTGATACGAATGAAGTGAACTGCAATTTTCTTGGGGGGGGCGCAATGGCATGGAAACGAAAAGTGATAGAAACATGCGGCTTTCCATTTTTTAATTAGTAACCCAAATAGTCGCTTAAAATGATTATAGATGAAACAATCGTCATTCAACGGGGTATGATGAATTCATTCTCTCGCGACAACTTTTTCTCTAAAACATATATAAGTGTGAATCCACCTCTTAGCAATTTACATATCTAGATTTGGATCTTATTAGATCTCATCAGTGTAGCTTAGCTAGTGATGGTGAATTCACACAATATCTCAAGTGGTTATATACAAAAATAATACAACTAACCCCCCAGATGGTGTTAACTTTCCTCCTAGGGGGTTAGTTGTATCATTTTAGTATATAACTTTTTTGAAAAATGTAGTAACCCGAATCTCGCGTTTCAATATTGAAAAAAAAGGTCGATTGGCTTCAAAACATTGTCCACGTCTTTATATTATAGGGATAGTTCTTCTATCTGATTATATATTTAGTAAATAATTTATTAATGTTAATATAAATGCCTGCATTTTGTTTTTGTTCCGAATTCTTTAGTAACTATATAATATCTTATACAGTAAATTATTTAATCAATAACATATCATAGTATTAAATTTAAAGCCCTGAATGTAATTAGGCAAAGTATTAGATCCTGTGAAGGGCGAGGGAGACAGTTATTCTGGTCATAATTAAGGTCATTTCGCATGCTAATCGACGCGGAATTAATTAATAAAAAGGGATGTGATGAAATAGATATAACACCCTATTTTAATGAGAAAATCTATAACTCGAGTTGTAATGCATGAAAATTATTGAAATTTGTACAATATAATCAAAATATCTTTAAAATTTGATGTACAAATTTGTGTGTTTCAGGTGTTTTTGATTATTTTTTTATGATTTTTATAATCTCTCTGCTTAAGATTTATACAGAATTCAAACTATTAATGACTGTAACTCGAGTTGTAATGCATGAAAATTATTGAAATTTCTACAATATAATCAAAATATCTTTCAAATTTGATGTACAAATTTGTGTGTTTCAGGTGTTTTTGATTATTTTTTTATGATTTTTATAATCTCTCTGCTTAAGATTTATACAGAATTCAAACTATTAATGACTGTAACTCGAGTTGTAATGCATGAAAATTATTGAAATTTCTACAATATAATCAAAATATCTTTTAAATTTGATGTACAAATGTGTGTGTTTCAGGTGTTTTTGATTATTTTTTTATGATTTTTATAATCTCTCTGCCTATGATTTATACAGAATTCAAACTATTAATGACTGTAACTCGAGTTGTAATGAATGAAAATTATTGAAATTTCTACTATATAATCAAAATATCTTTAAAATTTGATGTACAAATTTGCGTGTTTCAGGTGTTTTTGATTAATTTTTGTGATTTTTATAATCTCTCTGCTTAAGATTTATACAGAATTCAAACTATTAATGGCTGTAACTCGAGTTGTAATGAATGAAAATTATTGAAATTTCTACTATATAATCAAAATATCTTTAGAATTTGATGTACAAATTTGCGTGTTTCAGGTGTTTTTGATTAATTTTTTGTGATTTTTAAAATCTCACTGACTAAAATTTATACAGAATTCAAACTATTAAAGGCTGTAACTCGAGCTGTAATGCTTGAAAATTATTGAAATTTGTACAATATAATCAAAATATCTTTAAAATTTGATGTACAAATTATACGCGATTAGATCATTTTTAATCAGAATTAGTGATTGTCATGCAAACAAGTGACATCACTGCAACTTGCAGAAGAAATTTATATGTTTAAACATATTTTATATATTATTATATTTATATTTATATTTAAATATATATATATATATATATATATATATATATTTAAATATAAATATAATATATCTTTATTTATTTATTTATTTATTTAGTATAGACATCTACAGTTTAAAAAAACCAATTACAGATGTTATAATAACAACATAACAAATAAATCGAAAAAAACATAACACAATGAAATATAATAAACATTCAAAATATATATTTTAATAGTACCTACCACAGAGGCGTTCGGCATATTAAAAATATGAATGTCAATATATGTGTTAAAAACATGCGAAAATCTTTACCATGAAGGAATATATTATTGAATTGTCTGTTATGTGTTTTAAAGAACAAACAAACACACAAACAGAAAGAAAATTAGAACAGGTTTTAATAAAATATTTCCTGAAGATTATTTTATATACACTGTGAAATGTTTGTGGAATCAAACGGCTCACAAGAAAAAACAATTAAATAATTCGTATATATTCTGATTGTTTTTCTCGTTCGCCATTTCATTCTGCAAACAATTTTATATGTGAAAATACTGGTTCAAAATTCCATTTACGAGCGTTTGGGTAATTGCGAGACCGAAGAAGGTCGATAATTTGAATATTTGCTACAAAAATCCTAATAAACGTGCAAAAAACGTTTAAATTTTCCCATTTAGTAGTAAACCCCTGATAATTCTTGAAAAAATTAAGATATTTGGTTTTGGTTTATGGAAATGTTTTTATTTTGCGTTACCTTTAAAATAAAATAAAACTCGATAAGGGATGCTATTTAAAAATGTTGTGGTGGTCATCCCCTAAAAAATATAATGAGTGTGTTTCTTTTTTCATTGCCAAAACAAATGTCAAACACCTTGAATAGCGCTTGTGATTGGAGCTTTAATAACACCTTTTGTTTAATTATTCAGTGTTTCCAATAGAAAAAATCTAAAGTAACTACATTCTCTAGATAATTTATTTATTGTTGCTATAACAACAAATACTTATTGGTTCAATAGCTATTGATAGATTTATAGAACGTTGGTGAATATCGGGGTTAAAGTTTTGTCATTTGTATTATATTATTTTCATTTCTGTAAGTAAATGATCCATCTATTAGCATTTGATTTGTATCACTAGCTACCAAAATATTGATATAGTTATAAATCAAGTTCTCCTAAATTAAATCGTTATAGTTGTTAAAATGTATGTGAATAAACGTAATTGCTCTGCGAGTGCCGGAGGCGACAGTTAATTAATTTGCAGAATCACTCAGAAGGTGCAAAATAATAAGCGACCGCGGAGAGTAACTAAAAGACATTGGCATTCACCTTCACTTTCCGGCAGGCCTTCCGTGTCAGAGAGAAAGCAGCCAAATGCTATTTGAGCGGCCCAAAAATAGAAAACATAAAATTAGAGCGCCACTGCTATTACCGATGGCTCATTGCAAGGACAAACAATTACTATATCAAATTATTTGTTGTTATAATGTAACTGGAGAGAAATTTGTGATCATTACATTCTGTAAATAAATATAATTTTCATTAACTGTCTTTCGCGCTCAGTTTGGTGCGTAGAATGGGCATTTCTATTGCTCAAGCGGGGACATCAATAATTTGTCACCAACACTTAAGAAAGATATATACCAGGCAGAGGTAGTATTAGCATTATTAGCCCAACAGAGATAAACCCGAGTTATAGGACAGCAACACAATGTTAACAACAATAAAATATAAATCAAAATAATATTTAGTAACTTAAAAACTAATTAATACTACAAAAAAAAACCATGAGCCTGTGAGAATGAACGTGGTGTAAGTTACATATGAATTATTTCTAATATATATAGATATCAATAACTAGATACTGAATTTACCACTCGGATATCTCATGTGCTTTATATATATATATATATATATATATATATATATATATATATATAAAGCAGTTAAAAAAAATATTGAGGTGGAATAACTATGAAACATGCATAGTTATTCCACCTCAATATTTTTTTTAACTGCTTTATATATATATATATATATATATATATATATATATATATATCACAATAAATTATTTTTATAATTCTTATTATTAATATGATATAAATACATCACATTTTTACACTTGTACACTAATTAATTACGTTTTGCGTGAGGATTGCTATTTGTGTGAAATATAATTTTAAAATACCATCGTTCTATTTAACCGTATTTAAAGTTTACTAGTATAATTATGAAATATCAATCAAGATTATTAAGTAATTATCTTTTTCGTCTATCGATCGATATTATGTAAACGAATTTGTTAGCTGCGCCAACAAATTTCACCTGCAACTTTCGGTTACGGGCAGTCGTTCGCCTCCGTGTTTATTAAATCATCGCTCTTTCTTTTCTTGCTTTTAGTACTTAGTAGTACGGACATGCGTTGTTTTCTTTTCGTCGGCTCAATTTCCCGGGCGTGCATTCGCACCTCTTATGCAAGCATGAAGTAAGGCACTGAAAGAACCGCATTGTGTCATTACACTAGAATTTGTTAATATTAAATGAGGAGAAATTGGTTACTGTTGTCGATTTGCACATTTGAGATGTGTAATTTTCATTAATTGTCGGTTGATATTTATCAGCGAGGATATCTGTAGGCGTAAATATACTCTCATAGTTTATTTACTTTTTAATGATGTGTGTCACCTTATTTTAAAGACAACGAAAAAAGAAACACATCTCCATATTTTAGTTATACAAAATACAAAATTATAAAAAATCAAGCATTTGATACATTTAAAATTATAAAATTATTTTACATTTTATATTTAATTGGTCTCAAAATAAGCTATTTTTTAATCATTTTCACTCAAAAAAAGTCTGCATGAAGGTCTTTATTGTACGAGCTGTTTTAAATTGTTTGACTAAGTTATAAAAATTCATAAAAAATCAAAGATTTAAGAAATTTAAATTTTTGATATTATTTTACATTCTATATTTAATTGGGCTCAAGATAAACCAAGTTTTGATCATTTGGGCCCAAAAATAAAGTCTGCAGGAAGGTTTTTAGTGTACGAGTTGTTTTAAATTAATCAACTGAGTTATAAAAAATTATCAAAAATCAAAAATTTCATAAATTTAAATTTATAAAATTATTTTACACTTTATATTTAATTGGTCTCAAAATAAGCCTTTTTAAAATAATTTTCACTCAAAAATAAAGTCTGCATGAAGGTTTATATTGTACGAGCTATTTTAAATTGCTTGACTAAATTATAAAAATTGATAAAACATCAAAAATTTAAGAAATTTAAATTTTTAATATTATTTTACATTCTATATTTAATTGGGCTCAAAATAAACCAAGTTTTGATCATTTGGGCCCAAAAATAAAGTCTGCAGGAAGGTTTTTAATGTACTAGTTGTTTTAAATTAATCAACTGAGTTATAAAAAATTATAAAAAATCAAACTATTCATAAACTTAAATTTATAAAATTATTTTACATTTTATATTTAATTGGTCTAAAAATAAGCCATTTTCTATTTTACGAGCTGTTTTAAATTAATCGACTGAATTATAAAAAATGATAAAAAATCAAACAATTTAAATGTTTGACTAAGTTATAAAAATTAATAAAAAATCAAAGATTTAAGAAATTAAAATTTTTGGCAACATTTTACATTCTATATTTAATTGGATTCAAAATAAGCTATTTCTTGACAATTTTCACCGAAAAATAAAGTGTACAGGAATGCTTATAGTGTAGCAGCTGTTTTAAATTAATCGACTCAGTTATAAAAAATTATAAAAAATTAAATATTTAATAAATTTTAATTTTTATTATTATTTTACAATCTCTATTTAACTGTGCTCAAAATAAACCTTTTTTGATCCTTTTCATCCAAAAATAAAGTCTGCAGAAAGGTTTTTAGTGTACGAGCTGTTGAAATTAATTGACCGAGTTATAAAAAATTATAAAAAATAAAAAATCTATTAAATATAAATATATGTTATTATTTTACATTCTATATTTAATTAGGCTCAAAATAAGCTGTTTTTAAATAATTTTCATCCAAACATTAAGTATGTGGAAAGGTATTTATTGTACGAGCTGTTTTAAAAGAATCGACTGAGTTATAAAAACATATATAAAATCAAAGATTTAATAAATTTAAGTTTTTGATATTATTTTACATTGTATATTTAATGGGACTCAAAACAAACCATTCTTTTTTATAATTTTCACTTAAAAATAAATTTTGCATTAGGTTTTTTTAATTAATCGACTAAGTTATCAAAAATGATAAAAAATGAAGGATTTAAAAAATTTAAATTTTTGATATAATTTTACAATCTATATTTATTAGGGCTCAAAATGAGATATTTTTTAATAATATTCAGCCAAAAATAAAGTCTGCATGAAGGTTTTGAAATCGTACGAACTGTTTTAAATTAATCGACCACGGTATAAAAAATAATAAAAAATCAAATATTTAATAAATTTAAATATATACTATTATTTTACATTTTAAATTTAATTGTGCTCAAAATTAATTATTTTTGATGAATTTAACCATAACATAAAATCTGCAGAAAGATTTTTAGTGTACTAGCTCTTTTAAACTAATCGACTGAATTATAAAAAATTATAAAAAATCAAAGATTTATGAAATTTATATTATTTATATTATTCTATATTCTATATTTATTTAGGCTTATAATAAGCTTTTTTTTGATAATTGTCACCCAACATTAAAGTCTGCAAGAAAGTTTTATTGTACGAGTAGTTTTTAATTAATCGACTAAGTTATCAAAAATGATAAAAAATGAAGAATTTAAAAAATTTAAATTTTTGATATTATTTTACAATCTACATTTAATAATGCTCATAATAAGCAGTTTTTTAAATAATTTTCGTCCTAAAATAAAGTCTGCAGGAAGCTTTTTATTGTACGAGCTGTTTTAAATTAATCGACTGAATTATAAAAAAAGATAAAAAAATCAAAGATTTAATAAATTTAAATTTATACTATTATTTTACATTCTATATTTATTAGGGCTCAAAATGAGCTATTTTTTAATAATATTCAGCCAAAAATAAAGTCTGCATGAAGGTTTTCATATTCAGTACGAACTGTTTTAAATTAATCGACCGAGGTATAAAAATTAATAAAAAATCAAATATTTAATAAATTTAAATCTATACTATTATTTTACATATTATATTTAATTGTGCTCAAAATAAACTGTTTTTGATCTATTGCACCCAAAAGTTAAAGCTGCAGAGAGGTTTTTACTAAAAGTGTACGAGCTCTTTTTAATTAATCCACTGAGTTATAAAAAATGATAAAAAATCAAAGATTTATGAAATTTATATTGTTTATATTATTTTATATTCTATATTTATTTAGGCTTATAATAAGCTTTTTTTTTGATAATATTCACCCAAAAATAAAGTCTGCAGGACAGTTTTATTGTATGAGCAGTTTTTAATTAATCGACTAAGTTATCAAAAATGATAAAAAATTAAGGATTTAAAAAATTTAAACTTTTGATATTATTTTACAATCTATATTTAATGGTGCTGAATATAAGCATTTTTTAGAAAATTTCATCCTAAAATAATATTTGCAGGAAGGTTTTTATTGTACGAGCTGTTTTAAATTATTCGACTGAGGTATACAAAATTATAAAAATCAAAAATTTTATTAATTTAAATTTTTGATATTATTTTACATTCCATAATTAATTGGGCTCAAAATAAGCTGTTGTTTGATAATTTTTACCCAAAAATAAAGTCCACCGGAATTTTTTTGTGTACGAGCTGATTTAAATTAATCGACTGAATTATAAAAAAAATATTAAAAAAATCAATGATTTAAGAAATGTTAATTTATGCTATTATTTTACATTATATATTTAATTGTGCTCATAATAAGACTATTTTTAATAATTTTCACCCAAAAATAAAATCTGTGTGTAGGTTGTTAGAGTACGAGCTATTTAAAATTAATCAACTGAGTTATAAACAATGATAAAAAAATCAAATATTTATGAAATTTATATTGTTGATACTACTTTATATTCTATATTTAATTAGGCTTATAATAAGCTTTTTTTTGATAATTGTCACCCAACATTAAAGTCTGCAGGAAAGTTTTATTGTAAGAGCTGTTTTTAATTAATCGAAAATTAATTTTTAATTTATCAAAAATTATCAAAAATATGAAAGATTTACAATATTTAAATTTTTAGATATTATTTTACAATCTATATTTAATGTTGCTCAAAATAAGCTGTTTTTAAATAATTTACATTCTAAAAAAAGTCTGCAGGAAGGTTTTTATTATACGAGCTGTTTTAAATTATTCGACTGAGTTATAAAAAATTATAAAAAATCAAAAATTTAAGGAATTTAAATTTTTGATATTATTTTACATTCCATATTTAATTGAGCTCAAAATAAGCTGCTGTTTGATAATTTTTACACAAAAATAAAGTCCAGCGGAAGGTTTTTAGTGTACGAGCTGTTTTAAATTAATCGATTGAGTTATAAAAAATGATAAAAAATCTAAGATTTATGAAATTTATATTGTTGATATTATTTTATATTCTATATTTAATTAGGCATATAATAATCATGTAATAAGATGAGGTTAATTTGTAATTTTTGCGGAGTGTTTTTATTTTTTATTTCTATTTGTATTTTTATTTTTGTATATTTTTGTTGTGGTTGGTGATGTGGAAGAGCCGTGAGGGAACTTCCAATAAAGGTCTTTTCTTTTACTTTTTTTTTAATAAGGTTGTTTTTGATAATTGTCACCCAAACATAAAGTCTGCAGGAAGGTTTATTTGTACGAGCTATTCTTAATTAATCGACTAAGATATAAAAAATGATAAAAAATCAAATATTTAAGAAATTTAAATTTTTGATAATATTTCACATTCTGTATTTAATTGTGTTCAAAAAAATCCTTTTTTTGATCAGTTTCACCCAAACATAGAGTTTGTAGGAAAGTTTTTATTATAAGAGCTGTTTTAAATTATTCGACTAAATATAAATATTGATTTATAAAAATAAAAAAATTAATAAAAATTGATTTATAAAAATCAAAGGTTTAAGAAATTTCAATTTATGCTATTATTTTACATTCTGTATTTAATTGTGCTCAAAATAAGCTTATTTTTAATAATTTTCACTCAAAACTAAAGTCTGCAGGTAGGTTTTTATTGTACGAGCTGTTTTAGATTAATTGACTGAATTATATAAAATAAGAAAAAAATCAAATGTTTAAGAAATTAATATTTATGCTATTATATTATATTCTATATTTAATGTTGCTTATAATAAGCTGATTTTTAATAATTTTCACCCAAAAATAAAGTCTGCAGATAGGTTTTTATTGTGCGAGTTGTTTTTAATTAATGCACCAAGTTATAAAAAATGATTAAAAATTAAAGATTAAAAAAAATTTAATTCTTCGTAATATTTTACATTCTATATGTAATTGGGTTTACAATAAGCCATGATTTGATAATTTTTAAGCAAAAATAAGTCTGCAGGAAGGTTTTCCTTGTATAAGCTGTTTTAAATTAAACGACAGAGATATACAAATAATACAAATTCAAACATTGAAGAAATTAAAATTTTTGATAATGTTTTACATTCAAGATTTAATTAGGTTTTTATTGATTTTTATTGATAAAAATTCAAACATTGCAGAAATTAAAATTTTTGATAATGTTTTACATTCAAGATTTAATTGGGTTTTTATTGATTTTTATTGATAAACATTCAAACATTGCAGAAATTAAAATTTTTGATAATGTTTTACATTCAAAATTTAATTGTGTTTTTATTGATTTTTATTGATAAAAATTCAAACATTGCAGAAATTAAAATTTTTGATAATGTTTTACATTCAAAATTTAATTGGGTTTTTATTGATTTTTATTGATAAAAATTCAAACATTGCAGAAATAAAAAATTTTGATAATGTTTTACATTCAAGATTTAATTGGGTTTTTATTGTTTTTTATTGATAAAAATTCAAACATTGCAGAAATTAAAATTTTTGATAATGTTTTACATTCAAGATTTAATTGGGATCAAAATAATCCATGTTTTGATCAATTTCACCCAAAAGTAGTCTGCTGGAAAAATTTTATTGTAGGAACTATTTTAAATTAATCGACTTTTAAGTGTAATTACATAAAAAATAATTCTAAGTATTATAAAGCTTATTTTATTCCCTACTCCAAAATGTAACAATTTATATAAAATTTAATTTTCTAGTCTAGTCTTTCATTTGAAAATAAATCCCTAAAGAGGGTAGACAGAGATAATTTGTGTAGACTAAACATTTTAAGGCCATTCATTATTCAAACTTAAAATAGACTTGGCTAATACTTTTAAACATCCCATCTCAATTTTATAACTATAAAAAACTGTATACGGTAGACAAATCTAATTTCCACCATACGCTCTCTCTCACTTAGGCAACCGAATGTCTGGAACATCGCTGTCGGAGTTGCCATAATTATAACTTTATAATTACGTTTGAATTTTTGCAGGACGCGCGCGTTTTTTTTTATTATTGCAGGACCGCGTGGCGCACTGGAAGTTTTCCAATCTGGCAGGAAGGGCGAATAATGGGATTATTACACGCGCGCGCGCAAATATTTAATAGGGTTGGCGGCTCGGGCATAAATTATTAGCGACCAGCCTATACTTGATGAAATTATATTTTACCAACTGTTGCCAGAGGGCTCGCGGCGGCGCGAAGGGGAAAATCTCAGCCCGTTTCAAATGGGAATACCTGCGGGAGTTTAAAGTAATTTGAAGTAAAGTCGGACAAACAGTTTTTCTGAATAATAATGAGCTCTGGTTGCAAATTTTATAAATCTGGATTTTTAATTTAGATTATTGTTTCCCCGAATGGTGGAGATTTAAATTGAAATTATTTATAAGATTTATTTTTAAACACGTTCACTGCAAACGATGCTCCATCGTGTCTAGAGCAAAGTAGGCTATTGGACATAAGTAGGTATACTATGGTTAATTCCATCTAAGGTTAAATATAACCACGAGACCGATAGCAAACAAATACCACGAGGGAGCAGGTAGCAGGACGGCCACGATAGCCGAAGACGTGGGTTCGAATCCTACCGGCGTGTGAATTTTTGAGATGATTATAATTCGAATAAATGTTTTTACTCATTTCGCCGTACTGCGGTAGAATTTCTGTGCCTCTAAATTAAATGTTCGTAGTTACTCATAAAATATAAGGAAAAATAAAATTATTTGCCCTTAAATCAGGGCCGTGTTAAAATTATCTGCGCACGTGGGCTACTAAAATTAATGCGCTCCTCTTCATAAGAAAATACTGGGGATGGCTAGCGTGAGCGGGGTGGCACCAATACAAATTGGACGCCTTTCTGCAGAAAGGGACCAACCCACAAAATATGTTTGTATCTTTTATCTTTATACTCAAGGTAAACAATTTAACTTAACGAAATACAAACAAATATAACTCTAAAGCTCTAAAAGTCCAAAATTAATCTGAGATGTATAGATAATTTTTAATTTATATAAATCTTTATATAAATCTGTTTTCCCAACTTTTACATTAGGTGGATTGGTTCCTTTTTGCAGAAAATTCTGCGTCCCATTGTGCCCCTAAATGGATTACGCCCCAGGACTATATCCCATTTAGCCTTGTGGTTAGAGTTACCCTACCTTAAATTTCCTAGTAATAGTAGTTACTATAATAGAGCAATAGGTACAAATAGATATCTTGTAAACGGAGATTTTTGTTAGGATTCCAATAACTAGCAGGATATAAAAATAAAACTCGTGTAGATTTTGGTGTATGTGTGGGGTGATTAAATACGGCTTAAATTAAATATGTGTAGGAGAGGGTGATCAAAAAAAAGTTGAAAAAAACAACAAAACAAATTACGATTTTTTCTTATAAAGACAGACACAGCAGGATGGCACCTCGAAACTGTCAAAAGCCGTTTGATTGTCTTCTTTCAAGACCATCAGGCGTCTTATGACAAACCTCTGCTGGCAACTAGTTTCGTAGTCGTCTGGGAACATTTCACTAAATTTACATTTCGTTGATTCACTGAAAAAATATCAAAACAATTAAGACAATAATCGTATTTTGTTTTTATAGTTATAAACTGTTATACACAAGAATATTATATTTTTACTTTAAAAAAAATAGCTTTTGTACTTTTTGCGTTAATTGTTGGTGCACATTATACGCAAGAATATTACATTTTTCCAAAGCATCACTAAGGATCCTCCTCTTAGTGATGCTTTGGAAAAATGTAATATTCTTGCGTATAATGTGCACCAACAATTAACGCAAAAACTACTAAAGCTATTTTTTTAAGTTATACATGTTGTAGTCAATTAAATTACCTACAAAAAGTTTTTCAAAATTGCAAAGAACAGTTCGGAAGAAAAACGTGCGACGGCCCTTAACACGGCTATTTATTGATCGACTCTCGCATATATGTGGTAACAAATTTATCTATATTGTAATTTAATTTATTTTAATTTTATTTTTATATTTTGGTTTAGTTCTTCATACAAAATGTGTATTTTTTTAAATTTTTTAATTTTAAATTTTATTTATTAATCATATATATATATATATATATATATATATATATATACATAAATACAATTCAGTAAAAAAATAAACTGAAAATATGAAGTATGAAGTATGAAGAGCTAAACCAAAATGTAAGTAATAAATTTTGATTTTCATCATTCATGATATATAAATAAAATGTCTGAGCTAGAATAATATTTATTTTTATCTTCATAAATTATTGCTGATTTAGTGTGTTATTGTTATTATATGATTTATTGATGATAAGAAATAAATTGAATAAAAAAAACAACAAAAAATACTTACGTGCATGTTTCAAAAACGAGCACTTGCTTATACTCGCCAGCATTAACAATATTCATCTTCTCCTTATTAATATTCACAGCCGATTCCGGGTACTTGGTATGCCGCCGCGTCTCACAAAGAGTATCGCCCTCGTCCATAAACTGCCCCCGATCAGCAATCTGTATCGCCAAGCCCTCCCCTTTAAAGTACTCGTCATATTTATTGGTGCGTTTCAGCACCTCAACCACCTTGTCCGACGGATAGCCCTCGACATTCTCGCAAATGTTATGGATGCAGCTGCGTTTCCCCCTGGGGGCGGCGGGCATGCGTGTTTTTACATGCGAGACGCCGCCGCCGCCGTCCGGGAAGACAACGCTGTCTTGGTTGAGCGCTGCAAAGGAAATTGAGTTAATAATGACCTGTGTATGACTGGGGAGGTTTTGTACTTTACGGTGGTTTTTGGGGCGCGGTGCGTCCTTTGCTGTCGTATTCAACCGCCTCCAGGTGGATTTGCTGGTGGTCGTTGTGTCGTCGTCCGCATCTTCTTCCATGCAGCCGGATGTGTTTTTCAGTGCGGACACGTCTGGTCTGGCATTACAACAAACCTGAAATATATTTGAATTTTTAAAGTGTTTACTATTTGATAATTTATTTTAAAAACTAAATTTTTTTAATTTAATAATAAATTAATTACAAATTATATGTTGCATAATTTTTTTTATCGGTGCAGCGTCTAAAATCGGAATATCGAGATATGAGGGGCCCCTTTCAATAGGACGGAATTTGGTCAAAAATTTTCTTTTATCATAAAACCAAGATTTACAAACGGAAAAAAAAAGTTATTCAAGATTCAAAATTTTACCACTTTTATAATTATTCAACTTATACGCTCATATCTCGATATTCCGATTTTAGAGTCTGCACCGATGAAAAAAAATTATGCAACATATAATGTTTAATTATTTTATTGGTTCTAGTACAAAACATATCAGTGTACCAAATGACAGAAGAAAATTGGAAAATTTTGATTATAAGTATTTTTTTTTCGGCGACTAAGTTGTATTTATTTTGTTTTTTGATCCTGTACCTACAATAATAGTGATTTAAAAAACTACAGAATTTTATACATTAATTTTTTTACTGATTCTAGTACAAAACATATCAGTGTACCAGAAGGCAGAAGGAAATTAAAAAATTTTGATTATGAGTATTTTTTTTTTTCGGCGACTAAATTGTATTTCATTATAACTATTATTTTTGTCCCTATATCGACAATAATATTGATTTGAAAAAATTATACAATGTTTATAACAATATGATAATGTAAAATGGAAAGTATCTATCTCTACAAATTTTTCTTTCTATTATTTTTTAAATTTTTAACTTTTACACTCATATCTCGACATTCCAATTTTAGAATCTGGGCCGATAACAATATTATGCAACATATTTTGTTTAATTTTTTTACTGCTCCTAGTACAAAATATATCAGTGTACCAGATTCCAGAAGGAAATTAAAAAAAATTGATTATTAGTATTTTTTTTACGGTGACTAAGTTGTTTTTCATTATTATTATTTTTGTCTCTGTACCGACAATGATATTGATTTGAAAAAAATTACAAAATGTTTATAACAATATAAAATGGAAAGTCTCTATCTCTACAAGTTTTTTTTTCTATTGTTTTTTATTTTCTTTACTTATACGCTCAATCTCGATATTCCGATTTTAGAGGCTGCGCCGATAAAAAAATATGCAACTTATTTTGTTTAATTTTGTACTAGAATCAGTAAAAATTCTAGTACAAAATATATCAGTGTACCAAATGACAGAACAAAATTGGAAGATTTTGATTAAGTTGTATTTTATTATTTTTTTTTTTTTATCCTGTACCTACAATAATATTGATTTAAGAAACATTACACAATTTTATACATTATTTTTTTTTACTGATCCTAGTACAGAACATATCAGTGTATCAGATTGCAGAAGGAAATTGGAAAATTTTGATTATGAGTATTTTTTTTTCGGCAACAGAATTGTATTTCATTATTGTTATTTTTGACCCTATACCTACAATGATATTGATTTGGAAAAAAATTACACAATATTTATAACAATATGACAATATAAAATGAAAAGTCTTAAATTTTTAACTTTACGCTCATATCTTGATATTTCGTTTTTAAAGGCGGGGTCGATAAAATAATTATGCAACATATTTTGTTTAATTTTTTTACCGATCTTAGTACAAAACATATAAGTGTATCAGATGCCAAAAGAAAATCGGAAAATTTTGATTCCAAGTATTTTTTTTTCGGCGACTAAGTTGTATTTCATTATTATTATTGTTGGCCCTGTACCGACAATAATATTGATTTGAAAAAAATTACACAATATTTATAATAATATGACAATGTAAAATGGAAAGTCTCTATAACTACAAGTTTTTATTATTATTTTTTTTAAATTTTTAACTTTTACGCCCATATCTCAATATTCCGATTTTAGAGGCTGGGTCGATAAAATAAATTATGCATTATATTTTGTTTAAGTTTTTTACTAATCCTAGTTACAAACATATCAGTGTATCAGATGCCAAAAGAAAATTGGAAAATTTTGATTCCAAGTATTTTTTTTCTTTTTTTAAAATTTTTAACTTTTACGCTCATATCTCGATATACCGATTTTAGAGGCTGGGACGATAAAAAAATTATGCAACATGTTTTGTTTAATTTTTTTACCGATCTTAGTACAAAACATATCAATGTACCAGATGCTAGAAGGAAATTGGAAAATTTTGATTATAAGTTTGTTTTTTTCGGCGACAAAGTTGTATTTCATTATTGTTATTTTTGGCCATGTACCTACAATGATATTGATTTGAAAAAAATTACACAATATTTATAACAATATGACAATATAAAATGAAAAGTCTCTGTAACTACAATAATTGTTTTCTATTTTTTTTTTAAATTTTTAACTTTACGCTCATATCTTGATATTCCGATTTTAAAGGCGGGGTCGATAAAATAATTATGTAACATATTTTGTTTAATTTTTTTACCGATCTTAGTACAAAACATATAAGTGTATCAGATGCCAAAAGAAAATCGGAAAATTTTGATTCCAAGTTTTTTTTTTTCGGCGACTAAGTTGTATTTCATTATTATTATTTTTGGCCCTGCACCGACAATAATATTGATTTGAAAAAAATTACACAATATTTATAATAATATGACAATGTAAAATGGAAAGTCTCTATAACTACAAGTTATTATTATTTTTATTTTTTTTTAATTTTTAACTTTTACGCCCATATCTCAATATTCCGATTATAGAGGCTGGGTCGATAAAATAAATTATGCATTATATTTTGTTTAATTTTTTTACTAATCCTAGTTACAAACATATCAGTGTATCAGATGCCAAAAGAAAATTGGAAAATTTTGATTCCAAGTACTTTTTTTCTTTTTTTAAAATTTTTAACTTTTACGCTCATATCTCGATATACCGATTTTAGAGGCTGGGACGATAAAAAAATTATGCAATATATTTTGTTTAATTTTTTTACCGATCTTAGTACAAAACATATCAATGTAACAGATGCTAGAAGGAAATTGGAAAATTTTGATTATAAGTATTTTATTTTCGGCGACAAAGTTGTTTTTCATTATTATTATTTTTGTCCCTATACCGACAATAATATTGATTTGAAAAAAATTACACAATATTTATAACAATATGAAAATGGAAAATGGAAAATCTCTATCACTACAAGTTATTCTTTTTATTTTTTTTTAATTTTTAACTTTTACGCCCATATCTCAAGTTTCCGATTTTAGAAGCTGGGTGGATAAAAAAATTATGCAACATATTTTGTTTAATTTTTTTACCGATCCTACTACAAAACATATCAGTGTATCAGATGCCAGAGGGAAATTGGAAAATTTTGACTTTTTTTTTTCGGAAACTAATTTGTAGTTCATTATTATAAGTATTTTTTTTTCGGTGACTAAGTTGATTTTCATTATTATTATTTTTGACCCTGTACCGACAATAATATTAATTTGAAAAAAATTACACAATATTTATAACAATATGACAATGTAAAATGGAAGGTCTCTATCTCTAAAAGTTTTTCCTTCTATTTTTTTTTCAAATTTTAAACTTTTACGCTCACATCTCGATATTCCGATTTTAGAGGCTGCGTCGATAAAAAAAAAATATGCAACATATTTTGTTTAATTATTTTACTGATTTTAGTACAAAACATATTAGTGTACCAGATGCCAGAAGGAAATTGGAAAATTTTGAGTATGAGTATTTTTTTTCGGAGACTAAGTTGTAGTTTATTATTATTATTTTGGTCCCTGTACCGACAATGATATTAATTTGAAAAAATTACAAAATGTTTATAACAATATGACAATATATAATAGAAAGCCTCTATCTCTAAAAGATTTCCTTTCAAATTTTTTTTTCAATTTTTAACTTTTACGCTTATATCTCGATATTCCGATTTTAGAGGCTGTGTCGATAAAAAAATTATGCAACATATTTTGTTTAATTTTTTAACTGATCCTAGTACAAATCATATCAGTGCATCAGATGCCAGAAGAAAATTGGAAAATTTTGAGTATGAGTATTTTTTTTTCGGAGACTAAGTTGAAGTTCATTATTATTATTTTGGTCCCTGTACCAACAATGATATTAATTTGAAAAAATTACAAAATGTTTATAACAATATGACAATATAAAATAGAAAGCCTCTATCTCTAAAAGTTTTTCTTTCAATTTTTTCTTTAATTTTTAACGTTTACGCTTATATCTCGATGTTCCGATTTTAGAGGCTGGATCGATAAAAAAAATTATGCAACATACTTTGTTTAATTTTTTTTTTACTGATTCTAGTAAATAACATATCAGAGTATCAAATGCCAGAAGGAAATTGGAAAATTTTGAGTATGAGTATTTTTTTTTGGGACTAAGTTGTAGTTCATTATTATTATTTTGGTCCCTGTACCGACAATGATATTAATTTGAAAAAATTACAAAATGTTTATAACAATATGACAATATAAAATAGAAAGCCTCTATCTCTAAAAGTTTTTCTTTCAATTTTTTTTTTAATTTTTAACGTTTACGCTTATATCTCGATATTCCAATTTTAGAGGCTGGATCGATAAAAAAATTATGCAACATACTTTGTTTAATTTTTTTACTGATCCTAGTACAAAACATATCAGTACATCAGATGCCAGAAGGAAATTGGAAAATTTTGAGTATGAGTATTTTTTTCTCGGAGACTAAGTTGTAGTTCATTATTATTATTTTGGTCCCTGTACCGACAATAATATTAATTTGAAAAAATTACAAAATGTTTATAACAATATGACAATATAAAATAGAAAGCCTCTATCTCTAAAAGTTTTTCTTTCAATTTTTTTTTCAATTTTTAACTTTTACGCTTATATCTCGATATTCCAATTTTAGAGGCTGGATCAATAAAAAATTTATGCAACATATTTTGTTTAATTTTTTTACTGATCCTAGTACAAAACATATCAGTGCATCAGATGCCAAAAGGAAATTGGAAAATTTTGAGTATGAGTATTTTTTATTTCGGAGACTAAGTTGTAGTTCATTATTATTATTTTGGTCCCTGTACCGACAATGATATTAATTTGAAAAAATTACAAAATATTTATAACAATATGACAATATAAAATAGAAAGCCTCTATCTCTAAAAGTTTTTCTTTCAATTTTTTTTTAAATTTTTAACGTTTACGCTTATATCTCGATATTCCAATTTTAGAGGCTGGATCGATAAAAAAATTATGCAACATACTTTGTTTAATTTTTTTACTGATCCTAGTACAAAACATATCAGTACATCAGATGCCAGAAGGAAATTGGAAAATTTTGAGTATGAGTATTTTTTTCTCGGAGACTAAGTTGTAGTTCATTATTATTATTTTGGTCCCTGTACCGACAATAATATTAATTTGAAAAAATTACAAAATGTTTATAACAATATGACAATATAAAATAGAAAGCCTCTATCTCTAAAAGTTTTTCTTTCAATTTTTTTTTCAATTTTTAACTTTTACGCTTATATCTCGATATTCCAATTTTAGAGGCTGGATCAATAAAAAATTTATGCAACATATTTTGTTTAATTTTTTTACTGATCCTAGTACAAAACATATCAGTGCATCAGATGCCAAAAGGAAATTGGAAAATTTTGAGTATGAGTATTTTTTTTCGGGGACTAAATTGTAGTTCATTATTATTATTTTGGTCCCTGTACCAACAATGATATTAATTTGAAAAAATTACAAAATGTTTATAACAATATGACAATATAAAATAGAAAGCCTCTATCTCTAAAAGTTTTTCTTTCAATTTTTTATTCAATTTTTAACTTTTACGCTTATATCTCGATATTCCGATTTTAGAGGCTGGGTCGATAAAAAAATTATGCTACATACTTTGTTTATTTTTTTTACTGATTCTAGTATATAACATATCAGAGTATCAAATGCCAGAAGGAAATTGGAAAATTTTGATTATAAGTATTTTCTTTTTTAAATTTTTAACTATTACGCTCATATCTCGAGATAACGATTTTAAAGGCTGGGGTAGTAGTAGTAAAAATTATGCAACATATATTGTTTAATTATTTTACTGATTCTAGTACAAAACATATCATTTTTCTTTCTATTTTTTTAAAAAAAATTTTTACTTATACGCTCATATCTCGATATTCCGATTATAGAGGCTGCGCCGATAAAAAAAATTATGCCACATATTTTGTTTAATTATTTTACTAATTCTAGTACAAAACATATCAGTGTACCAGATGCCAGAAGGAAATTGAAAAATTTTGATTATAAGTATTTTTTCGGCGACCAAATCGAATGTATTTCATTATTATTATTTGTGTCCCTGTACCGACAAGGATATTAATTGAAAAAATTTACATAATGTTTATAACAACATGACAATGTACTATAGAAAGGTTCTATCACTACAAATTTGTCTTTCTATTGTTTTTTAAATTTTTACTTTTACACTCATATCTCGATATTCCGATTTTAGTGACCGGGTCGATACAATAATTATGTAACATATTTTGTTTATTTTTTTTACCGATTTTAGTACAAAACATATCAATGTACCAGATGCCAAAAGGAAATTGGAAAATTTTGATTATAAGTTTTTTTTTTCGGTGACTAAATTGTTTCTCATTATTATTATTTTTGTCCCCGTACTGCCGACAATGATATTGATTTGAAAAAAATTACACAATGTTTATAAGAATATGATAATGTAAAATGGAAAGTCTCTATCTCTATAAGTTCAATTTTTTTTTAATTTCAATGCAGTTACATTTATGAATAAATTTCCTTCAAGTCTGTAACTGCGCCCTTTACATTTACATAAATACCAAACGCAAATCTTCTCCTTCTCACAAAAATTCAAAAGTGATTTACACCATTTTAATTCTCACAGCCTCATATATAAGGATTCGCTATAAATTATGTATATTAAATTTGCTTCACATTCGTATATCAGCTAATTTGCAAGTAGACGGGCTCATAGGTCAATTAAATTTGAACGTTCGCTTATCGCTTATGAAACTGTTACCACATAGGGATAGGTCAAAATAAATGAATCTACCCATTTTTAAATTGTCCAATAAAACAACAATTATAAACTCTTGTTAAGTTGAATTGCAATAGGATTAATTTTAATCATGCGAGTAAGATAATCGTATTATATGCATAAAATGAAAATTAGAATGAATACTAATTATTTTAGTTTCGACTACATTCACTTTTTCGATCAATATCTTTAGAGCTAAAACATCCCCGCAACTAACCATCCGTTATACGTCTAATATTATAAAATAAAAATTAAATGTGATTTATGGTATATGTATAAGTTTCCATGCCTAGCAAAAATTATTATATCGATTTTTGTATTTTTGTATTTTTGTATAAAAATCGATATAATAATTTTTGCTAGGCATGGAAACTTATACATATACCATAAAATCACATTTAATTTTTATTTTATAATATTAGACGTATATTGGATGTTATAACGGATGTTTAGTTGCGGGGATATTTTAGCTCTAAAGATATTGATCGAAAAAGTGAATGTAGTCGAAACTAAAATTATACAACTAACCCCCTAGGAGGAAAGTTAAATACTAAAAGAGTAGCAACAATAGTTCTGTACCTCAGAAGTAAAATGTCACAACTACCAAATTCTGCGGTTTTATTTATTTTATGTTTCAGGTTCTTGCACCCTGTGTAATCGTAGTCCCGTAGACAAAGGATGCAAGAACCTAAAAAATAATTTAGTAACACCAAAGGGTGCTTGTTATATACAATACAATATACTCCAAACTATTTAAATTTCATTTCTTGAAAATTTTGAGCAATACAGTTACATTTTACTTCTGCGGTATAGATTATTTATTACTACAAATGTTAGTGCTAAAGAATAATATCCACATAGTAGTTGCGTTGCTATAGAAACCTGATTACTGTATCGTAACGAATAATTGCTAGCCTTTTTCAAATAAATATTGTAATAATAAACATTGCAAGACTTGGAGCGATACAGCATACCACGTAACGTTAAACGAAAGCACCGTATATATACACACAACAGACGTATATCTTTATAAGGTTATCAAACTCTTTCGTCGTTAAAGGAAGAGGCTCTTATTCTTCTTAACGCTAGGTTTTTCGAATAAATATTATAATAATAAACTTTGTAATAATTTAATATAAATTTCTATTTGCTTGAAGAGCGTAAGTGAGACAGGTTTAAGTAAGACAGGTTTAACTACCTGCCCGAAGTAATTTACCCCTCGACTCGTTGCCACTATTGCGCTATAATCCCATTTGAGATTAGCCGTATAAAGGGCCCTTCTCGGAGTCGATTCAGTTTAGTTCAAACCAAATCACAGTTTACCTTGGGCGTTAAAAATGTTTAAATAGAGAAGTAATAACATGTTTCCATTCACATTAAACAGTCACGATAACGACAAAATAATTATATCCTGTTGCGAGATATATTTAAAAATAAAAATCTAGCCATTGGTTGTGAAGGAGAAAAACGCACAAGCTGGGTTTTTCTTGCACAAAGATATTTCGCAGAACAATAGTGGTGAATTAATATAATAATGCGGTTTTCCACTCAAGAAACAGGTTTTCCGCATATACTGACTGTTGCCGGGTAAACAAACAAAACGCGCAAATGTACAACCGAAAAAAAAAAACTCACCAATAATGCGGCTAACAGTACGAGGCACGCATTTCGGAATCCTAACATTGTAACACGCAAAACACAACTAGCACTTGCAGACTGTTTCGAAAAGACCGGTCATCCGACTGGACGGGCTCATCGCGACTACTGCAGTCCCGCGCGCCGCAAGGACGCCCTGTGTAAATAATCGCACCGCATTTAGGGAGATAACGCGTCGCGGCGGGGAGCCAGACAAATTAACCAATTACGCAACCATTTTACTGCTCTCTACCTGGTCCTAATTGACCCACGGATTTTGCATTCCGCAGGTGTATGCGTGCGTGTGACACTTCTCCGCCGGCCGCCGCAGAGAAAGGTTCAATGTCACGGCTTCTTTTATTCGGTTGTTGTTATTACGACTAAATTTTATTTTTGTTCTTGTTGTTGTTGTTATTGTTATTGTTGCTCGCCAGGTGGGACACCTATGTGCACACAAAAACGTGAGTGCATGCATGTGTGAGTGCCGCCCCCCGACGATGCGGCCCGCCGACAACTTCTGCGCCTTCGCCGTCATCTGGGCCATCAAAATGGTAAGTGGGCGAATTAAAATGCCATTAAAACTAATTCCATTTAGGAATTTCGTACCGTTACCCGGTACGACGAACAGCTATTCCCAATTCGGTATTTGTTTAAGAGATTGAGGTCTCGCCGAGAGAAAATTATTATTCACTAACACAGACTGTTTCAGGACTTAAGAGCAAATACATGTTTGGGACGAATGGACATGTCTTGTACATACAGTTTTTTAAACTGTAATGCAGGACGTAAATGTCTTGCATTTGCTGAAGGTTGCAATTTAATATTTTCTCGGGTATTTATTAAAAAAAAATTGTGTTAGTCATGTTATATAAACCGCTTTGTTTGTATACAAAATAACGTGTTTATTCCGCTAATACGGGTGGCCATTATGAATTAATTACGTCACTAATTAAAAGATGGCCGATGGTACTAGCCTACTACGATCTAGTTTTATATTTGTGTTATACTCAAATAATTTAAATAAACGTTAGATAGAATAGTAATTTACATTATTAGTGCAGGAAGGCAAGTTTCTCGAATGAGCGAACGATTTTACAGCACGAGCCGAAGGCGAATGCTGTATTAAGAGCGAATTCGGGAAACGGCCTTATCGCACGAATAATGTATTTTATTTTGTGTACGAATAAATACTTAATATTTATTTATAGTTATTGTGACAAATAGTTTATGTCACACTACCAATTACATTTAATTTAAAGTCTATACTTTCTTAAAAATTGTAATTATTCAGTACCATATCGGTAATTTTTAATACTAATTGAAGTATAAGAGGTGTACGCTGTGCTTGCATGCATTCTCATATTTATAAATACACATTTACATGTGGTATCGAATTTTAAGTTGGTAACACTGGCTACTACCCGTACTAGTGCGGGAGGTGTATTTCCCGCACCCAAATCAATGCCGGAAATAACTTGTCTTAGGACATCCTGGTCACGAGTTGAAGATCTGCGGACCATACATATTGATTTCAATCCATGTTTTCTGTATAAACCCAACTTTATTCTCTGGAGATAAAGGTAAAACTCCATTCAACAACAATGTTCAAGCAGGAACCCCACCTATGCCTTACGGAGCTACCAGTTTACAACTAATTGGGGTACCATATGAACCCGAGTAAACTCCATCCGGTGTGAACAGCAATATTAACAATTCACCAACGTTCCATAAATCTATCAATAGCTATTGAACCTATAAATATTCATTGTTATAGCAACAATAAATACATTATCTAGGGAATGTAGTTACTTTAGATTCTCTCTATTGGAAACACTGAATAATTAAACAAAAGGTGTCATCAAAGCTCATCAAATCACAAGCCCTATTCCAGATTTGTTTTGAAAATTTCTGTTACAATGATATTTTCAAGTCAATAGCTTAAAAATGTTATTGTAACAGAAATCTAGAAATAGGGCTTGTGATTGGAACTTTGAGATTGGAGCTTTGATGACATCTTTTGTTTAATTTTTCAGTGTTTCCAATAGAGAGAATCTAAAGTAACTACATTCCCTAGATAATGTATTTCTTGTTGCTATAACAATTAATACTTATGTGTTCAATTGCTATTGATACATTTATGGAACGTTGGTGAATTGTTAATATTGCTGTGCACACCGGATGGAGTTTGATGATACTCGGGTCCATATGGTACCCATATTAGCTGTAAACGGGTAGTTCCATAAGGCATAGGGTGAGTTCCTATTTGAACATTGTTGTTGGATGGAGTTTTACCTTTATATTAAGAGAATAAAGTATGTTTATACTGAAAACATGGATCGAAACCAATATGTGTGAAATATGTGGAATCTAAAGTAACTACATTCCCTTATGGGACATATAAAGTTTATGGGATGTTGGTAAATACGGGCATAACTTTCAAAAATTCTTTTTTTTTTGAAAACTGATTTTATCTAAGAAATTAATTTCAATAGTATAATTGCTATATGTTTTTGAAATCATATAGAATATATCTATATGAATTAAGTTTTAAAAACAAGAATTTTTAATTATACACACTTGAAATCACTCAAATTATCGATAGCATGAAATTTTGAAAAATCGTTGTAGGTAATGTGCCATTTACATAAGAAATAGAGCAAAGTTTTATTAAAATAACTTGTTTGTAATCTAAATTCATGTGCATATACAAATTTTCATAAAAATCTATGAATATTTTTGAAAATTCAAAAAATGCTTTTTTTTGAAAACTGATTTTATCTAGGAAATTCATCTCAATAGTATGATTTCTATATGTTTTTGAAATCATATAGAATATATCTATGTGAATCAAGTTTTAAACTCAAGAATTTTTAGCTATGCACGCATGAAATCACTCTAATTATCGATAGCATACAATTTTGAAAAGGCGTTGTAGGTAAAGTGCAATTTTCATAAGAAATAACACAAAGTTTTATTAAAATAAGTTGTTTGTAATCTAAATTCATGTGCACACACAAATTTTCATTAAAATCTATGAATATTTTTGAAATTAAAAAATTTCTTTTTTTGAAAACTGATTTTATCTAGGAAATTAATCTTAATGGTATAATTCTATATGTTTTTGAAATCATATAGAATATATCTATATGAATCAAGTATTAAATTCAAGAATTTTTAACTACATACGCTTGAAATCACTCTAATTATCGATAGCATAAAATTTTGAAAAATTGTTGTAGGTAAAGTATAATTTTCAAAAGAAATAAAGCAAAGTTTTATTAAAATAAGTTGTTTGTAATCTAAATTCATGTGCACACATAAATTTTCATTCAAATCTATGAATATTTTTGAAATTAAAAAATTTCTTTTTTTGAAAACTGATTTTATCTAAGAAATTAATCTTAATGGTATGATTCTATATGTTTTTGAAATCATATAGAATATATCTATATGAATCAAGTATTAAATTCAAGAATCTTTAACTACACACGCTTGAAATCACTCTAATTATCGATAGCATAAAATTTTGAAAAATTGTTGTAGGTAAAGTATAATTTTCAAAAGAAATAAAGCAAAGTTTTATTAAAATAAGTTGTTTGTAATCTAAATTTATGTGCACACATAAATTTTCATTAAAATCTATGAATATTTTTGAAATTAAAAAATTACTTTTTTTGAAAACTTATTTTATCTAGGAAATTAATCTTAATGGTATTATTCTATATGTTTTTGAAATCATATAGAATATATCTATATGAATCAAGTATTAAATTTAAGAATTTTTAACTACACACGCTTGAAATCACTCTAATTATCGATAGCATAAAATTTTGAAAAATTGTTGTAGGTAAAGTATAATTTTCAAAAGAAATAAAGCAAAGTTTTATTAAAATAAGTAGTTTGTAATCTAAATTCATGTGCACACATAAATTTTCATTAAAATCTATGAATATTTTTGAAATTAAAAAATTACTTTTTTTGAAAACTGATTTTATCTAAGAAATTAATCTTAATGGTATGATTCTATATGTTTTTGAAATCATATAGAATATATCTATATGAATCAAGTATTAAATTCAAGAATCTTTAACTACACACGCTTGAAATCACTCTAATTATCGATAGCATAAAATTTTGAAAAATTGTTGTAGGTAAAGTATAATTTTCAATAGAAATAAAGCAAAGTTTTATTAAAATAAGTTGTTTGTAATCTAAATTTATGTGCACACATAAATTTTCATTAAAATCTATGAATATTTTTGAAATTAAAAAATTTCTTTTTTTGAAAACTGATTTTATCTAGGAAATTAATCTTAATGGTATGATTCTATATGTTTTTGAAATCATATAGAATATATCTATATGAATCAAGTATTAAATTTAAGAATTTTTAACTACACACGCTTGAAATCACTCTAATTATCGATAGCATAAAATTTTGAAAAATTGTTGTAGGTAAAGTATAATTTTCAAAAGAAATAAAGCAAAGTTTTATTAAAATAAGTTGTTTGTAATCTAAATTCATGTGCACACATAAATTTTCATTAAAATCTATGAATATTTTTTAAATTAAAAAATTTCTTTTTTTGAAAACTGATTTTATCTAAGAAATTAATCTTAATGGTATGATTCTATATGTTTTTGAAATCATATAGAATATATCTATATGAATCAAGTATTAAATTCAAGAATTTTTAACTACACACGCTTGAAATCACTCTAATTATCGATAGCATAAAATTTTGAAAAATTGTTGTAGGTAAAGTATAATTTTCAAAAGAAATAACACAAAGTTTTATTAAAATAAGTTGTTTGTAATCTAAATTCATGTGCACACATAAATTTTCATTAAAATCTATGAATATTTTTGAAATTAAAAAATTACTTTTTTTGAAAACTGATTTTATCTCGGAAATTAATCTTAATGGTATGATTCTATATGTTTTTGAAATCATATAGAATATATCTATATGAATCAAGTATTAAATTCAAGAATTTTTAACTACACACGCTTGAAATCACTCTAATTATCGATAGCATAAAATTTTGAAAAATTGTTGTAGGTAAAGTATAATTTTCAAAAGAAATAAAGCAAAGTTTTATTAAAATAAGTTGTTTGTAATATAAATTCATGTGCACACACAAATTTTCATTAAAATCTATGAATATTTTTGAAATTAAAAAATTACTTTTTTTGAAAACTGATTTTATCTAGGAAATTAATCTTAATGGTATTATTCTATATGTTTTTGAAATCATATAGAATATATCTATATGAATCAAGTATTAAATTTAAGAATTTTTAACTACACACGCTTGAAATCACTCTAATTATCGATAGCATAAAATTTTGAAAAATTGTTGTAGGTAAAGTATAATTTTCAAAAGAAATAAAGCAAAGTTTTATTAAAATAAGTTGTTTATAATCTAAATTCATGTGCACACACAAATTTTCATTAAAATTTATGAATATTTTTGAAATTCAAAAATTTCTTTTTTTGAAAACTGATTTTATCTACGAAATTAATCTCAATAGTATGATTTCTATATGTTTTTGAAATTACATAGAATATATGTATGTGAACCAAGTTTTAAATTCAAGAATTTCTAGCTATCTACTCATGAAATCACTCAAATTATCGATAGCATAAAATTTTGAAAAATCGTTGTAGGTAAAGTGCAATTTTCATACGAAATAACGCAAAATTTTATTAAAATAACTTGTTTGCAATCTAAATTCATGTACACACATATTATTTTATAAAAATCTAGGATCATTTTTAAAAATTGAAAAATTATTTGTTTGAAAACTGATTTTATTTAATTGTTGTCCTGTAATTAGAATTTGTTCTGTTGCGCAATAAATCAATAATTTATTTATTTATATTTGTAATTCATTTTCTGATAACAGCACTCTGTTTCTTGAGCCCCTTGTTGTTTCAAGTAAGTAAAACATTCTATTCGTGTTAAATATTTGCAACACACCAACGCAGGTCTGCTTGAACTTCACCTGTTCTCATTATAACAACCCCCCGCAGGCTAATCCGATTAAATCCGTAAACCCTTCCTTGTAATCTCCGGCAGGTCAAATCCAAGGGTACATTTTTAGGCGAACCACTTTACCTTTGCATCACGCTTATTTATGCAACAACGGAATTTTTTTATATACCACAAAAAATATATAAAACTAAACAAACAAAAACAAAAACAGGATGAATAGCGGGTTTAAGTCTAAAAGGACTAATGCCCGGTTTCTCCAACGAATCTTAAAACTCGTCTTATCAAGCAACTTGTACGACAAATAGAGAGGACATAAAGACAGAAGACATAATAAACCCGCAGCAGCACACAGTGATAATCGAAAACAGCTTTAGTTGACCGTAAAAATAATTAGCGGTATTTAAAATTTCTGCGAATTATCTAACTCGGTATCTCTCATACTTTTTCAAAATTAACTGCTGCAAAATGCTGTAATTTAGTAGTGATGGTTTTCTCAAACTTTTTGTAAATTAAATGCTGCAAAATGCTGTAATTTATTTGTGATGGTGTTTCTCAAATTTTTTGAAAATTAAATGCTACAAAACGCTGTAATTTAGTAGTGATGGTTTTCTCAAACTTTTTGAAAATTAAATGCTGCAAAATGCTGTAATTTAGTAGTGATGGTGTTTCTCAAACTTTTGGTAAATTAAATGCTACAATATGCTGTAATTTAATAGTGATGGTGTTTCTCAAACTTTTTGAAAATTAATTGCTGCAAAATGCTGTAATTTAGTAGTGATGGTGTTTCTCAAACTTTTTGAAAATTAAATGCTGCAAAATACTGTAATTTAGTAGTGATGGTATTTCTCAAACTTTTTGAAAATTAAATGCTGCAAAATGCTGTAATTTAGTAGTGATGGTGTTTCTCAAACTTTTTGTAAATTAAATGCTACAATATGCTGTAATTTAATAGTGATGGTGTTTCTCAAACTTTTTGAAAATTAATGCTGCAAAATACTGTAATTTAGTAGTGATGGTATTTCTCAAACTTTTTGAAAATTAAATGCTACAAAACGCTGTAATTTAGTAGTGATGGTTTTCTCAAACTTTTTGAAAATTAAATGCTGCAAAATGCTGTAATTTAGTAGTGATGGTGTTTCTCAAACTTTTGGTAAATTAAATGCTACAATATGCTGTAATTTAATAGTGATGGTGTTTCTCAAACTTTTTGAAAATTAATTGCTGCAAAATGCTGTAATTTAGTAGTGATGGTGTTTCTCAAACTTTTTGAAAAATAATTGCTGCATAATGCTGTAATTTAGTAGTGATGGTGTTTCTCACACTTTTTGAAAATTAAATGCTGCACAATGCTGCAATTTAGTAGTGATGGTGTTTCTCAAACTTTTTGAAAAACATATGCTGCAAAATGCTGTAATTTAGTAGTGATAGTGTTTCTCAATTTTTTTGAAAATTAATTGCTACAAAATGCTGTAATTTAGTAATGATGGTGTACCTTAAACTTTTTGAAAATTAAATGCTGTTAATGCTGTAATTTAGTAGTGATGGTGTTTCTCAAACTTTTTGTAAATTAAATGCTACAAAATGCTGTAATTTAGTAGTGATGGTGTTTTTTAAACTTTTTGAAAATTAAATGCTGTACTTGTAGTAGTAGTGATATAAAATATATAAAAAAAACTTCTTTATTGATTTAGAAATTGGAATTTGCAATTTATGATTCAAATACAGGTATATTTTATATATACATATATTCATTTATACGACCAAATTGTTGTGTTCTAGATTTTTAACATATCCAGATTATACTTTTACATATCATGATTAATCGTGCCCAATTTAAATACTCATTTCAATTCATTTATGGCACACAACACAACACATTTTATCGCAAACCACTAAACGTATAAAACATCAAATATTTAACATCCCTTTAAAAACGGCCCATAATAAATATTTGAAAATAGAGATTTTATTTTTATTTCGCGTTAGGGGGAGGAGAAAAACAATGCCTGACGCGGGCGTGACTCATTTCATGGGTTTCACAGTGCACCGTTTTTGCAGCGTACTTGCGACTTCCGCGTTTGTGGGACATTTATTTTTCTCTACGCTCCACTCTCGGCGTAATTAAATCCGGTCTCGCAGCGGCCTTGTCGCGCAATTTAAATCGCGACAAGCGAAATGATCGGCGTCCTCATTGCAATGGTGTAAATGTGTAAATGATAATTTGAAGCATGGATGTGTTCAAGTGTAATTGGAAATAGATTCGTTATGTAATAAACTTGAATAATATAAATTATTTACAAAAATTATACACACCAAGTATACAAATTAAAATAATAATTTCCATGAAAAAGGATTAGATAATATTATGAATAATATCAGTTTCTCAAAAATATAATAATATAGTAACAAATGTTGGGATATTATTACAATATTGTAATACAAGATTAAACGGTATGACCTGGAAAATATTGTCCACAATATTGTTTATTACTCGTGCGTAATAATTTATTATGTATTACTCGTGCGTAATAGTTTATCATGTATTACTCGTGACTAATGATTTATTATGTATTACTCGTGAGTAATAATTTATTATGTATTACTCGTGAGTAATAATTTATTATGTATTACTCGTGAGTAATAATTTATTATGTATTACTCGTAAATAATAATTTATTATGTATTACTCGTGCGTAATAGTTTATCATGTATTACTCGTTACTAATGATTTATTATGTATTACTCGTGAGTAATAATTTATTATGTATTACTCGTGAGTAATAATTTATTATGTATTACTCGTGAATAATAATTTATTATGTATTACTCGTGAATAATAATTTATTATGTATTACTCCTGAGTAATAATTTATTATGTATTACTCGTGAGTAATAATTTATTATGTATTACTCATGAATAATAATTTATTATGTATTATTCCTGAGTAATAATTTATTATGTATTACTCGTGAGTAATAGTTTATCATGTATTATTCGTGAGTAATAATTTGTTATGTATTACTCGTGAGTTATAATTTATTATGAATGATTTGTGTGTAGAAATTCTTATTTTTTTCGACGACTCGGCAGTAGGATTATATGACTCGTGAACAATAATCTATTACATATGATTGTTTGTATAATACGGAAAATACGAACAATGCTATTCACAATCCGAACATGTTTATTTATTAAATATAACTCGTCAGTAATAATGTATAGCCCGTTATTTTATTTACAGTATTCTTCACGAATCATACAATAAATTATATGGAAAATATTGTCCACAATATTGTTTATTTTGTTTATTTTTTAACTCTCGTTTTTGCAATAAAAAAATAAAATAAACAATATTGTGGACAATATTTTACAGCTCATACCGTTTAATCTTAAGCCTCTACCAACTAGACTCAACTAGAGTTCTTTGAATTTTTAATTTAAATTATTAAGACATGCATATTCTTTTTTCTTTAAAATCTTTAAAAAAAACCTATTTTTATAGCGTTTAGCAGCCCAATGTTGTTACCACTGGTAAAATCTTGTCAAATGGGTTTATTTACCTTAATTTCACGAGAAACCTCTAAAAGTCTCGAAGAGCAAGACTTACTCCCGGGTTTTCAACGAATTTTATAGCTCGTCTTATATAAGCTCGTCTTATGTAAGCTAGTCTTATGTAAACTCGTCTAATATAAACTCGTCTTATATAAGCTCGTCTTATATAAGCTCTTCTTATATATATAACCACGTCTTATATATATATATATATATATATATATATATATAACCACGTCTTAAATTTTTGTGTTGCACCAAACATATGTAGATCTTACTTAGTCTTACAATGTAAGACCGTCTTATCGTTTTAAGATACGATTTTTGTTTCGTGCAACGCTTTAAGGCCGTCTTATTATTAAGACGGTCTTAAACTAGTTAAGATTCATTGGAGAAATCGGGCGTATGTCTTTACCAACTACAGTAAAATCCTTTGAATTTCCTTAAATGAAAGGTTTTTTCTCAAATAAGTTACGTAAAACATATGTTTCAGGTAATTTTATTGGATGCTCGTCCGCAAGTTGATAAAACCGCCCACGCCGCCATCCTTGGAAATATTACAAAGTCCGCAAACTCTACAAGGGAACGTGTGCGCATACTAACGCATCCATCTAGCCCGATCAGAGGTAAGTTTGCGATCTATATGCTTTAAAACAGTTTCAAAAATATTAGAATCTCAATTTTGTTTGGTGCAACGCTTTAAGACCGTCTTATTATTAAGACTAGTTAAGATACGTTGGAGAAACCGAGCGTTATGTATTTTTGCCAGAAACCTTCTTTTGATTAAGGGTAGTAGAAATAGTAGCTTGACTCAAATCTACCAAAATCTATCTTATATCACTTTGATTTAAACCCATTCATACATTAATTTCACCAATCTACCATTAACATAGAAACATATGATTTATATTATTAGATTCCACCGAAATTAAACTAATACGAATATTTATAATATAATTGTGTGAATTTATTGAGTGTGCCTGCAGGTTCAATTGAATTAGGGGATGAAGACATAATCAACGACCAAGACATCATATTTCCGGACTCGTTGGAGTCTACCTACGAGCCAATAGTGGGTCAATTGGATGCCGCCCCGCGATGTGCAGGCGGCGGCGGCACCTTTTGCGAGACCATAGACTCCTACCCGTACGGGCACCTCAGGGACGTGCTGCGCCGCACCAAAGGCCGCCACACCGACCTCCTGGGCATGGACGAGACATCGGATGAAATAGCGAACCGCATCGGGGAGCAAGAGGAGACATATATTTGCGGGGCAGTCGATCGTACCGTCTACCCCAAAGTCGGCAAGACGAAGAATAATAAGTGGAAGTATATTGTTAATCAGGGGGCGCAGGATGGGTACGTGCAGGGGGTTCGAGTAGAAACTTGTCGAGCGTAAGTGTACTATGATTAATTTATAATTGAATAACGCGAAAGATTTGATAGACAGTTATAAAAAATAACTGTAACAAACCTTATTAATATATTAAGTATTAAACATATATAATAGAAAACCAATACAATTAGCGACAAATGGCCATCTGGCGAACATTACTAAAGCATCTCATTAACCCTTAATCAGTTGTCTATGCCCTTAATTAGGCGCGCCGTGTTTTATACCATCGGCGGTCGCACGGTTTACTAACTGCAATAACTTAACACTTAACTCTGCCAACTTGCAAATATCGCAGTGCTATTGCTTTTTTTTTAATCTACTGTAAGTTTCATTAAAATCTTCTGTCAGAATAAACATGCGTTTCAATCGTTTTACTACATAATCAAGAATTGGGCACATCAAAAACAATCGTAGTCGGGTATTTATGTAAATTGCAAATTTGAATTGGTTAACAGTTCTTGTAAAATATTGTAATTTTTTAAAAATTATTTTCAGTGTGGACAAGCCGTGTGATCTCATCGATAGTCTGCCCGATGGCTACACGACAAGTTGCAAACAGAAGTTTGTATACCGACGGATGCTGTCCATTTCGGACGGCGGGCAGCCAGTACCTGACACATTTCTGATGCCGTCGGCGTGCTGTTGTGCATACAAACGCGACAACCGTTTCCTGGCGCGGTTCGGCTCGCCGCCAACCACCCCGGTGAAACGTAAACGGCGGCTCATTTAGCCGCCGCGTACTGTACAGACATTGTAAATACAACTAATTTTAAAAAGCCAGCTTATTATCCATCCCGGTGATGATATTACTTGTATCTATTTTTTTTATATATATAAATAATTTATTATGTTTGGGACTTCATTAGAAAATAATGTAAAACCGAATAAATGTTATATACAGTTTTTGTATATTAAATATTATTATAATGAATGTTGCTTTTATAATTTTGATTGCATTAGTACCGCACTAACCCTCGTATTCGCCGATGTTCCATAAATCTATCAATAAAGGCACCTTACACGGTCAATAATACTGTCAATATTTTAGAATATTGAGAGTATTAATGTATGATAACAGATTTAAAAGTTTCATTATTCTAAAATATTGACAGTATTACCAGTATTACCACAGATTAGCGTTATAACGCTAATCTGTGGTATTACTGATCGTGTAAGGTATAATAATTATGGAAAGAAGAGAATACAGATGTTTATCTGGATAAATTACTTGATAAATATAAAAGGAGGATTGAAACAAATATTGACAATACAGTATAATTGACTGTGTATATACCTTTATGGAACGTTGGTGAATACGGAGGTAACTGATTTAAAATGACAATTTCAACTATTCGGTATGTATTAACAATTTCCAGGGGCTCTAATTAATTGCATTCTCCAAATTAGCGCATATTGATTGTTTGCGCTGTTTTCAGTCCGGGCAAGGCGAAGAGAGAAATATGTTTGGTGAAATGCTTACACACAGACAGTTTGGAATTTTTATTGTAAATATTAGTGTGTGTAATTGAGGACGGGGGGGGCCGCAGGCAGTAAAAATATATATTACGCACTGTTATTAAAATGCGTGTGTAAAATAATATTATCATAATTATTTTGTGCGAAATAAAATCAGCCGGTTTGAATGTAAAAATAATATCCTGTAGAATATTACTGCGTGGATTTTACCGTAAAATTACATACGCAAATTCGTTAGGTAAACTGTATTTTTACTTTCCGAATACATCACTGATGTAAAGGAAGGTATTGTTTTACCGAAAACGCCTTCATGTTTTCTAAATAAGATTGTAGAAATATGCGATAACTTTCCAGGGAAAAAAATTACACCAGAAGGGAAGGTATTGTTGTCGCAAACCATTTAGAAAAAAAATCAATTTTCATTACTTTTTATGCCTAAAATTGTCGAAATAAACGCGATTTTTGCAATGTCTGTATGTATGTCTGTATGTATGTCTGTATGTATGTCTGTATGTATGTCTGTATGTATGTCTGTATGTATGTCTGTATGTATGTCTGTATGTATGTATGTATGTATGTATGTATGTATGTCTGTATGTATGTCTATATGTATGTCTGTATGTATGTCTGTATGTATGTCTGTATGTATGTCTGTATGTATGCTGTATGTATGTCTGTATGTATGTTTGTATGTATGTCTGTATATATGTCTGTATGTATGTCTGTATGTATGTCTGAATGTATGTCTGTATGTATGTATGTCTGTATGTATGTCTGTATGTATGTATGTATGTATATATGTATGTATGTATATATGTATGTATGTATATAAGTCTGTATGTACGTATGTATGTATGTATGTATGTATGTATATCTGTATTTTCTTTTATTAAATAATTTATTAACAAACATGCTCCATTACAACTAGTAATATTACATGCTTCCAATATACATTATTACACAAAAAGTAAAATAATTTTTTTATATTTCAATAGTTTAACAAAAAAATAAGTTCACATTTCTTGGAAATCAATGTCCCTCACGAATTAGACGAATTCTTTTGAATACTTCTCCAATAAGAGAATTTTGGTTGTCTGTCTGTATGTATGTCTGTCTGTATGTATGTATGTCTATATATATATATATATATATATATATGTCTGTCTGCATGTATGTACGTCTGTCTGTATGTATGTACGCCTGTCTGTATGTATGTACGTCTGTCTGTATGTATGTACGTATCTGTTTGTCTGTCTGTCTGTCTGTCTGTGAACAAAATTGCGGGAAAACAGCAAAAGATTGCGACCAAATTTGGAAATTATCTGTGAACACTATCTGGAATGATCCGGTGAAAACTTGAGCACAGTTGGTTCATTAACAGCGAAGGAATCATGATCAACACGATGCGCAGATGTTGGAAATGTCAAAAAAAAGTCAAAAAGAGTCAAAAAAAAGTCACAAGAATTCAAAAATGTTAGAAAAGACAAAAAAGTCAAAATAAGGTCAAAAAAATTCAAAAAAGTCAAAAAAGACAACAAAAAATTCAAAAAAGACAACAACAAAAATCGAAAATGTGTAAAATATAAGCTAATTTTGGTTGTCTGTCTGTATGTATGTCTGTCTGTATGTATGTCTGTCTGTATGTATGTCTGTCTGTATGTATGTCTGTCTGCATGTATGTCTGTCTGTATGTATGTATGTCTGTATATATGTCTGTCTGTATGTATGTACGTCTGTCTGTATCTATGTACGTCTGTCTGTATGTTTGTATGTATGTATGTACGTCTGTCTGTATGTTTGTATGTATGTATGTACGTCTGTCTGTATGTTTGTTTGTATGTATGTATGTCTGTCTGTCTGTGAACAAAATTTCGGGAAACAGCACAAAAGATTGCGACCAAATTTGGCAATTATTTGTAAACACTATCTGGAATGATCCGGTGAAAATTTGGGCACTGTTGGTCCACTAACAGCGAAGTAATCATGATCAACACGATGCGCAGATCTCGGAAATGTCAAAAAAAAGTCAACAAAGTCAAAAAAAGTCAAAAAAAAGTCACAAGAAGTCAAAAATGTCAAAAAAAGACAAAAAAAAACGTCAACAGAAAGTCAAAAAACTATCAAAAAAGTCAAATAGACAACAAAAAAGTCAAAAAGGACAACAACAAAAAGTCAGAAAATACAACAAAAGTCAAAAATGTCAAAAAAAGCGAATTTTGGTTGTCTGTCTGTCTGTATGTATGTATGTCTGTCTGTATGTATGTCTGTCTGTATGTATGTCTGTCTGTATGTATGTCTGTCTGTCTGTATGTATGTATGTCTGTCTGTATGTATGTCTGTCTGTATGTATGTCTGTCTGTATGTATGTCTGTCTGTATGTATGTCTGTCTGTATGTATGTCTGTCTGTATGTATGTCTGTCTGTATGTCTGTCTGTATATATGTCTGTCTATATGTATGTATGTATATCTGTATGTATGTGTGTATGTCTGTCTGTCTGTGAACAAAATTTCGGGAAAACAGCACAATAGATTGCGACCAAATTTGGCAATTATCTTGTGAACATTATCTGGAATTATCCAGTGAAAACTTGAGCACAGTTAGTCCACTAACAGCGAAGGAATCATGATCAACACGATGCGCAGATGTTGGAAATGTCAAAAAAAAGTCAACAGTCAGAAAGAGTCAAAAAAAGTCACAAGAATTCAAAAATGTTAGAAAAGATAAAAAAATCAAAATAAGGTCAAAAAAGACAACAAAAAATTAAAAAAATTGAAAATGTGTAAAAAATAAGCGAATTTTGGTTGTCTGTCTGTATGTATGTCTGTCTGTATATATGTCTGTCTGTATGTATGTACGTCTGTCTGTATGTATGTATGTATGTATGTCTGTCTGTCTGTGAACAAAATTTCGGGAAACAGCACAAAAGATTGCGACCAAATTTGGCAATTATTTGTAAACACTATCTGGAATGATCCGGTGAAAATTTGGGCGCTGTTGGTCCACTAACAGCGAAGGAATCATGATCAACACGATGCGCAGATCTCGGAAATGTCAAAAAAAAGTCAAAGTAAAAAAATGTCAAAAAAGAAGTCACAAGAAATCAAAAATGTCAAAAAAAGACAAAAAAACGTCAAAAGAAAGTAAAAAAACTATCAAAAAAGTCAAATAGACAACAAAAAAGTCAAAAAGGACAACAACAAAATGTCAGAAAATACAACAAAAGTAAAAAATGTCAAAAAAAGCGAATTTTGGTTGTCTGTCTATCTGTATGTATGTCTGTCTCTAGGTATGTATGTCTGTCTGTCTGTATGTATGTCTGTCTGTCTGTCTGTATGTCTGTCTGTATATCTGTCTGTATATCTGTCTGTATATATGTCTATCTATATGTATGTATGTATGTATGTCTGTATGTATGTGTGTATGTCTGTCTGTCTGTGAACAAAATTTCGGGAAACAGCACAAAAGATTGCGACCAAATTTGGCAATTATTTGTAAACACTATCTCATGATCAACACGATGCGCAGATCTCGGAAATGTCAAAAAAAAGTCAACAAAGCAAAAAAAAGTCAAAAAGAAGTCACAAGAAGTCAAAAATGTCAAAAAAGACAAAAAAACGTCAAAAGAAAGTCAAAAAAATATCAAAAAAGTCAAATAGACAACAAAAAAGTCAAAAAGGACAACAACAAAAAGTCAGAAAATACAACAAAAGTCAAAAATGTCAAAAAAAGCGAATTTTGGTTGTCTGTCTATCTGTATGTATGTCTTTAGGTATGTATGTCTGTCTGTATGTATGTCTGTCTGTATGTATGTCTGTCTGTCTGTATATATGTCTGTCTGTCTGTATGTCTGTCTGTATGTCTGTCTGTATATATGTCTGTCTGTATATATGTCTGTCTGTCTGTATGTCTGTCTGTCTATATGTATGTATGTATGTATGTACGTCTGTATGTATGTGTGTATGTCTGTCTGTCTGTGAACAAAATTTCGGAAAAACAGCACAAAAGATTGCGACCAAATTTGGCAATTATCTTGTGAACATTATCTGGAATGATCCAGTGAAAATTTGAGCATAGTTGGTCCACTAACAGCGAACGAATCATGATCAACACCATGCGCAGACGTCGGAAATGTCAAAAAAATGTCAACAAAGTCAAAAAAGTCAAAAAAAGTCACAAGAAGTTAAAAATGTCAAAAAAGACCAAAAAACGTCAAAAAAAAATCAAAGAAATGTCCAGAAAGTGAAAAAAATTTCAAGAAATTAAAAAAAAAACAAAAAAAAGAAAAAAAAGACAACAACAAATGTCAAAAAAGACAACAACAAATGTCAAAAAAGACAACAACAAAAGTCAAAAAAGACAACAACAAAAGTCAAAAAAGACAACAGCAATAGTCAAAAATGTCAAACTGCCAAAAAGCGGAGACAGAGTCCGGAAAGTTATACAAAATTAAATAGGTCATGTAATTTGGAAAATCATGTGGCACTCCAGATATATTTATATTAAATTCAATAGAAATGTATGCTCTAGTCCACTGATCTTCAACATCTGTGTTTAAACACTTTAGGGGTTCCGCGAGTCAATGTTACCATTCGAATGTTAACCCGCGTTATAAACTAAAATAAACTTTTTATGGCAAGAGTAGGGACGCACTTTGTTCATAAGATGTAATATGTAATACGACACACACCCCTAAAATCATATCCGGATGTGCTACTGAATTAAGGGTTTCTTTCATAAAAAAAAATAAATGGTTGTGGCGTCTACAACATAATAATTATCTCTTTCATACATTTAATACAAAAAAATATCTCAAAAAGGGTTCCGTAGCGAGACAAAAGATGAATAACACTGCTTTAGTATAGTGGTTTTCAAAGTGGTTCTCAAAGGAAGTCATAACCTCCAGGGAAGTCGCGAATACTATTTTAGGGGTCGTCGAAAATTGATTGTTTTTGATTATAGATCAATTGTTCAATGCACACATATTTCAGTAAACAAACCAAAATACTTCTTCTGATTTTAAACTACCGGACTGTTTTTTTTTTACAAATGGGTATGTGTGTACCTTCAAACTATGTTTTTTACCACTTGTTTAAAAAAACAAGTGGTAAAAAACATAGATTATAGAAATAGATTTATAGAAAATGAGTTACCACGAAGTACACGCCAAAACCATTCAATTTCTGAATGTTTCTTTTATTTATCGCGTATCATCTGTTAAAACAACAGTGAATGATAAATAAAACGATTTTTTACTTACTCTATTTATTCGGTGGTAAATAATGTAATGTATGTACTCTTATTTTCTAGACGTGCCTCGTATCAGGATTTTATGATCTTAAAAAGAACTGCATGGATTTGTCTTATGCACTATTGCCTATTATAAATGTTACATATTGCAACTAGTTTCGTTTTATTTATCCTTTAAAATGAATGATCACAAAGTAGACGCCTAGTAGTTTTATTCATCTCCTTTATTGAAAAGAAATATTTAGGTATAAATCAAATAAGTGTTATATCTAACTGTCGGTCAAGCTGATCGACTGAACTTCTGTTTCTAGAATATGACAGATTAGATTTTTAAACACGCAACATAGCGTTTAAATGGGTATTGCCAGGATAACGAAAGGATTGAAATTGAAAGGCTGGTGGTGTTATGAAATTCAACTGGCCGTGGGTCCAATCTGGCGATTTCCCACGCTCGTTTGTTGATTTTCTTGTATTGGAAACATGCAAACCGATCTGGGATCGCGATTGTAATTGTAATTTTATTTAATAATAACACAACAAATATGAAAGCGGCTTAATGCACATACGATACCAATCTACATATTGCAGAAATAACATTAGATTATGCAAAAAAATTACGTGAATTTTCTAAAATATGGCAACATATTTTAGAAAATTCACGTAATTCTCATTTTAAGTCTAGTACTAATAATAATAATAATAAACAAAATATTAATTATAGTAGTTTTTCGTCAAAAGACAGTGATTATTATTATTATAAGTGATTATTACAGTAAAACTAATTTTTGTGTACTCATGTCCTAAGACAAGTCATTTCCTGCAATGATTTGGGTGCGGGAAATATTACTTCTCGCACTAGTGCGGAAAATATTACTTCACGCACTAGTGCGGGAAATAGCCAGTGTCGCCAACTTAACATTCGGTACCAATGTAAATGTGTATTTATAGATATGAAAATGCATGCAAACACAGCGTACACCTCTTAAAGGCACCTTACACGATCAATATTACTGTCAATATTTTAGAATAATGACAGTATTACTGTATGATAATATGTTTAAAATGTTCATTATTCTAAATAATACAATTAACAACACTTTAGACAATTTAGCGACGATTTTTTGCTGTAGTAGTAGCTAACGTTTTTGCGCTTGCCATCCTTGTATCGTATATGACATATTTATTTCAATATCATAAAAAAAATGCTGATGTATGTATATGAATGTATTTTTATTTATCCATACCGTCCCGATACCTCTCCAATTGCATCCATCACCATGCCCCCGCCTGCGCTCTTAAAGTGTCATTCGCAAACGCTATTGAAATTGATGGCATCGATAATAATAAACAACGTATTGGCAACACAATAATATCATGCAGATGAGATTGTTCATCGCCACCAGATGTATTTTACGTTGCAACACGATGATATTATGTAACTTTGCAAGGCAATGTTATTTTAACTAACCCAGTTTACTAGACAATTTATAAGTTTTTGTAAGTTTTCGTGAGTATACAATGCATCCAACTTAAATGTGTTGTGATTCCATGTACTTGAATATGAGCTTGAGCAGAAATTATAACTGGAGCTGGAGTGTGTCTCCTAATATAAGTGTAAACACTACTAGGCTCGACGAATTATTAGTGTTAATAATATTTGTATCTTGCTGAAAGTTTCATACTGACTTAAATAATGTTCGAAATCTTCCTATAGCGTGCTAAATAGAAAATTATTACTCTATCTCACTGATACAGTTTTCTGCATTGATAAATATTAATAATGTTATTCTTTTATCAAACTAAATTGTCACTCTTTACTCGCCTCTTACGACCGGTCGAGTAGACAGTGGGTGTATTCTACCCCACACCCACAGGAGGAATTATAATTTAATGAAATATCCATTAATTAACCCACACTCGCTGTATTATAACCCATCTCTATTTACTTCACATTTTATACGTAAATACTAACATATTTATATACCCAACAAGAATAAACCACTGAATTGCGTGGGTATAATTACAAAAATTCCTATCCTGCATGCTCATCTGCTTTAATTACTCACACTGGCGTGAATCAAAAAAATAACGCTCGACCAAATAAAAAAAAAAACTGCCAGCAGCACGAAACATCTCCCGGGGAACTCTTTTTTTTTCACTAATTCCGAATTAATCGCTCCACAGTTGAAATTGATTTATTGCCGTAATAAACGAGGTGGGCCGAGTTGAAAATAATGGGCCGCGCGAAGTTTTTTTTTTTTTAATTAAATTAGCATGATTGATTTTAATTGAGGGTGTACAAAATAAGTTCGGGGGAGAACGGACGGACGCGTCTGGGGACCGTAAAGATGACAGGGCTGCTGACACGGACTGTTTTATAATAAATGGGTGATAGAAAATTATGTGATGAAATAGTCTAATTATCATACACATTATTATATAAGTGTATTGTGTGAACATTTTGAGTAATCCACAAAATTCCTGCTAATAACAGAGACATATATCAATGTTTTACGTTATGCAAAGTCTAAAATGTTTCAGACGCCTAGAAACATTTATTTGGGAAATTAGTATTTTCATCGTGTTCTCTAAAATTCAGTGTAACAGAAACAAATATCAATTTTCACGTTATGAAAAGTCTAATATGTTTCAGACACCTAGAAATATTTTAGACTTTTCATAACGTGAAAATTGATATTTGTTTCTGTTACACTGAATTTTAGGGAATACGTGAAAAATACCAATTACTCAAATTTCGGTATTAGAAGCAGCAGAAGAAACTGCTGGCAAGCAGAAGCAGTAGAAGAAACTGCTGGCAAGCAGAAACGACAGAAGAAACTGCTGGAAAGCAGAAACGGCAAAAGAAACTTCTGCAAGAAGAAGCGGCAGAAGAAACTGCTGGCAAGAAGAAGCGGCAGAACAAAATGCTGGCAAGCAGAAACGGCAGAAGAAACATGTGAAACATGTGAGAAACAAAGTAGTGTATAGTTTAAGTCCTTTGAAATAGTGGACAGGTATAGCCAAGTTGGTAGGAGACCCGCCCTTCTCGCATACCTTTTTCTAAGGGATACAATTCTTCCTGGAATAGTTTAAAACAATTAAAACGTCTGTAAACTTTAAAAAAAAGTTTAACGAACAGATGTAGGGTGGGTGGATGCTTCCTATCAACCAGACTAAACCCTTTAACCATTTCAAGTGACTTGAACTATGGTACCATATTGTTTCTCACACATTTTTTTTTATATATTAGGCATAAATTAATAAATGAAATTAATTAAATCATAGAAAGTCATGGATAACAATGTAGTGCAGAGTTCAAGTCGTTTGAAATGGTGGACGGGCATAGTCAGGTTGGTAAGGCCCACCCGCCCACCCCACCTTTGCTCGCATAGTTCTTCCATAGGATAACACTCTTCTTGGAATAGTTTATACAATATAAAACGTCTGTATCCTTTGAAAAAAAGTATGCGAGCGAAGGTGGGGTGGGCGGGTGGCCCCTACCAACCAAACTATGCCCGTCCACCATTTCAAACGACTTGAACTCGGTACTACATTGTTATCCATTATTTTCCGCGATTCAATTAATTTCATTTATTATTTTACGCCTTATGTATAAAAAAAATGTGAGAAACAATGTAGTACATAGTTCAAGTCGTTTGAAATAGTGAACGGGCATAGTTTGGTTGGTAGGGGCCACCCGCCCACCCCACCTTTGTTCGCATAGTTTTTCCATAGGATAATACTCTGCTTGAAATAGTTTATACAATATAAAACGTCTGTATCCTTTGAAAAAAGTATGCGATCGAAGGAGGGGTGGGCGGGTGGCCCCTACCAACCAAACTATGCCCGTCCACCATTTCAAACGACTTGAACTCGGCACTACATTGTTATCCATTACTTTCCACGATTTAATTAATTTCATTTATTATTTTACGCCTAATGTATAAAAAAAAGTGAGAAACAATGTAGTACATAGTTCAAGTCATTTGAAATAGTGAACGGGCATAGTTTGGTTGGTAGGGGCCACCCAACCACCCCACCTTCGCTCGCATACTTTTTTCAAAGGATACAGACGTATATTGTATAAACTACTCCAAGAAGAGTGTTATGCTATGAAAAAACTATGCGAGCAAAGGTGGGGTGGGCGGTTGTTCCCTGCCAACCTGACTATGCCCGTCCAACATTTCAAATGACTTGAACTGTGTACTACATTGTTTCTCACATTTTTTATACGGTAGAAGAAACTGCTGGCAAGAAGAAGCGACAGAAGAAACTGCTGGTAAGCAGAAGCGGCAGAAAAAAACTGCTGGCAAGTAGAAGCGGCAGAAGAAACTGTTGGTAAGCAGAGGCGCAAAACAAATGGTGAGTGGTTTGACGCAGAATGCCAAGAAGTCATGAAAAAAATGAAAACTAAAATAGGTACATACAAAAAACACTACAGCTAACTAAATACAACGCGTTTTTGCTGATAAGAAAAGCGCGCACTAAACTATACCGATGGAAATGGAGGGACTTTTATAACATCTGACTCAAATAACTAGAGAACCGTAATAACTTCAAAGACTATAGAAACTTCCACAAGGACAGACTAATTTAGACCCAGACAGGATGCTTAAAATTCATAATCAATTAATTTGATTTAATCACAACTAAATAATATATAATGTATGGCACGTTGCAAATTAAAGTTCATATATAAATATTGGAGAATCTTAATGCATCCAATAATTTCCGCGATAAATCCCTGCGGTATTACGAACGAATAAATATTATACGGTAGCAAATATGGGGATTAAATGATAAGCCCAATCACGCACGCCGCACTCACATTTTTGTGACCGTTTCGGCACGCTTTATATCCGTAGACAAATATTTGGAGGCGTTTAATGAAAACCCTTTTGTGTGAATGGTCAAACAGCTACTTCATATAGGATTAATAAAGTTTATTACCACTCTCGCCATTACCAGGAATCAACCAAGTTGCTCAACTAGTTTGTGGCCAATAAAAGTTATAATTGCTTAGTTTAATTATAATTGCTTAGTTTACTAAATTACAACACCAAATAAAAACATTAGATTAAACTGTGTAAAAATCTCTATAATATAAAAACTAGTGATGGGGAGATTTAGCCAGAACATTGAATTGTCTAATGTGAAAATAAAATTCATTTAAAAAAATGAATGAAACATATTTATTTTTGTTGCGCTCCATATTTATTTTGTCCAGAAACAATTTACGCACTCGCCGGGCTTTGTAAACGTTCCGGATATAGCCGGGTGGTGTTTACGTGGAGGATTGCGAGCGGAGGCGGCGGCCGCAACGGCAGGAGCGTTAAAAATTAAGACGCCCGAATGCTCATTTTTCATGCAAAAGGGGTGTGTGCGTTCGACAGCTCTATTAAATTCTATCTCTCTTAGCGGATTGGAAGCGTTTAAACATCGTTTTGGGGTGGAGGAATGATCCGATCGATTCCCTTTTGCCCGACTACATTTCCGTATGTCGACGCAATTGCTAATTTAGTAGAAATGGTGTAAATTAATATCTTATTGCGTTTGAAAGGGAAACGACGATTTTAGTACGATGCGAGTTATTAGTCGCATAAAATCGTCGTTTAACTCAAAAATTAAATCTGATAAGACTACTCGATACATATATTTATGTATCGAGTAGTCTTATCAGATTTTATTTTTGAGAAAAACTATATTGGCCATAATAATATCTAACATAACTTGACGGACGACAAAAACAAATATTTTTCTAAAAAAATTGTAATATATAAAATTCTTGAAATTAGAATAGATATATACAAATACAAATGACACAAATGATAAACTTAATATATTTGGCACTTATTTAACTTCAAAATGAAACATGTGCTGTTTATTTTGATCAAGTATAGCGCCACAATATCAGAAAATTTAAGCCATATATATATATCTAGTGAAGTACTTCTTGCCATTGTCGGCTAACTGAATGAAGAATCACCAGATGTATCAATGTTAATTAATAATTTCTCAAAAATTTCACTCTCCGGTGGGACTTGAACCCACGTCTCCGGCTATCGCGGCCGTCGCGCTACCAACTGCGCCACGGAGGGTGGTAGTGTATAGCGCGTGAGATGTACCACCCTCCGTGGCGCAGTTGGTAGCGCGACGGCTGCGATAGCCGGAGACGTGGGTTCAAGTCCCACCGGAGAGTGAAATTTTTGAGAAATTATATATATATATATAACTTTTCAAGAATTTTTTTGTTGTTACAAAATCGTAATAATAATAATTTCGATCTGCTGTTTATCCCGAAACCGACCTGATGTCTGTTTAGCTAGCAAACAAACTACCGTTAGATAATAAATATATTTAAATACATATTATTAGTATTATTACTTTTTTTAGATGAATAATCTATACTATAGTAGTATGAGTTTAAGCATAATATGAAATATGTATATTACAAACTGTTCTAGTATAATTACCGAAAATTAATTAATTACCGGTAATTATAATTCCCTCCCAGAGGAGTGAAGTTTATTTCGAGTCCCAGCTGCAGGATTCTAGCCAGGATATAAGACCGCTGTCCGTTTTAGCAGGATGAGAAATGTCAGCCCCTCGGTGGACGCTGCTTGCGGATTTTATTGGCAATAGCACCAGGGGGGCTGTTGCGGAGGGCGAGAGAATTTAAATTGCGCTCTTTGCATTCTGGCGCGATAAAAGTGAAGTGAAATTTTAATAGCACACAACTTCGACCCTTCAACATGTTTATCTATACGAAAAAGTTTCGTGTTTCGCCAAGGATTAGAATTTTGCGAACGAAATCACTAGACTAGAAGTTAGTTGCATGTCGGATGAAATAGTCGTTTGTGTAAATGTCCTAGCGACAATAGGAGGGCCGGCTGTTTAAGTTGAAAGCAAACAGAAGCCAAATGTCCCGATTGTTTGGATGGCCGCGGGAATTGATGGACCCGATTATGGAGCGCACTCGACCGCCGGGGGATCGATTGATTAATCGTCGCTGTTTTAAAATAGTACGCCGACCGAGCACAGATTTGTGGGCATTTGGATACGTTTAATTATTGTTTTAGCGTGGTCCTGGTTATAGTAGTTGTGATTTTACAACGCATGGTGGAAACACTAACACTCCCTACTGTGAGCTTAATATGTTATCATCTTTAACCAATAAAATCTGTAGTTTTCTGACTTGAAAATTGATCATTTTATAGGTGAATATATATTACTTAAGGTGACAAGATTAGACATATATAAAACCAAAATTCGCTGAGTTATTTATAACCTTGCAAACTTAATGTTTATAAAATTTTCGATTGAAAGTAATAAAATTCAAAATACTTCGATTATACATTAATGTATAAATGTGAAAATTTAACATGTTGTAGGTGAATATATCTTTCTTAATGTGACTAAGTTTAATATCTATAAAACCAAAATTCTCAGAGTTATGATCTTGCAAACTTAATGTTTGTAAAATTTTCGATTAAAAGTAATAAAAATCAAAATATTTCGATTAAGCATTAATATATAAATTTGAAAATTTAACAGGTTGTAGTTAAGTATATCTTTATTAATGTGACTGAGTTTAAGATTTATAAAGCCAACATTCTCAGACTTATAACCTTGCAAACTTAATATGTTTACAAAAATTTTCAATTTAAAGTTATAAAAATCAAAAATTTTCGATTATACATTATTATATAGTTTTGAAAATTTAACATGATGTAAGTGAATATATCTTCTTTAATGTAACTAAATTTAACATCTATAAAACCAAAATTCTCAGAAGTTTTACCTTGCAAAATTAATATGTTTCTAAAATCTTCGGTTGAAAGTAATAAAAGTCGAAATATTTCGATTATACATTAATATATAAATTTGAAAAATTAACATATAGTAGGTGAATATATCTTTATTAATGTGACTGAGTTTAAAATTTATAAAACCAAAATTCTCAGAGTTATATCCTTGCAAACTTAATATCTTTATAAAATTTTCGTTGAAAGTGTCAAAATTCGAATATATATCAATATAAAAATTTGAAAATTTAACAGGTTGTAGGTAAATATATATTTCTTAATGTGACTGAGTTTAAAATTTATAGAACCAAAATTCTCAGAGTTATAACCTTGCAAACTTAATATCTTTATAAAATATTCGTTAAAACTGTTAAAATTCAAAATATTTCGATTATATATCAATATAAAAATTTGAAAATTTAACAGGTAGTAGAAAACTATATATTTCTTAATGTGACTGAGTTTAAAATTTATAAAACCAAAATTCTCAGAGTTATAACCTTGCAAACTTAATATCTTTATAAAATTTTCATTGAAAGTGTTAAAATTCAAAATATTTCGTTTATATATCAATATATAAATTTGAAAATTTAACAGGTAGTAGATAAATATATATTTCTTAATGTGACTGAGTTTAAAATTTATAAAACCAAAATTCTCAGAGTTATAACCTTGCAAACTTAATATCTTTATAAAATGTTCGTTCAAAGTGTTAAAATTGAAAATATTTCGATTATATATGAATATATAAATTTTAAAATTTAACAGGTTGTAGGTAAATATATATTTCTTAATGTGACTGAGTTTAAAATTTATAAAAGCAAAATTGTCAGAGTTATAACCTTGTAAACTTAATATCTTTATAAAATTTTCGATGAAAGTGTTAAAATTCAAAATATTTCGATTATATATCAATATAAAAATTTTAAAATTTAACAGGTTATAGGTAAATATATATTTGTTAATGTGACTGAGTTTAAAATTTATAGAACCAAAATTCTCAGAGTTATAACCTTGTAAACTTAATATCTTTATAAAATTTTTGTTCAAAGTGTTAAAATTGAAAATATTTCGATTATATATGAATATATAAATTTGAAAATTTAACAGGTTGTAGGTAAATATATATTTCTTAATGTGACTGAGTTTAAAATTTATAAAACCAAAATTCTCAGAGTTATAACCTTGCAAACTTAATATCTTTATAACATTTTCGTTGAAAGTGTTAAAATTCAAAATATTTCGATTATATATCAATATATGAATTTGAAAATTTAACTGGTTGTAGGTGAATATATATTTCTTAATGTGACTGAGTTTAAAATTTATAAAACCAAAATTCTCAGAGGTATAACCTTGCAAACTTAATATCTTTATAAAATTTTCGCTGAAAGTGTTAAAATTCAAAATATTTCGATTATATATCAATATATAAATTTTAAAATTTAACAGGTAGTAGATAAATATATGTTTCTTAATGTGACTGAGTTTAAAATTTATAAAACCAAAATTCTCAGAGTTATAACCTTGCAAACTTAATATCTTTATAAAATATTCGTTGAAAGTGTTAAAATTCAAAATATTTCGATTATATATCAATATAAAAATTTGAAAATTTAACAGGTTGTAGGTAAATATATATTTCTTAATGTGACTGAGTTTAAAATTTATAAAACCAAAATTCTCAGAGTTATAACCTTGCAAACTTAAAATCTTTATACAATATTCGTTGAAAGTGTTAAAATTCAAATATTTCGATTATATATCAATATAAAAATTTGAAAAATTAACAGGTTGTAGGTAAATATATATTTCTTAATGTGACTGAGTTTAAAATTTATAGAACCAAAATTCTCAGAGTTATAACCTTACAAACTTAATATCTTTATAAAATTTTCGATGGAAGTGTTAAAATTCAAAATATTTCGATTATATATCAATATATAAATTTGAAAATTTAACAGGTCGTAGGTAAATATATATTTCTTAATGTGACTGAGTTTAAATTTTATAAAAACAAAATTCTCAGAGTTATAACCTTGCAAACTTAATATCTTTATAAAATATTCGTTGAAAGTGTTAAAATTCAAAATATTTCGATTATATATCAATATAAAAATTTGAAAATTTAACAGGTTGTAGGTAAATATATATTTCTTAATGTGACTACGTTTAAAATTTATAGAACCAAAATTCTCAGAGTTATAACCTTGCATACTTAATATCTTTATAAAATATTCGTTGAAAGTGTTAAAATTCAAAATATTTCGATTATATATGAATATATAAATTTGAAAATTTAACAGGTCGTAGGTAAATATATATTTCTTAATGGGACTGAGTTTAAAATTTATAAAAACAAAATTCTCAGAGTTATAACATTGCAAACTTAATATCTTTATAAAATATTCGTTGAAAGTGTTAAAATTCAAAATATTTCGATTATATATGAATATAAAAATTTGAAAATTTAACAGGTAGTAGATAAATATATATTTCTTAATGTGACTGAGTTTAAAATTTATAAAACCAAAATTCTCAGAGTTATAACCTTGCAAACTTAATATCCTTATAAAATATTCGTTGAAAGTGTTAAAATTCAAAATATTTCGATGATATATCAATATATAAATTTGAAAATTTAACAGGTAGTAGGCAAATATATATTTCTTAATGTGACTGAGTTTAAAATTTATAAAACCAAAATTCTCAGAATTATAACCTTGCAAACTTAATATCTTTATAAAATTTTCGTTGAAAGTGTTAAAATTCAAAATATTTTGATTATATATCAATATATAAATTTGAAAATTTAACAGGTTGTAGGTAAATATATATTTCTTAATGTGACTGAGTTTAAAATTTATAGAACCAAAATTCTCAGAGTTATAACCTTGCAAACTTAATATCTTTATAAAATATTCGTTGAAAGTGTTAAAATTCAAAATATTTCGATTATATATCAATATAAAAATTTGAAAATTTAACAGGTTGTAGGTAAATATATATTTCTTAATGTGACTGAGTTTAAAATTTATAAAACCAAAATTCTCAGAGTTATAACCTTGCAAACTTAAAATCTTTATACAATATTCGTTGAAAGTGTTAAAATTCAAATATTTCGATTATATATCAATATAAAAATTTGAAAAATTAACAGGTTGTAGGTAAATATATATTTCTTAATGTGACTGAGTTTAAAATTTATAGAACCAAAATTCTCAGAGTTATAACCTTACAAACTTAATATCTTTATAAAATTTTCGATGGAAGTGTTAAAATTCAAAATATTTCGATTATATATCAATATATAAATTTGAAAATTTAACAGGTCGTAGGTAAATATATATTTCTTAATGTGACTGAGTTTAAATTTTATAAAAACAAAATTCTCAGAGTTATAACCTTGCAAACTTAATATCTTTATAAAATATTCGTTGAAAGTGTTAAAATTCAAAATATTTCGATTATATATCAATATAAAAATTTGAAAATTTAACAGGTTGTAGGTAAATATATATTTCTTAATGTGACTACGTTTAAAATTTATAGAACCAAAATTCTCAGAGTTATAACCTTGCATACTTAATATCTTTATAAAATATTCGTTGAAAGTGTTAAAATTCAAAATATTTCGATTATATATGAATATATAAATTTGAAAATTTAACAGGTCGTAGGTAAATATATATTTCTTAATGGGACTGAGTTTAAAATTTATAAAAACAAAATTCTCAGAGTTATAACATTGCAAACTTAATATCTTTATAAAATATTCGTTGAAAGTGTTAAAATTCAAAATATTTCGATTATATATGAATATAAAAATTTGAAAATTTAACAGGTAGTAGATAAATATATATTTCTTAATGTGACTGAGTTTAAAATTTATAAAACCAAAATTCTCAGAGTTATAACCTTGCAAACTTAATATCCTTATAAAATATTCGTTGAAAGTGTTAAAATTCAAAATATTTCGATGATATATCAATATATAAATTTGAAAATTTAACAGGTAGTAGGCAAATATATATTTCTTAATGTGACTGAGTTTAAAATTTATAAAACCAAAATTCTCAGAATTATAACCTTGCAAACTTAATATCTTTATAAAATTTTCGTTGAAAGTGTTAAAATTCAAAATATTTTGATTATATATCAATATATAAATTTGAAAATTTAACAGGTTGTAGGTAAATATATATTTCTTAATGTGACTGAGTTTAAAATTTATAGAACCAAAATTCTCAGAGTTATAACCTTGCAAACTTAATATCTTTATAAAATTTTCGTTCAAAGTGTTAAAATTCAAAATATTTCGATTATATATCAATAAAAAAATTTGAAAATTTAACAGGTTGTAGGTAAATATATATTTCTTAATGTGACGGAGTTTAAAATTTATAGAACCAAAATTCTCAGAATTATAACCTTGCAAACTTAATATCTTTATAAAATTTTCGTTGAAAGTGTTAAAATTCAAAATATTTCGATTATATATCAATATAAAAATTTGAAAATTTAACAGGTCGTAGGTAAATATATATTTCTTAATGTGACTGAGTTTAAAATTTATAGAACCAAAATTCTCAGAGTTATAACCTTGCAAACTTAATATCTTTATAAAATTTTCGTTGAAAGTGTTAAAATTCAAAATATTTCGATTATATATCAATATATAAATTTGAAAATTTAGCAGGTTGTAGATAAATATATATTTCTTAATGTGACTGAGTTTAAAATTTAAAAACCAAAATTCCCAGAGTTATGATCTTGCAAACTTAATATGTTTATAAAATTGTGTGATTGAAAGTTAAAATACAACCTTTAGTTGGCACAAATCTCACAAAAAGAAACTCAGAATAATAACAATAAAAATATAACCGTCTCTTCCTCAATCATTTTCTCCAACACACCAGAATTTGCATGTTTCCTCGCCCTTTCATCATTTCTTCACCATTCACTCACCTTTCTGCAATCTCCCACCCACTCTGCTTTCAGACCCTCCCATTCGTTGCTTATATACCACCATGTGTCACTCTCCTTACTACAACATACATATGTGGTATGTGGTATCCTTTCCCCATTCACATTTTCCTTCCTCTCTCTCTTTTGACCCGCACCTCGTTCTTGTCATACATACGTTTTTTCCCTGCTACATAGCCATGGAAGTGTGGTTCATGGTTATGTAGCTCGGTAGTTTTCCCCCGCACATAATGAGGGCTGTACAAATTCTCACTAATTCTCCCCTGTCTTTCTTGCCACTAATTCTATCCCTGACTTCTAGGAACTGAAGTCAGGGATAGAATGAGTGGTGGACAGCTTTTCATTTCCCTCCACCCACACCTAAGACATGCCCACTCTTTCATACATCCTTCCTCTGTTTTTCCTCCATCCGCACTCTTCTCTACACGTATATCCACACCTCCCCGCATCAATCTCTCTCCCACCAATTTTTTTTTAATTAACAAGTTTTCTCATTTATTTCTATAATTTAATTCGTTACTTGCTAATAATTTGAGCCATAAATTGCAGCCACATAGCAATTTTGCCCATAATAATTCTAAAAGCACCCCACGTTATAATTAACAGTAATCTTCAATAGACCAGGCTTCCAAAAAAAAAAAAATAGGGACTTGCGGCGAGCAAAATATAATAATTACAGCTCACCGGGGGCTGTATTATGGTAATTAACATCAGACTCTCGGCGGTCCTTTTTTTTGGCGTAGGGAGCGCGCGCGCGCGCCGTTGCGATTCCGGAGGCGGTCGGCGCCGGCGTCGCCGCCGTCAGCCGCGGCGCGCTTCTTTGCGAGCGGCATAGTCGCGCGCTGGAACGGCAAAAGGTCCGTCACGGGAATGTGATCAACCACCTGTCGCGTATTTTAATACTCCCGCATACAAAAGTTCCGACAACCAAGAGTGTGGAAATTTTCTTTTGTGAAAGTGCAAAAAAAATAATCAACAACTTCAACGTAAAAAAAATTATTGTAATCAACACTTCAATGTAATGGACAGAAAGTTGGTGAATGGAGATGCAACAGACGAAGTAAGTTTAATGAGGAGATATTTATTTTATGTTAATTTGTATTTTTAATTTTTATTTGTTTGTTGTGAAAGTATGGTTTATTGGGGGGGAATTTTGTAAAAAGGAAGGGTGGTGCGGATATGCCAAATATATGACTTTTCTTTGGATGAGAAGACAGTTTAACATTTAAATTGATTTAACAAAATATTGAAATTAGTGCATGTACATGTACATAATTTGTATTTTTGTATTTTTGTATTTTTGTATTTTTGTATTTTTGTATTTTATTTTTTTGTCGTGAAAGTATTATTTATTGGGGGTAATTTTTTAAAAAGGAAGGGTTGTCTGGATATGCCAAATAAAGGTCTTTTTTTGAATGAGAAGACAGTTAAAAATTTAAATTGATTTTTCAAAATATTGAAATTAGTGCATGAATTGTACATAATTTGTAGTTTTTAATTTTATTTTTTGTCGTGAAAGTATTATTTATTGGGGGGAATTTTGTAAAAGGGTGGTGCTGATATGCCAAATAAAGGTCTTTTTTTAATGAGAAGACAGTTAAAAATTTAAATTAGTTTTTCAAAATATTGAAATTAGTGCATGACATGTACATAATTTGTATTTTTGTATTTTATTTTTTTATCGTGAAAGTATTATTTATTAGGGGGAAATTTTGTAAAAAGGAAGGATAGTGCGGATATGCCAAATAAAGGTAATTTCTTAATGAGAAGACAGTTACAAATTTAAATAGAGTTTTCAAAATATTGAAATTGGTGCATGACATGTACATAATTTGTATTTTTGTATTTTATTTTTTTGTCGTGAAAGTATCATTTAATGGGGGGAATTTTGTAAAAAGGAAAGGTACGGATATGCCAAATAAAGGTCTTTTCTTTGAATGAGAAGACAGTTCAACATTTAAATTGATTTAACAAAATATTGAAATTAGTCCATGACATGTACATAATTGTAGTTCTTATTTTACTTTTTTGTTGTGAAAGTATTATTTATTGGGGGAGAATTTTATAAAAGGGTAGTACGGATTTACCAAATAAAGGTCTTTTTTAATGAGAAGACAGGTAAAAATTTAAATTGATTTATGAAATTAGTACAAAAAAATGTTGAAAATTCTCAACAGAGAGTCATGTCAACATCATTTTAAAAAAACTAAATATTATGACAGTTGTTAACTTATACATTTTCGAAACTATTGTGTTAAAAAATTAAACTTTTATAGTACTGTTATAAAAAATATACGCATTCATTGTTCATATGTTACATATTTTTTATTTTGTGTGGGATGCACCGAGTGCAGAAATGAATGAAACCTGCTATATATTAAGCCACCATAAATTTAAAATTTAATGCAGTTCAATATATGCAAAATGGAATAAACACATTAGTTAATGCATACACACATGCGGCTATAAAAAGTGATGTACATTTATGAAGCATGCATAAAATTTATAGTGAAAAATGAAAACTGTTTATCCAACGCACACAGGCCTTATTAAATATATTAAATCAGTAAACTGAAGATATTTAGGGTGATATCACTCAGTTTCAGTATTGGCACCAATTCACTGCCTTGAAGAACGTGGTGTGAAGGAGTTATTTGTGTTTTAGTTGTTGTTGGTGGTGATATTTGGGTGTAGCTTACTTGATTTCATTGACTCAGGATTAGATATTCTTTTAATTTTTAAAATATACAAGTGTGAATTCACCTCTTAACAATTTACATATCTAGATCTTGTTAGATCTCATCAGTGGAGCTCAACTAGTAAGGATGAAATCACACAATATCTCGAGAGGTTACCATATGGGTGTGCATTATTAATTGATGTGGTGTCGACAGATGGCATTAAACTTTCTCTCTTGAGAGAAAATGACTACTTTTAATTTTTGTTTATTATAAGTCCTGTTTTTTTTTTTAAATTTTTGTGTGTAAATTATTGAAGTGTTTTATTTCTATATGTATGCCATTATCTAGCAGCTTTTATGTTAATGTCGAGTTTTGCAATACTTGTAATCCCTTGTATTCATTAATAATAGGAAAATAACTCTTTTCTAATATATATTTTTTTAATATACTGAGGCATAAATTAACGCTTATTATACACACTCAAAAAAATATCCTCAAATTCTGATAGAATTTTGTTAAATATAACTTACGAATACAAAACAACTTCTACTGTAGCCTTGGCGAGAAAACAGTTTTCCCACTCAAATTTCATTTTTTTGATATGAGTATAAGTATGTTTAATGACCAGTTCTTCATTATACACTAAATACATTACTTAGATGTTGATTTTTAGTATTTTTAATTAATCTTACTGATTACATATACGATATTATCGTATGTATAGTAATAAGTGTGATACTTCAGCTGAGCACTAGACAATAAGTTTGAGCAAAGTTGGGAATGCAATAGAACTCTTGATCAAAGTTAATTCAATAAAACTTCTTTATAGAACACTTAACAACATATGCGAACCCCGCGTGCCGTTTTTATTAGAGTTCCAAATTAAATTGTAACTTTATTACGTATATAAGCGAAAATATTAAATCACGCTCTATATTTTTGATTTCAATTTCTTAAACGACATTGACTTGACGGTCACACCCGGTGGCCTACGGCTTTCAATTGTGTTATATTTGCCACCCCCCGCTCTCCAACAATGACTCGCCGCCGCCAATATTTGCACAAACGTTGATTAAGGCCAAGTTGTTTGCTGTTATAGGTACGGCACGGGCCAGAAGACATACAGTGCTAATAGTAACGAGAAAATAATATCGGGCAATTTGCGTTTGGGGGCGGGAGGGCGGCGGCAGTGGAGCGATAACGGTTATTGTTTTGTTCCGGCAATGGGGGAGAGGCTCGACACGCGAATCGAAGGTTAATTTTGTACACAAATTACCACCAGTTTAAAGAGTATTTTTAACAAGAATTAATAGACAGGGTGGCAATTAATAATCATAATAATCTCATTCTTTATTTTTGTTATAAATAAGCTTAGCATAGCATTATTATTTATTTTACTCATCATCCAAGGTAAGATCGAGGGCAAAATAATAATCGGCCAGCAAAAAGTCATAGCTGCGAAATATCCGAGAATGGACTACACACTTTTCGACATAGCAAGAGACAGACAAAATAAAAGAAGTAATCGTAAACATTCACTAGTGGATACGCACTAGAAGAAGAAGAATAATCAAAAATTACGTAATTGTAGTAATTTATAGTAATACTATTGGCATACAACCTAGGCCATGCGATTGCTACAAATATTTACTATTAAGGCGAATCTCGGAAAATGAAATACGGTTGACCTAATCGCGCGGTCTTTTCTAGTCAACATTTTATAATTTTCGGAAAATATGTTTGGATATTTCTCCAATCTAAGGATGATTTGATACTTTGTTAAGACGCAAAAGTTAATTTTTTGTCTCGAAATAGTTGTAAAAAATATACAAAAGTAGTCAATATTTGCTTCAGAAAAGTATATATTTACTCCGATTTGTAATCAAAATTTAACAGAAATTCCTCTAAGAGATTGCAGTTTCATATTTCAAGTTTTGATAAATACAATCTGATAATGCTTAATTAGAGTAGTATAGTATAGACATCCGCGCAATTATCACAAAATGCTTCATTATTTCGAAATAAATTTATTTCTCGATGCGCACCCCTCCAGTTTTTCCTGGGGCCACGGTTTATACACTCCGCAAAAGAAGTAGCAGCAGTTCCGTTAGTCTCACAACGCGTTTTTCGAATAGATTTTCAGCTCGAATCCTCGAACGAGATTTTCGAAGATTCGTCTTAATTCGAGCAATTTCAAAGTACTCAACAAATAAACTATCACAGTAGCAATAGAACAAAGAAATATTACACTGTTATAAATATTACCCGTTTTCCTAATTATCTCTTTAATTTATTGTTGATTTCTAAATATTATATTTTATTGGTTTTGGGGAGAATTTAATGTATAATGGAATTTTTGTAATAGTTATGCCTAATAAAGGTCTTTTTTCCTGAATTGTCCTATTTTGCTTTATATATCGTATGTGTATTTTGTAATTACTGTTTCTAATAAAATACATTTATTTTGCAGATCGCTATGAGCTCTCAGGAAATTATTGGGCATCGCTAAATTACATCCAGCCACCCATCAAAAATGAGCATGAACACCACCCTATATAACAACAATGCCACATACAACAACACACTGGACTGTAGCGCTCAGTCCGAGCAGCTCAAATCGCCCTACTTCCAGCTTACCATCTACATCATATACAGCGTGGTGTTCGCGATATCCGCGATGGGCAACGGAATCGTTTGCTACATCGTAATCTCGTCGCCGCGGATGCGAACAGTCACCAACTATTTCATAATGAATTTGGCTGTTGGGGATATGCTCATCACTCTGCTGTGCATACCCTTCACGGCGATTTCGTATGTGCTGCAGTACTGGCCCTTCGATCCAGTGCTGTGCCCCATTGTGAACTACTCACAGGGCGTTTCGGTGTTTGTCAGTGCGTACACATTGGTTGCGATTAGCGTTGATCGGTATATTGCTATCATGTGGCCTCTGAGGCCACGACTAGCTAAAAGCAGTTCTTGGCTGATTATTTCTACTGTTTGGGCGGTGGCGGTGCTTACAGCTATACCGATTGCTGTTACTAGTCGACTGTCTCAACCGGATAGTTGGTTCTATGATTGTGATTTGTAAGTATCATCAAATATTAATAAGTGTGTTTGGTAGTTTATTTACTTATTTATTTATTTAAACGTTTGTTTATGTAAATATTTTTTTACGAATTTTCAAAAAGCGTTTTTCATTCAACTATTTTGACTTAAAGCTCTCTAGCTCTAGTTGTGGTCGTAGAAAATTCATTAAACTTGCCAAATATAGCAAAAATATGTTTATTTATTACAACATACAACTTTGGTAGTGCTATTTCATAAATTGATTTTTTTACGAATTTTCAAAATGTGATATGACTTTTTTATACAACTAGTTTGACTAAAAGCTCTCTAACTCTAGTTGTGGCCGTTGAAAATTCATGAAATTTTCCACGTATAGAAAAAATATGTTCGTTTGTTACAAAAATCTATTTTGGTAGTGCAATTTTATAGATTAAATTTTTTACGAATTTTCAAAATGTGATATGACTTTTTGCATACAACTAATTTAACTAAAAGCTCTCTAACTCTAGTTGCGGCTGTTGAACATTTTTGAAACTTGCCACATATAGCAAAAATATAGTCATTTATTACAAAATATAACTTTGGTAGTGCTATTTCATACATAGAATTTTTTACGAATTTTCAAAATGCGATATGACGTTTTTCATTCAACTATTTTGACTTAAAGCTCTCTAGCTCTAGTTGTGGTCGTTGAAAATTCATAAAATTAGCCACAAATATAAAAAATATTTTCATTTATTACAGCATATAATTTTGGTAGTGCTATTTCATAAATTGATTTTTTTACTAATTTTCAAAATGTCTCTATGACTTTTTGCATACAACCATTTTGACTTAAAGCTCTCTAACTCTAGTTGTGCTCGTTGAAAATTCATGAAACTTACCAAATATAGCAAAAATATGTTTATTTATTACAATATATAAATTTGGTAGTGCTATTTCATACATTCGATTTTTTTACGAATTTTCAAAATATGATATGACTTTTTTCATACAACTAATTTTACTAAAAGCTCTCTAACTCTAGTTGTGGTCATTGAAAATACATCAAATTCTTTACATATAGCAAAAATATGTTCATTTATTACAAAATATGACTTTGGTAGTGCTATTTCTGACATTGTATTTTTTACGAATTTTCAAAATGCGATATGACGTTTTTCATTCAACTATTTTGACTCAAAGCTCTGTAACTCTAGTTGTGGCTGTTGAAAATTTTTGAAACTTGCCACATATAGCAAAAATATGTTCGTTTATTACAAAATATAACTTTGGTAGTGCTATTTCATATACAGATTTTTTTACGAATTTTCAAAATGGGATACGACTTTTTTTCAAATAACTAGTTTGACTGAAAACTCTCTAACTCTAGTTGTGGCAGTTGAAAATTCATAAAATTAGCCACAAATATAAAAACATACTTCATTTATTACAGCATATAATTTTGGTAGTGCTATTTCATAAATTGAATTTTTTACGAATTTTCAAATTGTGAAATGACTTTTTTTCATACAACTAGTTTGACTAAAAACTTTCTAACTCTAGTTGTGGTTGTTGAAAATTCATGAAACTTGTCAAATATAGAAAAAATATATTCACTTATTACAACATAGAACTTTGGTAGTGCTATTTCATATATTGAATTTTTTACGAATTTTCAAATTGTGATATGACGTTTTTCATTCAACTATTTTGACTTAAAGCTTTCTATCTCTAGTTGTGGCCATTGAAAAATCATGAAACTTGCCAAATATAGCAAAACTATATTTATTTATTACAACATATAACTTTGGTAGTGCTATTACATACATTGAATTTTTTACGAATTTTCAAAATGTGAAATGACTTTTTGCATACAACTAATTTGACTAAAAGCTCTCCAACTCTAGTTGTGGCTGTTGTATATTCTTGAAACTTGCCACATATAGCAAACATATGTTAATTTATTACAAAATATAGCTTCAGTAGTGCTATTTCATACATTGATTTTTTTACGAATTTTCAAAATGCGATATGACGTTTTTCATTCAACTATTTCGACTAAAAGCTCTCCAACTCCAGTTGTGGTCATTGAAAATTCATGAAACTTGCCACATATAGCAAAAATATGTTTATATATTACAACATATAACTTTGGTAGTGCTACATCATACATTGAATTTTTTTACGAATTTTCAAAATGTGATATGACTTTTTTCATACAACTAGTTTGACTAAAAGCTCTCTAACTCTAGTTGTGGCCGTTGAAAATTCATGACATTTTTCAATTATAGCACAAATATGTTCATTTATCACAAAATATAACTTTGGTAGTGTAGTTTTTTACAAATTTTTACATTGTGATATGACTTTTTCATTCAACTATTTTGACTAAAAGTTCGCTAACTCTAGTTGTACCCGCTGAAAATTCATGAAACTTGCCACATATAGAAAAAACATATAACTTTGGTAGCGCTATTTCATAAATTGAATTTTTTACGAATTTTCTAATTGTGATATGACCTTTTTCATACAACTATTTTGACTTAAAGCTCTCTAACTCTAGTTATGGTCGCTGAAAATTCATGAAACTTACCAAATATAGCAAAAATATGTTTGGTTATTATAATATACAACTTTGGTAGTGCTATTTCATACATTGAATTTTTTACGAATTTTCAAAATGTGATACGACATTTTTCATACAAGTAATTTGAGTAAAAACTCTCTAACTCTAGTTGTGGCCGTTGAAAATTCATGAAATTTGCCACATTTAGAAAAAATATGTTAATTTACTACAACAAACAAATTATGGTAGTGCTATTTCAAACAATGAATATTTTACATATTTTCAAAATATGATAATGACATTTTTCAAACAACTAGTTTGACTAAAAGCTCTCTAACTCTAGTTGTGGCCTATAGAAATTCATGAAACTTGCCACATATAGAAAAAATATATTCATTTATTACAACATATAAATTTGATAGTGCTATTTCATAAATTGATTTTTTTACGAATTTTCAAAATGTGATATGACTTTTTTCATACAACTAATTTGAGTAAAACCTCTCTAACTCTAGTTGTAGCCGTTAGAAATTCATAAAAGTTGCCGCATATAGAAAAAAATATGTTCATTTCATAACATACAAATTTTGGTAGAGCTGTTTCATAAATTGATTTTTTTACGAATTTTCAAAATGTGATTTGAGACATTTTTCATACAACTAGTTAGACTAAAAGTTTTTCAACCTGCCGGAAAAATTGCCGGTCGTGTAATATAAACCTAATACAACATGTTTAAAGAAAACAAATTAATAATAATAAAACAATTTAGTTAATTGAAAATGATTGTTTTATATCCGTTTTTAGTGAACAATTATTAAATTATTATGTCTAACTGAAACAAAAAATTTAAATTGAGTTCCTTATAAACATTTTTCTATACGAATCAAGCATATGTCTTAAGAATATTTAATGATTACATGTATTTGTAGCAAAAAAATATCTAAAATTAAGTATTTGCAATTCAACACGGTCATATCTTTGAAATTAATGAAGATATCTCTTTTATTTATTTAATTATTTATTTACTTATTTCCCAACAGGACAAGCCCAAAAAAGGGAAATTTCTCGTTAATGATACAAATAAGAACTAAGACTAAGAACAAAGGTTTCTTAGGTTTCTGAAATTAAGTACCTCGTGCATGTTTCAATTAGTTATTATTATTATTATTATTATTAATTAAGTACCTCGTGAATGTTTCAATCAGAATCATTTGTAGTTCATAAGTATCCTCACTGGCTATTTATATTTGTAGCAGGGAAATGTTGAAAAGAAGTATTTCCAATTTCAATTTATCAAGGTCATATCTTTAAAATAATTAAAGATATCTCTTTGAAGTTTATGAAATTGAGTTCATCATACATTTTTCTATGATAATCATACAAAGTCCTTAGTATACTTAATAGTTACTTGTATTTGTAGCTGTAGAATATCTACAAGGGTGTATTTGTAATTAACATGGTCATATCTTTGAAATGAATGAAGTTATTTCATTTGCATTTACGAAAATGAAGATAATTCATTTGTATTTATGAAATTATAGCAAAACTATGTTCATTTAGTACAAAGTACAACTTTAGTAGTGCTATTTCATACATTTTTAATTTTTTACAAATTTTCTAAATGTGATGACATTTTTCATACAACTATTTTTGACTAAAAGCTCTCTAACTCTAGTTGTGGCCGTTGAATGTTCATGAAATTTGCAACATATAGAAAAAATATGTTCGTTTATTACAGAAATCAATTTTGGTAGTGCTATTGCATAAATTGAATTTTTAACAAATTTTCAAAATGTGAAATGACTTTTTCATACAACTATTTTTGACTAAAAGCTTTCTAACTATAGTTGTGGCCGTTGAAAATTCACGAAATTTGTAACATATAGAAAAAATATGCTCATTTATTACAAAAAACAAATTTTAGTAGTGCTACTTCAAACATTGAATTTTTTACAAATTTTCAAAATGTGATAATGACATTTTTCATACAACTAGTTTGACTAAAAGCTGTCTAACTCTAGTTGTGGCCGTTGGAATTTCATGAAATTTGCAAAATATAGAAAAAATATGTTCGTTTATGGCAGAAATCAATTTTGGTAGTGTTATTTTATGAATTGAATTTTTTACAAATTTTCAAAATGTGAAATGACTTTTTCATACAACTATTTTTGACTAAAAGCTCTTTAACTCTAGTTGTGGCCGTTGGAAATTCATGCAATTTGCAAAATATAGAAAAAAATATGTTCGTTTATTACAACAAACAAATTTTGGTAGTGCTACTTCAAACATTGAATTTTTTACAAATTTTCAAAATGTGATAATGGCATTTTTCATACAACTAGTTTTACTAAAAGCTCTCTAACTCTAGTTGTGACCATTGGAAATTCATGAAATTTGCAACATGTAGAAAAAATATGTTAGTTTATGACAGAAATCAATTTTGGTAGTGTTATTTCAGAAATTGAATTTTTTACAAATTTTCAAAACGTCATATGACTTTTTTATACAACTATTTTTGACTAAAAGCTCTCTAACTCTAGTTGTGGTCGTTGGAATTTCATGAAATTTGCAAAATATAGAAAAAAATATGTTCGTTTATGGCAGAAATCAATTTTGGTAGTGTTATTTCATGAATTGAATTTTTTACAAATTTTCAAAATGTGAAATGACTTTTTCATACAACTATTCTTGACTAAAAGCTCTCTAACTCTAGTTGTGGCCGTTGAAAATTCATGAAATTTGTAACATATAGAAAAAATATGTTCATTTATTACAACAAACGAATTTTAGTAGTGCTCTTCAAACATTGAATTTTTTTACAAATTTTCAAAATGTGATAATGACATTTTTCATACAACTAGTTTGACTAAAAGCTCTCTAACTCTAGTTGTGGTCGATGGAAATTCATGAAATTTGCCACATATAGAAAATATATGTTCATTTATTACAACATATAGTTTTGGTAGTGCTATTTCATACATTGAATTTTTTAAAAATTTTCAAAACGTGATATGACTTTTTTATACAACTATTTTTGACTAAAAGCTCTCTAACTCTAGTTGTGGCCGTTGGAATTTCATGAAATTTGCAAAATATAGAAAAAATATGTTCGTTTATGGCCGAAATCAATTTTGGTAGTGTTATTTCATGAATTGAATTTTTTACAAATTTTCAAAATGTGATATTACTTTTTCATACAACTATTTTTGACTAAAATCTCTCTAACACTAGTTGTGGTCGTTGGAAATTCATGAAATTTGCAGCATATAGAAAAAATATGTTCGTTTATTACAAAAATCGATTTTGGTAGTGCTATTTCATAAATTGAATTTTTTACAAATTTTCAAAATGTGATATAACTTTTTCATACAACTATTTTTGACTAAAAGCTCTCTAACTCTAGTTGTGGTCATTGAATATTCATGAAACTTGCCAAATATAGCAAAAATATGTTTAGTTATTACAATATCCAACTTTGGTAGTGCTATTTCATACATTCATCATACATGTTTCTATGATATTCATACATATATCCTTAGTATACATAATAGTTACTTGTATTTGTAGCTGTAGAATATCTACAAGGGTGTATTTGTAATTTAACATAGTCATATCTTTGAAATGAATGAAGATATTTCATTTGCATTTACGAAAATGAATTCCTCAGACATTTTCAATCAGACATCAATTTTGGTAGTGCTATTTCATATATTGAATTTTTTACTAATTTACAAAATATTTTATTTTAAAGATATTTCATTTGCAGTTTTGAAAATGAATTCCTCAGACATTTTCGTAGTTATTAAGTATACTCAATGGTTACCTATATTAGTAGCAGATAGATGTTGAAAAGAAGTATTTGCAATTTAAATGATCATATCTTTAATACTATTAAATATATGTCTTCGAAGATAGAACCTATCTGTGATTATCATTGAAAAATGTACGAGGAAGTCAATTTCCCTCATAAATTTTTCAATGATAAACACAGATAGGTCCTACTTACTTAATGAATACTTGTATTTGTGTATAATGATATTTGAAAGTGAATTCGACGATATTTCCTTACATTTGTTTATATCCCATAGTTTTTTATTCCATATTTACTTGAAGTATTAAGTTATTTATCATATATTTGAATAAATATACAATATATAATAGAAAGTGCATAATATCTAGCACACTTTTTGTTTAACTTTGTTTAACTGTATGGGAGGAGGATATATGAATTCATTGCTTGAACAACTTTTGAGTAGCAGAAGAAATTGTCTTGTCTAAAACAACCTTTACTTAATTTGCTAGTCTATATATTCCATATATCTATATATTAGTTTTAATTGAAATAATGCTATTGTTGTCCTGTAATTAGACTATGTCTGTTGGATAATAAATTTAATTATTTATTTATCAATATGAAAAATATTAAATTACATCAAATTGACGATTAAGGTGAATCGTCGAAAAAAAATAGATTTTTAATACACAACACATTGTTGTCGCTTAACAGACTATATATTCCCTCATAAATATCATACCCAATCTATTTTTTGCACCGCTTGTCATGTTCCATTGTCCGCCGCGCTACCGCCGCCCCCTCGCTCTAGTTACATTATCATCCGTAACTTTATCTTCTTTCATCGCCATTCTCTGCGTCATCAATCTTAATTTTCCGGAAGTAATCGGAGCCGCGGCGCGAGGGACGAGCTATGTAAAACCATCGGCAATTAAGCGTGCCTCATTAGCGGCCTCGCGCGTTTGTCGGATTAAAAATTGAGCCTGCCGAGGGGGCGGCGGCGGCGGCGCGGGCGTGAGTTTCGCGCAATCGAATTTAAGCTTAAGCGGAAAATTGTCAGCCCCGCGGAGGTGAAGCAACAAAGCACGAAAGAAATTTGCCTATGAAAACGGGATTGGAACGGGGCGAATGGAGATAAAAAAAACAACTTACTTTGGATGAGAGGGGTTTAGAAATGTTTTCAATTGCAGATGGTACAGGTGGAGTTTGTAACTTTTTGTATAAATTTGCTGAATTGGTTGTTTAGCAAAGTTTTGTGTGGTATAGACTGACATTTAGGATATATATTTAATATATATCCCTATTGCCAGTCTATGTAGGGTCACGAGTAGGGTTATTAAATTATATAATTCTAATTCTGTAACGAATACTCAGGAGAAGCGATTCTGAACAAAAATGACACCTGGGACAGATTTTGTAACTCCGAATCGATCATATATTAATTCCTATTAGTCGTAATGCAATAATATATTATTATTACCCAATAATGGAAACAAATTTGTCAATTTTTATATACCACAATAGGAAATAGATCACGAATGCAAAATTATTTGCTACTTTAATAATTATATGGTCACTATTATTGCCCTACTACAATTACGTTTATATCTCACAGGCTCATATAACGAACAATACATTTTCGGATTTCAGAATATTTTATGTGAATTTGGAGCTATATAAAAGTAATTGTAGTAGGGCAGTAATAGTCACCATATAATTCATTATTATTATGACAGGCTTTATTATGACAGGCTCATATATTACACTTCCCAGAAGGCTATAAGTTTTGAACGAGTGAAAAAAAGTAATGAAAATTTGGGTTTGTTGAGTTTTGCCTGAAGCACGGGTATTTATGCGTAACTCAAGCATGGTTCGCCCGGTGTGATAAACATGAGCGCAGTTACATACGGCAAATATACTTATTTGCGACAATATAAGGATATACAAATGTGAAATTCTTGAAAGCGAATTAAATGTAGAAATGTGTTCGATTTAAATAAATAAAAAGTTTCCCCCGGATATACAAATTCGTGTAGGATTAATAAATTTGAAAATCTCTCAAATGCAATCATATTTACAAAAGTCATATGAGCGCAATATGCAATTTTTATAAATAATCTGTGGTGATTTTAATTTCCGGATTTGTGAGAAATTTATAAATTACTAGTGGTATTGATTAAATATGATGCTAAAATCATAAATAATTTTTTTTAAAGAATTTAATAAAATATATCTGTATATAAAAAAATCATACTATTCACCAACAAGAAAAGTGTATACCACGTAATACGAAACCCCCTCGAAGGATCAAACCACGTCTTTGCACCCTCTTCTACTCTACACAGATAATGATTAATAACATACATTACAACGCTCGATTTCCTTTTCTCATTCGCCATCCGGCACGTCTATCGCCCCTCGAAAATAAATTCCCGTCGGTTAGGCTCAATTTTTTGCGGATTTAGGTGCGCGATGAAGAATCGCAAATTGCCGCACGGCCCCGTATGCTCGGCATGCAAATTTGTTATATTTTGTAATGGCATGCATCCAGTTTGGCGGCTTCCCCGTGCCCGCCCCACTGACTCGTTTATTAAAGGTTTTCTATGAATGTCGACAGCGCCGCGTCTTAAACGGAGAAATGCATTTGGGAAATGCAGCATTTGTATCCTTTATATGTATGATTAATGCTTGCGGAGAACTCCTCGCGACTATAACTCACTTTATTATCAAAGCGGGGATTAATTTTTTAACATGCCGCATGAGAATAATCGCGGAATGTCTCGTTGTATATTGCATTTTTTAAAGACGAGTTAAACGCATAGCGAAATTTATATTTTTTTATGAAAAATGGCATGTTGAATGTAGTAAGGAATGAAAATGTGGAAAATTGAAAACGTGAAAATGCAAAAATATGAATCAAACGAAATTACTTAAATTTTGATTTAATATTGATTAATTAATTCGAAAAGTCGTATGATGCCCATACCCTATTTTTTTAAATTTAATAAATACTTATAATTTTATTGAATTTCTAATAAATAACAAGTATTTATATATTATTCACTCAACGCAATAATGCTATAAATGAAACAAATTCAATATTATACTGAATATAGTCACCGAGTTGAAACTCATGAAATACAATTAGGGTCTAAGTGTGCTAATTGTTACCAATTATATAGGTACTATTTCATACCGCTCATTCCAGCCAACTAATCTTAATTAATTATTCAACTCCCGTTTCACACAATAAACGCGAATCAAGACGATTAGTTAATTACTAACATGCTATTTCATACATACTTCTTTCTATCCAATCATTTCTTAATTAATTAGTTAAAGGAGTATTCATTGCATAAGCTGCCATATGTATGTAGGTAATATTATACATGTACAATACACAATATTTCACTATAGTAAACTGAAATTGCAATTGAACAGTCACAAATGTACAACCACATAGTCATTAATTTAAACGCATACTGGTCGTTAACAAAGCCCGAGTGACCGATTTCTACGAGGGAGCGCTGCTGCATTCAATGCAAGCCGCAATGAATCACAGAGTTTTTTTGGGCGCTCGGCTTAAACGATAAGGGCATACAAATGGGCCAAAAAACGCTTCCGCTGTGAGTCGTCGCGTGTGTATTTTTAGCTATAAAATTTTATGAGGTTGCATTGCTTCGATATATGAATTATATTTGCTTGTCAAGTGTAGCATATTCAGATATATCCCCCGCCAACTTGAATAGCCCATATATGTAATATTTTGAAAACTTTTACATATATAAATATAAACAAATTACAAACACAATTTCTAAAATTATAAGTGTGCATGCATCTCTTAGCAATCTACATATCTAGATATTGATCTTGTTATATCATAGCCCAGTCGGCAAGTCAAAAAAAGGGGGTTAGCTAGATAAAATTCCAAAGTTAATGAAACTTTGGGAAATTTGTTGGTGTGGGGGTATGGAATTATGAGTGACCTCGAGGGACGTGTGAAAACTTGGGGAGAGGCAAAAAAAACTTCGGATTTTTAAGTTTTTTGCTTATATCTTCTAAACCATGGGGTTTCCGAAGAATATGTCTATATAAAAAGTTATAGAGCATTAAATTTCCTTCACAAGAATTGAAGGATCCCAATAATATAAATACGAAGACAATTTTTTGGAGTGCTGTCAGTTCATAAATAGGGGTCGCGAGTTCGAATTTCCACCGAGATGTTTTTTAATTTATGAGTTTTCATTATTTAATTGTATTTAAAAGTATTAAGCGTTTTGAAGTATTAAGCGTTTTGAAGTATTAAGCGTTTTGAAGTAATAATAATGTTTTAAGTAAAGTTTTCCAATTTTACTATTAAAAATGAATTTAAAGAATTTCTCTATTTTTGTACTTAAAAATCATCCCCATCAAACAGCGGGCATTTTACCTAGTAATAATAATAATAAGGCAAATACATCCTTCATATTTCGCTTGATTGATACGGGAAGTAAACGTATACATAATAAATCCCCGACGTCGGATTGTTATTGATACTTTTATACCCTGCTCGATCTGACAAAAAATATACATTGAACTTTTTTTCAATATATAAACTAACTAGCGACTATTGATGTAGCAACTAGAAAAAATAAATGTATTCATTATGCAAGCGGCTTTAATTGCGCCAGAAGATCTCTTTAATCATCGCGTTATATTAAAAACGCGCAGTTGGAAAAACGCAAAGCAAAGTCGGGGATGATGATGAATTTTTGTAATGGCCGGGATGTGCAAATTAGGGTACGCTTTTTCTCCATTTCCAAGTTGCTTCTAATGAAAGCGTTACGGAGACTTAGCAGGTTTAAATGTGGACATTTTTGCTGCAAGAATTATCTCACGGATATTTTTATTTTGATACAAATACACATGAAAACGTATATAATAAATTAACGACACTTATACGACCTTACACACTCACTATTAATATTAATATGTTTATTGTACCAAAAGGAAATAAATAAGCTTAATTTATATGTATTTAGCTAAAAATAGATGATTTTGGCACTAGCTAAATCAATAGAGTGATTTTTCGATAGACCCTTCTTATCAGAAAAGACCTGGGGTCTATTCTGTAAGTTGAGATGGTTTAATAAAATATTAGAACGGCCTGTTACCCATGGCAACCAAATAAACAATTGTTTCAGCCTCACGCTTAGAAAAATCTATTTTCAAAATTGTTTTCTGTACGATTTTTTAAACTTTCATATATAACTATCCTAGAAAAATGATCTACAACTCAAAACGAAGTTAGTGAAATTTTATAAAATTAACAACGATTATTCAAAATACATGTACTTATGTATGAGTAAATTTTGAAAAATCTATTTTGAAAATTGTTCTTTTTTTTTACGATTTTTTAAACTTTCATATATTACTATCCTCGAAAAATGATTATAACTCAAAAAGTATTTAGTGAAATTTAATGAAATTAACAATGATTATTCATAATAAATGTACTTATGCATGAGTAAATTTTGGAAAATCTTTTTTCAAAATTGATTTTTTTTACGATTTTTTAAACTTTCTGATATTATTATCCTCGAAAAATTATTTATAACTCGAAAAGTGTTAAGTAAAATTTTATGAAATTAAAAAGGATTATTCAAAATAGATGTACTTATGCATGAGTAAATTTTGAAAAATCTATTTTCAAAATTGTTTTCTGTACGATTTTTTAAACTTTCATATATTACTATCCTCGAAAAATGATGTATAACTCAAAAAGTATTTAGTGAAATTTTATGAAATTAACAACGATTATTTAAAATAGATGTCCTTATGCATGAGTAAATTTTGAAAAATCTATTTTCAAAATTGATTTTTTTATGATTTTTTAAACTTTCATATACTACTATCCTCGAAAAATAATCTATTACTCGAAAAGTAGTTAGTGAAATTTTATGAAATTAACAGCGATTATTCAAAATAAATGTACTTATGCATGAGTAAATTTTGAAAAATCTATTTTCAAAATTGATTTTTTACGATTTTTTAAACTTTCATATATTACTATCCTCGAAACATTATCTATAACTCTAAAAGTATTTAGCGAAATTTTATGAAATTAACAAATATTATTTAAAATAGATGTATTTATGCATAAATAAACTTTGAAAAATCTATTTTCAAAATTGTTTTTTTTTTACGATTTTTTAAACTTTCATGTATTACTATCCTCGAAAAATGATATATAATTCGAAAAGCAGTTAGTGAAATTTTATGAAATTAACAACTATTATTCAACATAGATGTACTTATGCATGAGTAAATTTTGAAACATATATTTTGAAAATTATTATATTTTTTTAATTATTTATACTATCCTACAAAACTGATCTATAACTCGAAAAGTAGTTAGTGAAATTTTATAAAATTTACAGCGATTAGTCAAAATAAATGTACTTATGCATAAGTAAATTTTGAAAAACCTATTTTTAAAATTGATTTTTTTACGATTTTTTAAACTTTCATATATTACTATCCTTGAAAAATTATATTTAACTCAAAAAGTAGTCAGTGAAATTTGATGAAATTAACAGCGATTATTTAAAATAAATGTACTTATGCATGAGTAAATTTTGAAAAATGTATTTTCAAAATTGATTTTTTTACAATTTTTTAAACCTTCATATATTACTATTCTCAAAAAATGATCTATAACTCTAAAAGTATTTACTGAAATTTTATGAAATTAACAGCGATTATTCAAAATAGATGTACTTATGCACGAGTAAATTTAGAAAAATTTATTTTCAAAATTGTTTTTTTTACGATTTTTTAAACTTTCATATATTACTATCCTCGAAAAATTATCCATAACTCAAAAACTATTTAGTGAAATTTTATGAAATTAACAGCTATTATTTAAAATAGATGTATTTATGCATAAGTAAATTTAGAAAAATCTATTTTCAAAATTGTTTTTTTTTACGATTTTTTAAAGTTTCATATATTACTATCCTCGAAAAATGATCCATAACTCAAAAAGTATTTAGTGAAATTTTATGAAATTAACAGTTATTATTTAAAATAGATGTATTTATGCATAAGTAAATTTAGAAAAATCTATTTTCAAAATTGTTTTTTTTACGATTTTTTAAAGTTTCATGTATTACTATCCTCGAAAAAATGATTTATAACTCGAAAAATAGTTAATGAAATGTTAGGAAATTAACAGCGATTATTCAAAATAGATGTACTTAAGCATGAGTAAATTTTGAAAATTCTAGTTTCAAAATTGTTTTTTTTTTACGATTTTTTAAAGTTTCAGATATTACTATCCTCGAAAAAAGATATATAATTCGAAAAGTAGTTAGTGAAACTTTATGAAATTAACAACTATTATTCAAAATAGATGTACTTATCCATGAGTAAATTTTGAAAAATCTATTTTCAAAATTGTTTTTTTTTTACGATTTTTTAAACTTTCATACATTACTATCCTACAAAAATGATCTATAACTCGAAACGTAGATAGTGAAATTTTAGAAAATTAACAGTGATTAGTCAAAATAGATGTACTTATGCATGAGTAAATTTTGAAAAACCTATTTTCAAAATTGATTTTTTTTACGATTTTTTAAACTTTGGATTTGGCAAGATAGTTCATCCGTCTCATACTGCGCTAGGGAGCGTGAGTTCAAACCCAAGTGGGGCGAATTTTCGCGAATCACCTTCCACAAATTTTCAGAGGTTTTCTGTGAAGTTAAAATAATGACTGGATGATTAAACTCCTCTGAGCTTCTCCCATTACAAGCGTAAAGCCTTACGACTAATAATCCAAGAAGGATAGAATTTTTTTTTTACTATACGAAGACAGCACTTTTCTATAAGAAAGCAATTGCTAATTTTGACTTTTCTTTCAAATGTGTAAAAAACGTAAACATGAAAACATGAAAAACATGAAAACGTGAAGAAAACGTGAAGAAAACGATGAAAACGTGAAGAAAACGTGAAAAACATGAAAACGTGAAAAACATGAAAACGTGAAAAAACATGAAAAAATCATGAAACATGTGAAAAAATATAAGCGTGAAACGATGCGTGACAAATGTGAAAAAACGTGAAAAACACGTTAACAACGCGAAAAACGTGAAAAACACGTTAACAACGCGAAAAACGTGAAAATACGTGTAACAAACGTGATAACGTGAAAAAAATAAAGAGACAAATGTGAACAAAGCGTGAAAAATGTGGAGAAAAACGTGAAAATGTGGAAAAACGTGAAAAAAAATTGAAAAACCTTTCATATATTACTATCCTCAAAAAATGATCCTCGAAAAGTAATTTTATGAAATTAACAACGATTATTCAAAATATGAGTAAATTTTGAAAAATCTATTTTCAAAATTGATTTTTTTACGATTTTTTAAACTTTTATATATTACTATCCTCGAAAAATGATGTATAATTCAAAAAGTATTTAGTGAAAATTTATGAAATTGAAACAAACGTGAAAACGTGAAAAAAATATAGAGACAAATGTGAACAAAGCGTGAAAAATGTGGAGAAAAACGTGAAAAATGTGGAAAAACGTGAAAAAAAATTTGAAAAACCTTTCATATATTACTATCCTCAAAAAATGATCCATAACTCGAAAAGTAGTTAGTAAAATTTTATGAAATTAACAACGATTATTCAAAATAGATGTACTTATGCATGAGTAAATTTTGAAAAATCTGTTTTCAATATTGATTTTTTTACAATTTTTTAAACTTTCATATATTACTATCCTCGAAAAATGATCTATAACTCAAAAAGTATTTAGTGAAATTTTATGAAATTGAAATTGAAACAAACTTGAGAACATGAAAAATAAATATAGAGACAAATGTGAACAAAGCGTGAAAAATGTGGAAAAACGTGAAAAAAAAAATTGAAAAACCTTTCATATATTACTATACTCAAAAAAATTATCCATAACTCGAAAAGTAGTTAGTAAAATTTTATGAAATTAACAACGATCATTCAAAATAGATGTACTTATGCATGAGTAAATTTTGAAAAATCTATTTTCAAAATTGATTTTTTTACGATTTTTTAAACTTTCATATATTACTATCCTCGAAAAATGATCTATAACTCAAAAAGTATTTAGTGAAATTTTATGAAATTGAAACTGAAACAAACTTGAAAACGTGAAAAATAAATATAGAGACAAATGTGAACAAAGGGTGAAAAATGTGGAGAATAAGGTGAAAAATGTGGAAAAACGTGAAAAAAAAAATTGAAAAACCTTTCATATATTACTATACTCAAAAAATGATCCATAACTCGAAAAGTAGTTAGTAAAATTTTATGAAATTACCAACGATTATTCAAAATAGATGTACTTATACATGAGTAAATTTTGAAAAATCTATTTTCAAAATTTATTTTTTTACGATTTTTTAAACTTTCATATATTACTATCCTCGAAAAATGATCTATAACTCAAAAAGTGTTTAGTGAAATTTTATGAAATTGAAATTGAAACAAACTTGAAAACGTGAAAAATAAATATACAGACAAATGTGAACAAAGCGTGAAAAATGTGGAGAATAAGGTGAAAAATCTGGAGAAACGTGAAAAAGAAATTGAAAAACCTTTCATATATTACTATACTCAAAAAATGATCCATAACTCGAAAAGTAGATAGTGAAATTTTAGAAAATTAACAGTGATTAGTCAAAATAGATGTACTTATGCATGAGTAAATTTTGAAAAACCTATTTTCAAAATTGATTTTTTTTACGATTTTTTAAACTTTGGATTTGGCAAGATAGTTCATCCGTCTCATACTGCGCTAGGGAGCGTGAGTTCAAACCCAAGTGGGGCGAATTTTCGCGAATCACCTTCCACAAATTTTCAGAGGTTTTCTGTGAAGTTAAAATAATGACTGGATGATTAAACTCCTCTGAGCTTCTCCCATTACAAGCGTAAAGCCTTACGACTAATAATCCAAAAGTATAGAGACAAATGTGAACAAAGCGTGAAAAATGTGGAGAAAAAGGTAAAAAATGTGGAAAAACGTGAAAAAAAAATTGAAAAAATATAGAAACAAATATGAACAATGCGTGAAAAATGTGGAGAAAACGTGAAAAATGTGGAAAATAGTGAAAAAAATTGAAAAACCTTTCATATATTACTATCCCTAAAAAGTGATCTATAACTCGAAAAGTAGTGAGTAAAATTTTATGAAATTAACAACGATTATTCAAAATAGATGTACTTATGCATGAGTAAATTTTGAAAAATCTATTTTCAAAATTAATTTTTTTACGATTTTTTAAACTTCCATATATTACTATCCTCGAAAAATGATCTATAACTCAAAAAGCGTTTGGTGAAATTTTATGAAATTGAAATTGAAAAAACGTGAAAACGTGAAAAAAATATACAGACAAATGTGAGCAAAGCGTGAAAAATGTGGAGAAAAACGTAAAAAATGTAGAAAAACCTGAAACAAAATTTGAACACCTTGAAAAAACGTGAAAAGTGTGCAAAAACGTGAAAACGTGTGCAAAACCGTGAAAAAAAACGTGAAAACACGTGACAACGTTAAAACGTGAATCAAACCGAGTCAAATAGAAATAATATTTAATATTAATTGCGTAATTAATTTGAAACGACTTTTTTGTTTGGTACCCACACTAGATATTTTTATTTGTTTTAACCCTTCCTGCCGGTGGCATTTGCCATATCCATATTTTTGTTCCTGAGCACTATCTGTTTATCTACAAAAGTAATATGTTAATACAAGAACTGTAAGTTTTCATTATTAGTATTTTTCTAAGACCTGCTGGTGGCATTTGCACACAAAATTCTATTTAATAATCGAGGGTTTAAACCGGTTTCAGCCCTGGATTATATATATATATATATATATATATATATATATATATATATATATATATATACCGGTTTAAACCCTCGATTATTAAATAGAATTTTGTGTGCAAATGCCGCCAGCAGGTCTTAGATATAAAAAAATAGTAATAATGAAAACTTGCAGTTATTGTATTGTATATATAATAATCTGTAACCTATATTTGTAATTGGTTATAATTTTATACCGGCCAAAAACATCATATTTCTTCTACATTTACTGGCAATTACACCAAATTACATGCATGCATAGCGACCACATAACGAGTTTTGTAAAGGATTTTAAATTCAATTATCTTACTCTAATCCCCATCCCTTTTATCTCTTTTGCAGATACGTTTGCAGGGAGGACTGGTCCGGCATCGGCGAGGGCTACCAACAAATGTACACCAAAGCCCTGCTGATCCTGCAATACGTTATCCCGCTGTCCGTGCTGCTCTTCACCTACACCAGTATCGCGGTAATGATCTGGTGTCATCGGATACCGGGGGAGGCGGAGAACTGCCGGGACCAGCGGGTGGCTCGCTCCAAGCGGAAGGTAAGTCCAGCACTTGGAAATTAAACGCGACGCAATTAATTCTGATCGAGCACCACTTTTATGAAGCGGTAAATCAGACTGTGGAGAGGGTGGTTGTGGGGGGGTGGCTGTGGGGTTTTATTGCGGCGACACGTTTTATGGCAATTCATTTTTCCAACGGCGAAATGAATACCGTTCAATCGGCCCGGCGAGAGACGCGAGGCCAATGATTCGAGGCGGACAGTTAATAAGTTGAGTAGAGTGAAATATATACCAATGGAGTGGTTTTCTGTTACGGTCGGAAATTGAATTAATACAGTTATTAGTCTTTTTGTACGATGGGAGTTGAGTTTATATAAAACTGTAATCCTCTTACAGAAGGGATATTTTATTGTCTTTTATTATTAAAAATATCTAATATCAAATAAATTTCCAGAGTTTGATTAAAAAAAACATTTGTTGTAATTAATTTTTGTAGTTAAAGCACATCAATAATTTAGATTTACGCAAAACCACTCCGCAATTGAACAAATCCATAGGCTAACTATGCTAAAGGTCGTTTTAGACAAGACAATTTCTTAGCTCAAAAGTTGGTCAAGAAATGAATTCATATATCCTCGTCCCATACAATTTGTCCTTAGAACGCGTTATATTTTTTCATTCGATCTACCATCCAATTCAATATATCAAATAATTTGCTGTATGATACGAGAAAATTTAGATTGTCTCGCATCTTGACTAACTTTTGAGTCAAGAAATTGTCTTTTGTCTAAAACGACCTTAAGAGAATAAGCATAGGAAGAAAATCTATAGCTCAAGTCCACCAGAGGACTTTTGAGCTTGTCAAGTATGACAAAAACGGGAAAAAAGACTAAAAAATGTGGAAAAATGTGAAACAAATCTGAAATATCGTGAAAAAACGTGAAACACGTGAAAAACGTGAAAAACGTGCAAAACATGAAAAACGTGAAAAACGTGAAAAACGTGAAAAAAGTGAAAAACGTGAAAAACACATGAACAACGTGAGAAAAAAACGTAAAAAAAGTATGGCTTTCGTCAAGGTTCAAGTCTGCGATGCGTGCGTAAATAGCAACTGGCAGATACATTGGTCGTATCATTTGGGTTTTAGATGGAGCTCCCTTTCTATAGCCAATGTGTCTTTTATTTTGCCATAAGATATGCAGGTTCGTCGTATTGTCTCTTTTATTTCAAGTTCTTGATTGGCCTGAGAATGAAAGTGGTGTCACATTTGAATTGTTTTGAAAAAGAGAAGATTTTTCTTTTGGTATGTATATATATATATATATATATATATATATATATATATATATACTGACTCATAAAAAACACAGTTGTTCAAAACGATCAAAAGATTTGCCACCCCTGCCCTATACCATCGATATTGCGACCTCTTAGGGCCTCTCGTACAATTGATATTTAACTGGAGAATAAAGCTATTCGTGGAATAAATTTGAGATATTAGCATCAATTGTATTCCACGAATAGCCTTATTCTCCAGTTAAATGTTAATTGTAAAACCGGCCCTTTCGTGGAGCAACCGAAACCAGAAGAAAATTCATTCAAACAAGTCCACCACTAAACTTTAACAGTTTGCAACCGTGAGAGTGATCAATACGCCTTGTCAACTTGATAAGGGAAATTTTAATAAACTTTCTGAATATACCAATCACAACTTCTGATAGTTGTTCAAACTCGCGTTACACACACACATTCTCGCAAAAATGCTTTTATGTAAGCCGGTGCGAACGTGTCCCCGGTTAACTATTAACGGGCCCATCTGGTGCAATAATTACAACTTCCCGCAAACTTCATCAGATGTCCGCAACGGCACGCACGCATTCGCAGTTACAGATAAGAAGATTGTCGCATGGGGAATAGAGATATCAAATGAACATACTGTGAGAAACTAAATTGCCTAATGGTAGTTTACATTTACATCACGAACACTATTATAGTGTTATTATTTTAATGATTATGATACACAATTACGAAACTGGGCAAAAAAGCTATGCTCTTAAAAAATTAAAAAACATATTGAAACCAACTATATGTTTTCTCATTTTTGAAGAGCATATCTTTTTTTGCCTAGTTGAGCTAGCTTCAAAAATGAAAAACATATTGAAACCAACTATATGTATTTTTTCATTTTTGAAGCTAAGAACTAGGCAAAAAAGATATGCTCTTCAAAAATGAAAAAACATATAGTTGGTTTCAATATGTTTTTTCATTTTATAAGAACATAGCTGAAGTCTTTTTTGCCTAGTTTCGTAATTGTGTATCTTTATAGCTATCAGCCAGAGGGCTGATAATCATCCAGTATTTACATTAACTTCACAGACAAAATCTGAAAAACTTGTAAGAGGTAATTCGAGAAATCTGGCTCCCCAATTCTCAGTACAAGACGCAATGCGCATTTAATCATTAGCCATCTGAGCTGGGTTAATAAAACATTATACAATTTAATTCAATACCATAGACTAGACATTCCATTTCATTAAAGCAGTTCAATTAATACAACGTGCATTAACTAAAACGATTACTATTTGTTTCTTTCAAAGGTTTCCCCCGCAGTGATTTAACTTCTCGGTGGTGCAATACATTTGTTTGATTTGTAAATTTCACTGCCCTAATGAAACCGTGTTTGCTCAAACGGTGCACCCTGTGATTTTCCTATAGCAATTAAATTTAATTGAAGCGCGTAGTTACAAACACTGCTCTTCGTTGGGCCGGGTGAAAGGCAAACAATTATGAAATAAAATGCAATTTCCAGGGAACAATCGTGCGGCTAATGGACGACGTTACCGGTAATTCAAACGTAGCTTATGATTTTAAGAATATTCTATGGGATGATTCCAGTTTTTATTAATTATTGTTTTCTGCATATGCTCAATATCAAAAAGTGTACAAATAGGGCTCAGAGGAGTTGGTGAGATTAGTCGATTCGTCATAGGCCGTTGGACGATGATAGGAATTTTACAGTACTAAAATATATACTAAAATAAGTACTAAAATATTTTCGAAGACATAGTGTAAAACATTAAAATGTACAATAAAGGAGATGAATAAAACTACTATGTTTTTTACCACTTGTTTTAATTGTTTAAAACAACTAGTTTCGCCTAAGCTCTAGGCATTATCAAGTTTTTCGTCATCGGGAAAAACTTGATAATGCCTAGAGCTTAGGCGAAACTAGTTGTTTTAAACAATTAAACAAGTGATGAAAAACATAGTAGTAGTGTATATATATATATATATATATATATATATATATATATATATATATATATATATATATATATAATGAGATTAATGAGATCTTTATTAAAATTTACATTACGTCGTCCGATCGGTCATAGTTTATATTATTAGAAATACGTTGTAATAGGTGTATTACTACTGTTATTACAACGTATTTCCAAGTTTTAAAGTTTTTTTTTTCAACATAAAATTAATTAAGTGTATTATCACAAAAAACTGTATACAATTTTTTTTTTAAATAAATAAATTAAAAATCGCAACCAGTTTTCAGTATCGCCACGAAATAACCTCACAATTTCTATTATAAGTCTAGTTGTGAAAATCATTTTGCATATATTTATGTTAATGTAACTTTATATATGTTGTAGCAAGTAATGCTAATACTTTTGTGTGTTAAATATATAAATCCCACAGAAAAATAGAAATGAAATTCCTAATAACTCACACAACATGGGATACAAAAAGGGGAATATCCATAAACCGTTGCAATAGCAAATATAAAAACATTCTGGCAAGCGGAACTTCCGGCGATCGGAAGCTTGCAATTGCCAGAGCATTTACGATCCAACGCGTTCTGTATTATCGAAATTGTGGTCGCGAATTATTTGCAGTTAGATGTAGCGTGCAGCAAAATCTATTTGCACTACGTTTATTTATTTAGAGCAATATTTCAATGTGCAATACGGAATTACGTCAAGCATTTGGCAATGTTAAATGTATTGTGAACATCTTAAGTTAATAAACATGTGAATAGATAACATTTATATTATGAAGATAGCACGTATTTGTTTCTATATGTTCATGTATGTACACTTAGTTATTTTATTTTGTAGGTTGTATTTTTTTGTATTTTATATCTTATATTTTGTAAGAATTTGAAATATATAATAAAGAATTATTATTATTATTATTAATTAAACGTCTGTGTAGAATATCTACACAAAAATTGTTTATTTCAGTGAATTAATATGCGAGAAACTTCAAGATTAAGATAATAATAATGTTTGTTTCCCAAAAAAATAGTTTTGAACACAAATAAATATAAGTAAATTCTAAATGAAATGAGGAGTTAAGAAAAAGATAAAAGTATACTATAAATTTTTAAATTAAACTGATTAATTAACTAATTAATCAGCTAAGTAATTCACTAAGTAATTAACTAATTAACCAATTCATTAACTAATTGATGATATAATTGAATCGGTGGGTGAAAATACCATATAACTCCAAAATCGTAGTTTAGATAAAATACTTTTTGAGGGAAAAGTATACATGTATCAACAATTCTATATACAAAAGAATTCTAGAGGATGACATTGTACATCTAATTGTTTTGTACTTTTCCCACAAAACAGATTTTATCTAAACTACAATTTTGAAGTTTATATATATATATTTTTACACTCATCAATTTAATTATAGTTGCCACTTATTTATCTTGAACTATATGATGATATGAATTATGAATTATATTTGGCACTTATTACGCTTTAAAATCAGGCATTATTTCGCTTAAAAATGAGGCATTATTTCTCTTTAAAAGTAGGCATTATTTCGCTTTAAAATCAGTAATTATTTCGCTTTTAAATCAGGCATTATTTCGCTTTAAAATCAGGCATTATTTCGCTTTAAAATCACCCATCATTTCGCTTTAATATCAGGCATTATTTGATGTTTATTTTCGTCTAATATGTCAGTTGTTTAAACGATAATCGTTGTGTGATACTAAAGATAAAAAGGCATTATTAATTAGCCTGTTTCTCAAAAACTAGAGCTGCTATGCTATGCCTTGGAACAGGAAAAATAAGAAACTACTTATTACTATATCACTGGTGTTTGGGTAAAAAGGCTTAAGTCAGGAAATGTAAAAAGTTTACAAATCGTTTGTACCAATGGAAAGAGCAGATTGTTTTGGTTAAAAAGACATAACAGCCTTATTTTCTTAAAACTGATGACTTAAGCCTTTTTGCCCAAACATCAGTGATATAGTAATAAGTAGTTTCTTATTTTTCCGGTTCTAAGGCTTACAATTCATTTTACTGCCCAGTGCAATCAATTTTCGTTAAGGTAATCAATCACAGGCCTTCAGCCCACTAATAATATTCATTTATCAAACTTTATATAGTAAATATAAATATATAGCATGAAACATTATTGGGAAATTAGCGAGGGACAGTGAAAATATTGTCCCATTGTTCTACCTAACTATTTTTTGTCCAAGAAATTACACTGATATAAATATATAATTAGAATTTCACAATAATACATGTGTAGATTTAATTTTATGTTGGTATAATTTTATATTTGTATAATTTTATATTGGCACACTCACACATTGCGATGTATATCTATAACAGTGATTCTCAATCTCGCTGTTGAGTGCCATAGCGAAATTCTTTGATTTCTATGCCTAGACTTTTCATTCCTCTCATCTTTTCATCCACACACACCTGAGACATATTTACTCTTTTATACATCCTCTTCTATCCTTTCTCCATCCGCTCTCTACCCTACTTCTATATCTCAACCACACCTCCTGCTTCCCTCAACTCCTGCAATCATTCCTCGAACTTTACTACTCTTCCCCCACGACTCGTAAATTCTCTAAAACTTCTCCATTAATTCTCGCTTTTTCCCAATTTATATATCCTTATATTACTGTTTTCTGCATATGCTCAATCGAAAAGTGTACAAATAGTCAGGCGGGCTCAGAGGAGTTGGTTAGATTATGAATATAAGTCTCCTTGTTTTTATCTGTATTTATTTATTTGTATCGTATTTTATCTTTTTTAAACATTATATTTTTTAAAGTTATATTTTCAGTATGTGTAATATTAAATTTTTAAATTGTATTATTTTTAATTTTTATATGTATAGGACTTGTGTAAATTTCAACAACAGCACCAATAAATTATGATTATGAGTATGATAGATTAATCGATTCATCATAGGCCGTTGGATGATAGGAATTTTAACTCGTATTTTACATAATTTATACAACCTTCTCAATCATTCCACTGCTACCTCTTTCATGCCTAACCTTTCCATACACTCAACTAGCTTACCCCTAGAAACTAAGTCATATGCTACTTTCAGATCCACAAATACTAAATACAATCTCCCTCTGTACACTTCCTCAATCATTCTCGCTAGCATCATGAAAATCAGCTTACGTCCCGTATTTCTTATCACAGTATATTTAATTACGTTTCATATTAATTTAGCATACATTTCAAATCAGGGTGTATATATGTATAAAAACTCCACGCAAGTACTACATGAAGAATGACAGACAGCACAAGTACTGGAAGGTTAATAACGAGTCATTGATACCATAAAAACGCGTAAATCGTCATCATATTAATCAAGAGTGTGCACTACTTACATGAAACACGAGCACTGATTAAATCCAACCATAGTTATAAAGATGTCGAAGGGCGGAAAACCAATTAAATAGCACTGCACTTAAACACAATCACAACTCGCGCACATTAAAGACTCGACTGGCTTAAACCGAGCGCAGCGCAGGCTAGTCCAGATAAGAAAACCAGTTTTTTTACTCGTTGCTGCGAGCACAGTTCTATTTTAGTCACCATAAAAACCAAGTCACTACGTCGTATTGTATTTTATTTATACGGAACGATTTATATTATGCGTAATAATAAATTATTGTGTTAATAAAATGAGATTTCTTCCGTGACGTTTATTTATTTTATTTCATTTAATCGAATGCTGATACCAAAAACAGCTGGCTTTTTTTCATAGCGGCTCTAGTTCTTGAGATACAGGCTAATTAATAATACCTTTTGTCTTTAATACGACACAACGATATATGATGATATGAATTATATTTGGCACTTATTTCGCTTAAAAATCAGGCATTATACGCTTTAAAATCAGGCATTATTTCGCTTTAAAATCAGGAATTATTTCACTTTAAAATCAGGAATTATATCGCTTTAAAATTAAGCATTATTTCGCTTTAAAATCAGGCATTATTACGCTTTAAACTTAGGCATTATTTCGCTTTAAAATCAGGCATTATTTCGCACTAAAATCAGGCTATAATCTGATCTTTAAAATCATCCTATCTACCGCCTATCTATTACTAAGAGGTGGATTCACACTTATGTAGGTATTATTTGTTTATTTTGGTCAATTTATAATGTCTGTATGTGGGAAAATTCAACACAATTTGCCATAAAAACGTGTTTCTTATAGATAATTATAATTGAATTCTTCTATTTACAATTATATGATGAAATGAATTATATTTGGCACTTATTTCGCTTTAAAATCAGGTATTATTTCGATTTAAAATCAGGCATTATTTCGCTGTAAAATCAGGCTATAATCTGATCTTTAAAATTATCCTATCTACCGTTTATCTATTGCTAAGAGGTGGATTCACACTTATATAGGTATTATTTGTTTATTTTAGTCAATTTATAACGTTTGTATGTGGGAAAATTCAAAACACTTTGCCATAAAAACATGTTTCTAATAGATAATTATAATTGAATTCTTCAATTTACAATTATATGATGATATGAATTATATTTGGCACTTATTTCGCTTTAAAATCAGGCATTATTTCGCTTTAATAGCAGGCATTATTTCGCTTTAAAGTCAGACTATAATCTGATCTTTAAATCATCCTATCTACCGCCAATCTATTGCTAAGAGGTGGATTCACACTTATATAGGTATTATTTGTTTATTTTGGTCAATTTATAACGTTTGTATGTAGGAAAATTCAAAACACTTTGCCATAAAGACATGTTTCTTATAGATAATTATAATTGAATTCTTGAATTTACCATTATATGATGAAATGAATTATATTTGGCACTTATTTCGCTTTAAAATCAGGCATTAATTCACTTTAAAATCAGGCATTATTTCGCTTTAAAGTCAGGCTATAATCTGATCTTTAAAATGATCCTTTCTACCGCCTATCTATTGCTAAGAGGTGGATTCACACTTATATAGGTATTATTTGTTTATTTTGGTCAATTTATAACGTTTGTATGTAGGAAAATTAAAAACACTTTGCCACAAAAACATGTTTCTTATAGATAATTATAATTGAATTCTTGAATTTACCATTATATGATGAAATGAATTATATTTGGCACTTATTTCGCTATAAAATCTGGCATTAATTCGCTTTAAATTCAGGCATTATTTCGCTCTAAAATCAGGAATTATTTCGCTTTAAAATTAGGCATTATTTCGCTTTAAAATCAGGAATTATTTCGCTTTAAAATCAGGCATAATTTCGCTTTAAAATCAGGCATTATTTTGCTTTAAAATCAGACATTATTTCGCTTTAAAAACAGGAATTATTTCGCTTTAAAATCAGGCATTATTTCTCTAAAAAATCAGGCATTATTTGATGTTTATTTTCGTCTAATATGTCACTTGTTTAAACAATAATCGTTATGTCATATTAAAAATAAAAAGGTATTATAAATTAGCCTGTTTCTCAAAAACTAGAGCTGCTATGAAAAAAGCCAGCTGTTTTTGGTATCAGCATTCTATTAAATTAAATAAAATAAATAAATTTCGCAGAATAAATCTCATTTTGTAAACACAATTATATATTATTAAGCATAATATAAATCTTTCCGTATAAATAAAATGCAATACGTCGTAGTCACTTAGTGACTAAAATAGAATTGTGTTCGCAGCAACGAGTAAAAAAACTAGTTTTCTTATCTGGACGAACCTGCGCTGCGCACAGGTTAAGCCAGTCGAGTTACACTGGACAGTAAAATGAATTTTAAGCCTTGGAACCGAAAAAATAAGAAACTACTTATTACTATGTGTTTGGACAAAAGGGCGTAACTCATCACTTTTACGAAAATAAGGTTTTTATGTATTTTTAACCAACAAAATCTGCTCTTTCCATTACGCTTTTTTACATAGAAAAATGTCAATCAAATTTTGGGTGCGTTTTATGATTCAAAAGTAACATTAAAATATATTTTTCCAAAAATCGTCTTATAAATTCAAATTTATAAGACGATTTTTGGGTGCGTCTTATAGTCCGAAAAATACGGTATATTATCGTTTGCCTTCTACCTTACGGTGTAGTCTCGATATAAAATTAATTTAAATATTACATCATGAAGTCCATTTCAAGAAAACTCCCTCAACAATTGAAAAACATGCCTGTCTTTGATGAGTGTGGGGTATAAACTAACCACGAAAACATGACTGTAAGACGAAGTAGACAGAAGAGGGTTGCTGCCGGAAAGTCAGGCTGGGTTTAAAAAGGGGGAGAGGTATGGTGGAAAGTATTCACGTTAGTGAGAATGGTGGGGGAAGGGCTGAAGTGTAAAGGGTGGATGTATGCGATTTTTGTGGATTTGAATGACTCAGTTCCTAGGGATAAACTAGTGGAGTGTATGGAAAGGTTAAGGATGGAAGAAAAAACGTTGGAATGGGTGAGAAGGATATTCAAAGTCCCATGGGTAAAAACTAGAGTACATGGCGAAGTTTTGCGGCTCGTACGCAAAATTGACTGGTGGGACGAGTGAGTGGCCATAAGGGAGGTTTCACAATGGGCCCATTTTGAGGCCTAAGTGTCTGTAGCTATGCTACCCTCCAGCAAACTATCCAGAACTATCCAGAACTATCCAGAACTATCCAGAACTATCCAGAACTATCCAGAACTATCCAGAACTATCCAGAACTATCCAGAACGATTCAGAACTATCCAGAACTATCCAGAACATGGTGAAGTTTCGAGGAAATTTAGACTGAATGTGAGAGTAAGGAAAGCATGCCCTAAACTCTAACCTGTTTAATCTGCACACAAGTGAGCTGGAGAAGGTGTAAAAAAGAAGACAAACGGTAATGGTTGTGGCAGAAAGAACTATATGGGCATATACGGATGATGTAGTGTGGCCAAGATGTTGTAAAGAATGGAAAGGTACCTTCATAAAAATAAGTTAGTAGTGAATGTTTACAAATAAGGGTAGAAGAGATAAATGGACGGAAATAATGATTTGCTTTAAGTATTTAGGCTTTTGATTCGACTGGAGTTAAGAAGAATTTGGAGTAGGTGTAATCAAAGGCGAGAATGGTTTGGGGGATGACGAAGACTAAATGGGAAAACTGATGGGATAACGTAGTAATACCATGCAATAACTGAGATGAGTATATGAAGCCAATATTGTGAGAAAACAGATATAGTCAAAAGGGGGCAAGGCTGGTTTCTGAAGTATCTGCTAGGTCTCAAAAGATTGACGCCTATGAGAGTGCTCCTGCTGAAAACTAATCGGAGCATGTATTGGGAGACGTGTGGAAGGGTAGTAAAGTTTGAAGAAATATTGCAGAAGTTAGGTAAAAGAAACAGGTACCTTAAACCAGGTTACTTTGCACCGCGTGGGGTAACTTTGCACCAACGTCCGAAAAAGATTCATCGTGGAGCCATATGTGTAGTTTCTAATTTAACTGCGCAACATGTTAATCACAAGATGGAAGTGTCATCTGTAGATCTTGTGAGAGAGTGATTAGGAGATTTCTACATCAAAACCTAACTTTACGGGACTTGTTTATGACACCAATCTGTTGCAGTTTTATTTAATGTTGAAAAATTGCGAGTTCCACCGATTCGTGTGTAATACTATCAGATAAGTCACCATTTTAGTACCAGTTACACATCTTTGGCTATATATTTTGATAATTAGTTTATATTTAAAATCATCTGGTAAGTACTTGTTGACATTTCTAACACGTGGGGTAACTTTGCACCACAATATGGGGAGACTTTGCACCAACGTCAAACTGTGTTAAAACTGGTGAAACACTTTTTTTTTAATTCACAAAATATATAAAAGACAGAAGAAAGGCAATAGGATATATCAGAAAAGACAAAGCGAACCCAGCGGGATGATGACACTGATGATCCAGTATTGCAGGACTCTTCAGATGAAGAATATCCCAATTTTCAAACATACTCGGAGCAAATGGTAAAAGAAATGGAAAAGGAAGAAAAAGCTGCAATGATGGAAGGTACGAAATCTCTAGCAGATGCTCTTGGCATAATTGCCGCAAAGAGAGTTGTAGGAGAATACATGATTTTCAAATACGAAGGGGAATTGTTTTCTGGTAAAATAATATCATTGGAGTTGTAATTTCTTCTATGGTTAAATCTATCAAGTCGTGAAAATTGCCTGAAAATCCAGATGTTTCATACTATGATAGGGAGGATGTATTTGACAACATAAACCCCTCTACCATGGTAAATAGAAGAGGATTGTATCGAATTCCAGAAATGGAAAAGTTGGGTTGGCTGTAAATAATTAATTTGCAAAGTGTCGTTTATGTTTTTTGAAGAAAAAATCAGTCCCATGAATAAATTTTGTGTGCTCTATTGATTTATGTTTTTAACTTCGCATCTTTCCTATATACAACGGAGTTTCGATCAAAATGATGTGATGGTGCAAAGTATCCTACTCAAAGGGGTAACTTTGCACCAAATTTATATAATAAATATTGCATAATAAATTACTCATATTACATATATTTTATATTAAATAGCAACTAATAACACTAAAGAACAAAATGCAACAAGTCCCATATTTTTAACGCGCTTCAAAAAATATTTCTGTTCAATTAAAGACAAAAAACCTGAAAAATGGTGCAAAGTAACCTCATTTTACGGTACGGGATGTGTTGTTGTAATACGCTTACCTCCTTATATGAAATATCCCATTAAATACAAAGTGTTACAATGTAAGGGCTATAAACGAGTCCGGTGCTGATAACGCCATCCGGTACGAAACCGCGGAAAACGCAACTCAGCGTTCTACACAAAAGAGCTGGATGCAGGTGGCCCCGAGGCCATGGGAACGCCGCATCAGCATCCAAGTATTCGAGGGCTCCAAAGAGCCGATAGAAAGACAGAGTACCACAAACACTCCAAAAGGGTGTACCTCCAGCACTCGCAGTGCACCCAGCACTCACAGAGTACCACAAACACTCCAAGAGGGTGTACCTCCAGCACTAACGCAGTAGAAGCCGTACTTGATCTAGCACAGAAGAAGACATCAGTCACTATTCATCAGAGTTTACTCCAGTGACACCCCTAAATATTACCCCTTGTTCAGTTAGTAATAAAGATTACCTTTGTTAAGTAGCCTTTTGGTTTTTTAAACAGAACCTATTAAACCATAGGTAACACAGCAAAGACAAGGTAAGGGACGAGCAGCAGCACCGCACATAACAGTGTCAATGAGATGTAGGGCAAAAAGCGGATGGAGCAAGGATAATGAAAAAGTGGGTATCTCTGAGAAGTGGATGGATGAAGAGCTCAGAGGAATAGGAAGTCTATTCGATTTAAGGCAAAACGCGGATAGAGACAGGATTATGAACAAGTGGGTATGTCTGAGAAGTGGATGGATGAAGAGTTCAGAGGAATAGGTAGTCTATTCGATTTAAGACAAAACGTGGATAGAGACAGAATTATGAAAAGGTGGGTATGTCTGAGAAGTGGATGGATGAAGAGCTCAGAGGAATAGGAAGTCTATTCGATTTAAGGCAAAACGTGGATAGAGACAGGATTATGAAAAAGTGGGTATGTCTGAGAAGTGGATGGATGAAGAGCTCAGAGGAATAGGTAGTCTATTCGATTTAAGACAAAACGCGGATAGAGACAGAATTATGAAAAGGTGGGTATGTCTGAGAAGTGGATGGATGAAGAGCTTAGAGGAATAGGAAGTCTATTCGATTTAAGGCAAAACGCGGATAGAGACAGGATTATGAAAAAGAGGGTATGTCTGAGAAGTGGATGGATGAAAAGCTGAATAGGAAGTCTAGGTACTGAAGTTAGGGAAAGAATGAGGGATGTGAAGTGGCCAGAACGGCAGTTGAGAATGACTGAAAGCCTGACAACCCTGTTTATGTGGAATGGCAAGTGCAGGAGAAACCTCCATAACCAGGGGATGGCGTAGGAGGGAGGACAAAGTAAATACGACAAGGGCGAGATGCGGTTCAAAAGAGAAAGGAAGGAACGTGTGGATGGAGCAAGGATATACACCACGTTTGTACGGTATAGTGAGGAGGGTGACGTTGTGGTATCTAAGCAACGAATGTGAGGATGTGAAAGCATAATGGGTGCAGAAAAGTTAATAAATAGGTATATAAGAGAGCCATTCAAATCTGCTGGGGAAGACCACATCTTCCCAGCACTACTCCAAAAAGGAATGGAGGAATTAAAATCAGTACTGTGTACCATTACGCAAGCAACTATAGCCCTAAGGCACATACCGAATGAGTGGGCAAAGGTTAGGGTGGTATTTATACCAAAACCATAAAATAATAACTATATAATAATATTATCAAAATATGTTCAAGCCGCTAAAAAAAATATTAGGAATTTTCTATAATAACCTATGTATTTTTAGTTATTCTAAATATTAAGAATTTTCAAGATTTATTGATCCATGTATTTTTAGTGATTTAATTTATAAATTTATTTTTTGTTTTCAAAATTATGAAATTATGAATTCTGTATATAACCCGTGGGTTGACTGAAAGTAATTGAAAAACTGATTGATAGACACATCAGGGACGGAAAAATGGTACTAAAACCACTGCACAGACACCAATATGCTTATCAATCAGGAAAGTCGTGCGAAACCACAGTGCACGAAATAACCAAATAAGAGTTGAAAAAGCAATCAAGAACAAGCATACTGCTCTGCAATCTTCTTGGATATAGAGGACGCCTCGTTTGAATCCATTACAAGAGCCACACAAGCAAGAGGTATACAGCCAACCGTAGTTGGCTGGATCGGCCAAATCCTAGTTGCTCCGGAAGATACTTTAAGCCGGTGGCCAAGTCGCACAGTGGGACCGATTCCCGGAAACGTTGCCAAAAATAGAAAAATCGACTTTCGTATTTTCGAATGAAAATTATCTGCGACGGGTGCACACTGGAAGAATTGGAGCTGGTGCACGTTGAAAGAGTGCAGTTCCACTTGCAGAATTTTGATATGGTGTGTTTTTATTAAGATTACACCCGTCGTACTTCAATGGTGAATCCGATTCCTATTAATATGCGGTATCATGTCAAGGACTGGCTGAATGTTATCGATGCTCGGCGTCGACGGGGTTGGTGAAGGAGGCTGCAATCCGTCGCCGGGGTCAGCTCTTCTTAGGACAAGCACGGGAGGGTTAAAAACCGTCAGGCCGCCTTACGGGAAAGATAGGATCAACGCTTGGCGCCGAGGATGTTCTTGAAACGGTTCTCTGAGTCGTGGTTAGGAAGAACCGCCACAAGAGGAATATGGGGCACAATTATCAGTGTAAGCTGATAGCTGCAAGGAAACAAATCCATCCTCTGAGTCTTGGTGAGGGAGAATCGATTTACCAAAGGTAATAATTTAAACTCAAGTATCTGTTTCAAGGCGATAGTCGGGTAATATGAATCAGTCCTCTGAGTCTTGGTGGGGGAGAACTCACTACCGTTTAAAGGTGCGTGAACGATATTTATAGGGGGCAAACAGGCTAAGAGTAGGGACTTAGCATCGGCTGAAGAGGCTTTCCTACACTACTGAGCGTGGAGCAGGGGCAAACGATAACACTTACTAGCTGAGCCACACTGATGATCTAATAAGATTGAAATCTAGATATGTAGATTGATAACATAGACAAGAATTGATAAGAGGTGAATTCACACGTATATATGTTTTATACGCCACTGTATTTAGTTTGTACCTATCTTCATTACAAGTATAATTAATTAATTGCATAATTTTTATTACAAACTGGTTAGGTGTAAGAATGAATAAAGTAATTTCAGCACAATAAAAAAAGCCTTACCGAAAAATGGGATTCTACAAGCTATTTACATATGGCACTAATATTGGCTGCAAAATGTTGTTGTCTCTACAAAAACTAGACAGACAAAACAGTTTTCTATAATTCAATTAATTTCGGACGACGCCGCATTATATCTAGTAGACTATAACAAGCTTTGACCCTAACCACAAAGCACAATTATAATTAAATTATTAACTACGATAATTATGCTACTTACGTTACGTGATTATTATGTATGTATTCCACTTTAAATAAAGTTACTTAGTATTATATTTTCTACAGTAATAGTACTTTCATTTACATGTTTGCCGACACATTATCACTACTGCACTTATTTATTGCGTAACCATAGCAACGGTGGCGGCCATTGCAATTTCCGCACGGGTTTTGTCTATGCATGGCAATGATGATAAAATGTAATGCAAATAACGAATTCAGTTTCTAATATAATATTTATTATTAACATTAGTCTCGTACTGAGCGTTGTGGAGCGACAGTTCAAATCCCGCTGTTTGCGAATTTTTGCGAATCATCTTTTACAGTTTTTCAGAGGTGTCCTGTAAAGTTAAGGATATAAAATAGTTCTTTATTCTAAATTTCGCGAACCGCCGTTTATAGGTTTTCACTGAAGTTAAAGTAAATACCGGATAATTACACTCCTCTGAGCTTCTCCCTTGATCAGCGAGTTATTTGACCCTTCTAGAACCAAGTCATCAACATATAACTAATGAAGTGAAATAAAATCTAGCAAATTGATTGCAATACTAATAAACCTACAGCAGATAGATTAGATTAAAGTAAATATCAGAGAAAATCCCATGCAGCTGCATAATTTAAACTCTCTTTCACATGTGGGCTTTATTTTAGCACATAGAAACATAAATGTGTGCGCAAACACTACCCGAGAGTGGCGAGGTGTGTTTGCACAATTTTCATTTTAAATTTGCCCGGAGGTGGCTGTTGCAAGTTTACTGTGCTGTGCTTGTTCCACACACAAAAATACCCTTAAAGCACGCAAACATCCTTTCTACAGTTATGTAGTGCAACTAACTAGATGTATTTATATACAAGAACTAGTTCTAAGATAATATAATTTGACAACAATACAAAACCGTATTAAATTACACGTCGGACGGCACAAGCTTGCAGCTAGTAGGAAACTAGATATTATTGTGGGATTTGCGCGTTTGCAGACTGGAATGTTAATTAAAATCTCGATGGCACATTTTCAATGCATCTCGCAGCGGGGTGGCAGCTCTTCAAAAGCGGCGCCATCTTATTATTACTCCTCAAGTTGCATGATCAAATAATAACGATATAACAAAGGTAATTGGCGTGATGACGTGAAACGCCATTATAATATTCATCAAGTTTAATAGAACAGAAGATTTTTAATGGGAAGTTTTTTTATAAAACTACTTTTATAAAAAAACTTCCCATTAAAAATCTTCTGTTCTATTAAACTTGATGAATATTATAATGGCAAAAAGTTAATAATCATAAACAAATGAACTAAAAGTAGCAGAAATAATCAAATTCAACACACAAAATAAAAACTGCTAATCTAAAAAACATATACACAGCTGTATATAAACAAAGACATACATCAAATATTGGATTGTTAAGGGAAAGGATACATACACTGTCAGAGGAAGGGTATCTCAGTACTTTGGCCCCTCTTATGGAACATTACTTTTGACACTACCGCTGTAAGTCGCCACAATAAACTTCGCGGATAACTTGGCCGTAATATCTAAGGCAAAGAAACTAAAGGAGACTAATCTAGACTAGGGCATGTAGTGAAAGTGATCGCCAACTGGATAGGGTTCAGCATCGCGGCAGACAAGACATAAGTTGCCCAACTGCCAACTAAGATATCAGACACCGTGGGGGCATGGGGAGAAACAATCCTGCTACTGGATATCCGACTCCAAATAAAAATGGAAATAAAAGACGGTAATGAAGCAGATCTGCAGACGTGATGAATACTTTGTGATAATTCATTTTAAAGGATAAATAAAATTAAAAATTAAAAATTAATTTTCACTTTGTTTTTTATCACATTTCAGTTACACTTTGCAACTAGTTTGGGCTAAGCTCTAGCCAACTGGCTCCGAGTGCTTGTAGGAAGAACGCTACCATTACAACATAATATTATTGTATATTATTGTATATTATTATATATTATTATATATTATTATATATTATTATATATTATTATATATTATTATATATTATTATATATTATTATATATTATTATATATTATTATATATTATTATATATTATTATATATTATTATATATTATTATATATTGTTATATATTATTATATTATTTTCTCATGTTATTAGAATAAATCTTTAATTTATAGTTGTACATATTTCAGTATATATTTTTTAGTTGTTAAGAAGATATATTTATTGTAGCATACATACATACAAGATATACATACATGTACAAGAGGCCATCGACCGTGGTCTTTCAGCCCGAATTAATTGTTAAATTAATAAATAATTTTCTTGCTAATAAATATATTTCATTAACGCCATACACACCCGGCGCCTCCACCATTATTACGCGAATACAGGATTGTACACCCTAAAGCTTGAGTTACGATTCTTTATTAACTTTAAGTTTATTTATCCACAATATTTTAGCTTAATCTACTTAGAAATAAACTTTGGAAGTAAACTTTAGAAGTAAACTTTAGTAGTAAAACTTATTCGAGCAAATTTTCAAATTAATCTGTTTCATTATGCATTCATGAGTTTTTAATGTACCAACCTTTTTAGATTTTTTATGCAATATTTGATCTATATCAAAATTGAAAACCATTTTACATTAATCAACCACATATTGCAACACATTAATATTCCATCCAATTATAAATTCTCACCCACCCCCAGCGCATTGTTTACATATTCAATTAACAAATTTGTATGTTACAACCTAGTAGTAAACTGTGCGGCGGTAATTAGCCGGATCTAATAATGAGCAAAGTTGTTAATATAGCCTAAAATAACTTGTGCGGGCGCATTAAGACTTCTGGCGGCGGTACATTTAAGGTGGAGGACATGTTTGCATCGCTATGTTTATTCATGCCGCTGCGGGATGAATGGGGGGGGGGGGGGGGGGGAGCGATAAACCCGCGAGAGTACGTGCGCTGCGTTCAAATGCGGCGATATTGAAATTGGAGGTTATTATGTTCTTGGGGCGGCGAAGGGGTTGATTTTAAATGGCGTTGTGAGAGCGACGTTAAATCAAATTTCTATTCTGGACACGCCGAAGACATTTTGCGGTTGGTACATTTTACGTAACTTAAAAAAACAATACTAATAAGAATTTTTTTATAACTTAGTCGATTAATTTAAAACAGCTCGAACACTAAACACTTTCTTGTAGACTTTATTTTTGTGTGAAAATTATAAAAAAATATCTTATTTTGAGCCCAATTAAATATAGATTGAAAAATCATATCACAAATGTAAATTTCTTAAGTCTTAGATTTTTTTATAATTTTTTATAACTCAGTCGATTAATTTAAAACAGCTCGTACACTAAACACTTTCCTGTAATCTTATTTTTGGTTGAAAATTATTAAAAAATAGCTAATTTTGAGCCCAATTAAATATAGATTGTAAAATAATATCATACATTTATATTTCTTAAATCTTTGATTTTTTATAATTTTTTATAACTCAATCAATTCATTTAAAACAGCTCGTATAATAAAAACCTTCCTGTAGGCTTTATTTTCAGGTGAAAATTATCAGAAAATAGCTTATTTTGAGCCCAATTAAATATAGATTGTAAAATAATATTATAAATTTAAATTTCTTAAATTTTTGATTTTTTATAATTTTTTATAACTCAGTCGATTAATTTATTACAACTCGTACACTAAAACCCTTCCTGAAGACTTAATTTTCGAGTGAAAATTATCACAAAATAGCTTATTTTAAGCCCGATTAAATATACAATATCAGAAAACATCAGAAAAATTAAAGCTTCTTAAATCTTAGATTTTTTATCATTTTTTATAACTCAGTCGATTAATTTAATACACCCCGTGCAATAAAAACCTTCCTGCAGACGTTATTTTTGGGTGAAAATTATTAAAAAACGGTTTATTTTGGGCCCAATTTAATGTAGAATGTAAAATAATATCATAAATTTAAATTTGTTAAATCTTTGATTTTTTGTAATTTTTTTATAACCGAGTCGATTAATTTAAAACTGCTCGTGGAATAAAAACCTTCCTACAGACTTTATTTTTGGGTGAAAATTATCAAAAATAGCTTATTCTGAGCTCAATTAAAAATATATTGTAAAATAATATTATAAATTTAAATTTCTTAAATCTTTGATTTTTTATAACTTAGTCGATTAATTTAAAACAGCTCGTACACTAAACACTTTCCTGTAGACTTTATTTTTGGGTGAAAATTATCAAAAATAGCTAATTTTGAGCCCAATTAAATATAGATTGTAAAATAATATCATACATTTAAATTTCTTAAATCTTTGATTTTTTATAATTTTTTATAACTCAGTCGATTAATTTAAAACAGCTCGTACACTAAACACTTTCCTGTGACCTTATTTTTGTGTGAAAATTATCAAAAAATAGCTAATTTTGAGCTCAATTAAATATAGATTGGAAAATAATATCATAAATTTAAATTTCTTAAATCTTTGATTTTTTATAATTTTTATAACTCAATCAATTCATTTAAAACAGCTCGTATACTAAAAACCTTCCTGTAGGCTTTATTTTCAGGTGAAAATTATCAGAAAATAGCTTATTTTGAGCCCAATTAAATATAGATTGTAAAATAATATTATAAATTTAAATTTCTTAAATTTTTGATTTTTTATAATTTTTTATAACTCAGTCGATTAATTTATTGCAACTCGTACACTAAAACCCTTCCTGAAGACTTAATTTTCGAGTGAAAATTATCGAAAAATGGCTTATTTTAAGCCTAATTAAATATACAATATCACAAAACATCAGAAAAATTAAAGTTTCTTAAATCTTAGATTTTTTATCATATTTTATAACTCAGTCGATTAATTTAATACACCTCGTGCAATAAAAACCTTCCTGCAGACGTTATTTTTGGGTGCAAATTATTAAAAAACGGTTTATTTTGGGCCCAATTTAATGTAGAATGTAAAATAATATCATAAATTTAAATTTGTTAAATCTTTGATTTTTTGTAATTTTTTTATAACCGAGTCGATTAATTTAAAACTGCTCGTGGAATAAAAACCTTCCTACAGACTTTATTTTTGGGTGAAAATTATCAAAAATAGCTTATTCTGAGCTCAATTAAAAATATATTGTAAAATAATATTATAAATTTAAATTTATTAAATCTTTGATTTTTTATAACTTAGTCGATTAATTTAAAACAGCTCGTACACTAAACAATTTCCTGTAGACTTTATTTTTGGGTGAAAATTATCAAAAAATAACATATTTTGAGCCCAATTAAATATAGATTGTAAAATAATATCACAAATTAAAATTTCTTAATCTTTCATTTTTTATAATTTTTTATAACACAGTCGCTTAATTTAAAATAGCTCGTACACTAAACACTTTCCTGTAGACTTTACTTTTTGGTGAAAATTATCAAAAAATAGCTTATTTTGAGCCCAATTAAATGTAGATTGTAAAATAATATCATAAATTTAAATTTCTTAAATCTTTGATTTTTTAATTATTTTTTATAACTCAGTCAATTAATTTAAAACAGCTCGTACACTAAACACTTTCATGTAGACTTTATTTTTGGGTGAAAATTATCAAAATATAGCTTATTTTGAGCCCAATTAAATATAGATTGTAAAATAATATCACAAATTAAAATTTCTTAAATCTTTAATTTTTTATAATTTTTTATAACTCAGTCGATTAATTCAAAACAGCTCGTACACTAAACACTATCCCGTAAACTTTATTTTCGGGTAAAAATAATCAAAAAATAGCCTTATTTTGAGCCCTATTAAATATAGATTGTAAAATAATATCACAAATTAAAATTTCTTAAATCTTTAATTTTTTATATTTTTTTATAACTCAGTCGATTAATTCAAAATAGCTCGTACACTAAACACTATCCCGTAAACTTTATTTTCGGGTAAAAATAATCAAAAAATAGCTTATTTTGAGCCCAATTAAATATAGATTGTAAAATAATATCATAAATTTAAATTTCTTAAATCCTTGATTTTTTAATTATTTTTTATAACTCAGTCGATTAATTTAAAACAGCTCGTATACTAAACACTTTCCTGTAGACTTTATTTTTGGGTAAAAATTATCAAAAAATTGCTTATATTCAGCCCAATTAAATATAGATTGCAAAATAATATTATAAATTTAAATTTCTTAAATCTTCGATTTTTTATAATTTTTTATAACTCAGTGGATTAATTCAAAACAGCTCGTACACTAAACACTATCCCGTAAACTTTATTTTCGGGTAAAAATAATCAAAAAATAGCTTATTTTGAGCCCAATTAAATATAGATTGTAAAATAATATCATAAATTTAAATTTCTTAAATCTTTGATTTTTTAATTATTTTTTATAACTCAGTCGATTAATTTAAAACAGCTCGTACACTAAACACTTTCCTGTAGACTTTATTTTTGGGTAAAAATTATCAAAAAATTGCTTATATTCAGCCCAATTAAATATAGATTGCAAAATAATATTATAAATTTAAATTTCTTAAATCTTCGATTTTTTATAATTTTTTATAACTCAGTCGATTAATTCAAAACAGCTCGTACACTAAACACTATCCCGTAAACTTTATTTTCGGGTAAAAATAATCAAAAAATAGCTTATTTTGAGCCCAATTAAATATAGATTGTAAAATAATATCATAAATTAAAATTACTTAAATCTTTAATTTTTTATAATTTTTTATATCTCAGTCAATTAATTCAAAAAAGCTCAAACACTATACACTTTCTTGTATACTTTATTTTTGGGTGAAAATTATCAAAAAATAGCCATATTTTGAGCCCAATTAAATATAGACTATAAAATAATATCAGAAATTTAAATTTCTTAAATCTTTGATTTTTTATAATTTTTTATAACTCAGTCGATTAATTCAAAACAGCCCGTACACTAAACACGTTCCTGTAGACTTTATTTTTTGGTAAAAATTATCAGAAAACAGCTTATTTTGAGCCCAATTAAATATAAATTGTAAAATAATATTATAAATTTAAATTTCTTAAATCTTTGATTTTTTATAATTTTTTATAACTCAGTCGATTAATTTAAAACAGCACGTGCAATAAAAACCTTCCTGCAGACTTTATATTTGGGTGAACATTATCAAAAAGTAGCTTATTTTGACCACAATTAAATATAGATTGTAAAATAATATCATACATTTAAATTTCTTAAATCTTTAATTTTTTATAATTTTTTTATAACTCGATTACTTCAAAACAGCTCATACATTAAACACTTTCCTGTAGACTTTATTTTTCTGTGAAAATTATCAAAAAATAGCTTATTTTGAGCCCAATTAGATATAGATTGTAAAATAATATTATAAATTTAAATTTCTTAAATCTTTGATTTTTTATAATTTTTTATAACTCAGTCGATTAATTTAAAACAGCTCGTACACTAGACACCGTTCTACAGACTTTATTTTTGGGTGAAATTTAACAAAAAATAGCTCACATTCAGTCCAATTAAATACAATTGTTCACTTATGCCTTGGCAATCATAATATAAGAATTAAAAAAAATTAAGTTAATTTAGTTAGTTGTTATTGAATAATATTTGCAAAAAAAAAAACATTTTATCAAACTTTCCCCAATTTTTTCTCTCTCTAAATTTTTATATTTTGTTTACAATTTAATAGTAATCATCAAACATAATTTTATATGTCATCAGTAGCCTTAGTTTTTTTTTTTAAATTAATTTTAAACTTAAACTTAGTAAGCGGAGAATAGATAATATAGAATAATATATCTTTGATTTTATATAATTACCTAGCTTTTATAAAACCGAACCCTAGAGACACACATTAATTCTAATTAAGTTTTTAATTAAATTACTTGCTCCTGTATGCACCAACGTTCTATAAATCTATCCATAGCTATTGAACCGCTACTGTATAAGGAAGGTATTGTTTGCGAAAATTGCTAATTTTTACTGTTCATGACATTGAATAACTAATATAATCAACTTATTCAATGTCAAGAAAAGTAAAAATTAGCAATTTCCGCAAACAATACCTTCCTTATACAACAGTAGCGGATACTAATATAATCAACTTATAACATTTTTGGTATGTCTATGTGTATGTATGTATGTATGTATGGCTGTGAAAATAATTCCCGAAAACGGCGCAATGGATCGCAATCAAACTTGTAAATGGGCTTAGAACTCGAGCAGGGACGACACGTATTTGAGCAAAATCTAACTTGAAAGTTATTTGCATGTGAAATTTTGTCTAAACTGTCTATTTTTACGAAAATTGTAAAGAAACATTGTAGGTGTCAAATTTAAAAAAAGGCCGTGAAATTCACATATATCACATATATCAGCGGTTTTCTGTGAGCATCCTCCTCCTCCATATAGTAGTAACAGTAAGTATTCGTTGTAATAGCAACAATAAATAAATTATCTAGGGAATGTAGTTACTTTAGATTCACTCTATTGGAAACACTGAAAAATTAAACAACAGGTGTCATCAGAGCTCCAATCACAAACGCTATTTAAGGTTTTTGACATTTGTTTTGACCATTTCTGTCATAATAATATTTTCAATTTATACATTCAATAGCTTATGGACCTATAAAGTTTATGGGATATTGGTGAATACGTGCATGAAACTTCTAAATCTCAAACCACACCATAATAAGTTGTAAAAACAATTCTCAACTCCTTTTTATAAAAAATTAAAATAAAAAAACCTACGCTTAGCTGCGTTAATTATCTTTATCGCTATTAAAACAGCAGTACTTGAATCCCCAGCACAATTATTTTCTTTTTAATGTTCCTTTATTTTTTCTCGGAACGTTTCCAATCAGCCCGTGCTGTCACGCGCAGTGGCGTTTCTACGAATTTAATTCGAGCGCGACAACTGAATTCGCGCGAAATTATTCACGAATCCTTATTATTATCGGGTGTTTCTTTTTCACACCGCCTCCGGTGACACATGCTACTCGTAAAGCCGGAAACAGGCTATCCGGCGCATAAAGTTGCAGTGCGGTGTAAACAGTTTAAGCGCGATGAAGTAAACAAGCAATGTTAGATATTGACTAGCTCACGTTTTGGTTGATACTGAGCACACAATGGATGCTAAATCTAATACAGTTTTTGGAGCGTAATATTTAGATAAGAAATTTTTATGATAAGTTTTATTTACAATCATTATCATAAAATATACACGATGTATAGACACGGTGGAAAGGCCCATGAATAGATCGATAGACAAATTATTTAAAACAGCTCGTACAATAAAAATCTTCCTGCTGACTTTTTTTTTCTGCACTTTTTTTCATCAAACAAAGTATGGAGTATAAAGTATTGTAATAGGCAAATTTTTCTTTTTTTTCTTTCTTAGTATTAAATATTGTAAGTATTTATTTTCTGAAAATTATATACCAGGGCATACAATTGCAACCCACCCCCAATATGTAGATTACCGTTCCACATACAATTTTTTTCTTTAGAAAATTTGAATGGATCGCTACATTCAAATACTTTTAAATTTAAACTCATACAAAACGAAATAAATCAAAACCAACCTAATTACATAACATTTCCTTTGAATTCCATCATATAATGTTTTTATTGCATGACTTTGCGTAATTACCAATCTCAGAAACACTTGTTCGACTTGAAATTCCCACCCCATTTACCATACGGCCCACATTTACGTTTTCTTTTTGTGTGGAGCCAACATAAGAAATACACAAACGTCTGTCTTAAACACACACACCCCATGTTCGTGAATAAAAGAAATGTTAAGTGCGAATGGTCGACGTTGATGGATGCGACGCATGCATCATTTGCCACCCCCTTTGATTCGGCTCGAGCATTGTGATGTAAATAAACTTACGTACGTGCGGTCGCGCTACGAACGCTCGTAATTCGAATTAAAATCCAGCTATTGATCATGAGATTGTTATAATTGCGCACGTATGTAGCGGGGCGATGCTACACATGTACATGTAGTTCGTAATGAAAACTTTTATGCTGATTAAACTGCACTAGGGGATATTAAAGCCCGATCCCTACAAGCTTTTTTAAAAATTCTTGTATGTTGCAGGTAATCAAGATGATGATCATAGTGGTTATCGTGTACACGATATGCTGGCTACCTTTGAATCTATTTTGGGTATGTATGCATAAACATCAATTTTAAATTGAAAATTTTGCGAGAGCGTCTGTTTATTCAGGATATCAAATAAAAAATTTATATTCACACGTTACAGTAGAAAACAAGAAATATTTCTTTAGTACGATTTTATTTATGAAATAAGTTTCAATCAAGTCCTGATTAGTGTCAAACTAAAAGTTGATAATCATCAGGACTGTTTATTAAACAGTAATTTACTGTAAAAGGCACCTTACACGCTCAATAATACTATCAGTCCTAGAACTGATATATATATATATATATATATATATATATATATATATATATATATATATATATATTAATTAATAACAATGAAATACTTTTGTATTCATGTAAATTTACTTTGAAACATAAACGATATTTATTTATTGTTTTAGATAATTGTTGAAAACTATGACATCGATCAGAAACTGATGGTCTACCTGTGGTTCTCCAGCCATTGGTTTGCCATGTCCCACACCTGCTACAACCCCATAATATATTGTTACATGAACTCGCGTTTCCGGGCAGGATTTGTTCAGGCCATAGGAGCCATCCCTTGTTTCCGACGCTGCTGCCGCTCGGTCTTCACCCACCACCCGACGCCCAGCTTCCCACTCACAAGTAAGTCAATGTATGTATTGCAGAAATACTTATATTTTGTATGTTATCTCTAAACAGTTTTGATTTCATGAAGTTTCAACAGCCACAGCTAGAGTCAGAGAGCTTTTAATAAAACTAGAATGTAAAAAATCATATCACATTTTGAAAATTCGTAAAAAATTCAATGCATGAAATAGCACTACCAAAATTGTATGCTGTAGTAAATGAATATATTTTTTATATATGTAGCAAATTTCATAAACTTTCAACAGCCAAAACTAGAGTTAGAAAGCTTTTAGTATCAAAAAAGTCATATCACATTTTGAAAATTCGTAAAAATATCAATGTATGAAATAGCACTACTAAAATTATATATAGTAATAAATTAACATATTTTTTCTATATATAGCAAGTTTCAAAAATTTTCAACAGCTACAACTAGAGTTAGAGAGCTTTTAGTCAAACTAGTTGTATGAAAAAAGTCATATTACATTTTGAAAATTCGTAAAAAAATCAATTTATAAAATTGCACTACCAAACAAATATTTTGTAATAAATTAATATATTTTTTCTATATATAGCAAGTTTCACGATTTTCCAACAGCCACAACTAGAGTTAGAGAGCTTATAGTCAAACTAGTTTAATCAAAAAAAGTCATATGACATTTTGAAAATTCGTAAAAAATTCTATGTAGGAAATAGCACTACCAAAATTATATGTTGTAATAAATGAACATATTTTTTATATATGTGGCAAGTTTCATGAATTTTCAACAGCCACAACTAGAGTTAGAGAACTTTTAGTTAAACTAGTTGTATGAACAAAGTCATATCACATTTTGAAAATTCGTAAAAAATTCTATGTATGAAATAGCACTACCAAAATTTTATGTTGTAATAACTGAACATATTTTTTATATATGTGACAAGTTTCATGAATTTTCAGTAGCCACAACTATAGTTAGAGAGCTATTAGTCAAACTAGTTGTATGAAAAAAGTCATATCACATTTTGAATTTTTTTAAAAAAATCAATGTATGAAATAGCACTACCAAAATTATATGTTTTAATAAATAAACATATTTTTTCTATATGTGGCAAGTTTCATGAATTTTCAACAGCTACAACTAGAGTTAGAGAGCTTTTAGTCAAACTAGTTGTATGAAAAAAGTCATATCATATTTTGAAAATTCGTAAAAATTTCAATGTATGAAATAGTAGTACTAAAATTATATGCTGTGATAAATAAACATATTTTTTCTATATATGGCAAGTTTCATGAATTTTCAACAGCCACGACTAGAGATAGAGCGCTTTTAGTCAAACTAGTTGTATGAAAAAAGTTATATCAGAATTTGAAAATTCGTAAAAAATTCAATTTTTGAAATAGCACTACCAAAATTGTAGTTGTTATAAATGAATATAGTTTTTATATATGTGGTAAATTTCATGAACTTTCAACTGCCAAAACTTGAGTTAAAGAGCTTTTAGTTAAACTAGTTGTATGAAAAAAGTCATATCACATTTTGAAAATTCGTAAAAAAATCAATTTTTGAAATAGCACTACCAAAATTGTAGCTTTTATAAATGAATATAGTTTTAATATATGTGGTAAATTTCATGAACTTTCAACTACCAACACTTGAGTTAAAGAGCTTTTAGTTAAACTAGTTGTATGAAAAAAGTCATATCACATATTGAAAATTCGTAAATAAATCTATGTATGAAATAGCACTAGCAAAATTATATGTTGAAATAAATGAACATATTTTCTTTATATGTGGCAAGTTTCATGAATTTTAAATAGTCACAACTAAAGTTAGAGAGCTTTTAGTCAAACTAGTTGTATGCACAAAAGTCATATCACATTTTGAAAATTCGTAAAAAAATCAATGTATGAAATAGCACTACCAAACTAATATGTTGTAATAAATGAACATATAATATCTATTTGTAGCAAGTTTCATGAATTTTTAACGGACATAACTAGAGTTAGAGAGCTTTAAGTGAAACAAGTTGTATGAAAAAAGTCCTATCACATTTTCAAAATTCGTAAAAAATTCAATGTATGAAATAGCACTACCAAACTTATACGTTGTTGTAAATTAACATATTTTTTCTATAATTGGTAAATTTCATGAAGTTTCAACAGTCGCAAGTAGAGTTAGAGAGCTTTTAGTCAAACTACTTGTATGAAAAAAATTATATCACATTTTGAAAATTCGTAAAAATTTCAATGTATGAAATAGCACTACTAAAATTATATGTTGTGATAAATAAACATATTTTTTCTATATGTGGCAAGTTTCATGAATTTTCAGCAGCCACAACTAGAGATAGAGAGCTTTTTGTCAAACTAGTTGTATGAAAAAAGTTATATCAGAATTTGAAAATTCGTAAAAAAATAATTTTTTGAAATAGCACTACCAAAATTGTAGTTGTTATAAATGAATATAGTTTTTATATATGTGGTAAATTTCATGAACTTTCAACTACCAAAACTTGAGTTAAAGAGCTTTTAGTTAAACTAGTTGTATGAAAAAAGTCATATCACATTTTGAAAATTCGTAAATAAATCTATGCATGAAATAGCACTAGCAAAATTATATGTTGAAATAAATGAACATATTTTCTTTATATGTGGCAAGTTTCATGAATTTTAAATAGTCACAACTAAAGTTAGAGAGCTTTTAGTCAAACTAGTTGTATGCACAAAAGTCATATCACATTTTGAAAATTCGTAAAAAAATCAATGTATGAAATAGCACTACCAAACTTATACGTTATTGTAAACTAACATATTTTTTCTATAATTGGTAAATTTCATGAAGTTTCAACAGCCACAAGTAGAGTTAGAGAGCTTTTAGTTGAGCTAGTTGTATGAAAAAAGTCATATCACATTTTGAAAATTCGTAAAAATTTCAATGTATGAAATAGCACTACTAAAATTATATGTTGTGATAACTAAACATATTTTTTCTATATGTGGCAAATTTTATGAATTTTCAGCAGCCACAACTAGAGATAGAGAGCTTTTTGTCAAACTAGTTGTATGAAAAAAGTTACATCAGTATTTGAAAATTCGTAAAAAATTCAATTTTTGAAATAGCACTACTAAAATTGTAGTTGTTATAAATGAATATAGTTTTTATATATGTGGTAAATTTCATGAACTTTCAACTGCCAAAACTTGAGTTAAAGAGCTTTTAGTTAAACTAGTTGTATGAAAAAAGTCATATCACATTTTGAAAATTCGTAAAAAAATCTATGTGTGAAATAGCACTAGCAAAATTATATGTTGAAATAAATGAACATATTTTCTTTATATGTGGCAAGTTTCATGAATTTTAAATAGTCACAACTAGAGTTAGAGAGCTTTTAGTCAAACTAGTTGTATGAAGAAAATCATATCATATTTTGAAAATTCGTAAAAAATTCAATGTATGAAATAGCACTACCAAAATTATAAATTGTAATAAATAAACATATTTTTTCTATATGTGGCAAATTTCATGAATTTTCAGCAGCCACAACTAGAGATAGAGAGCTTTTTGTCAAACTAGTTGTATGAAAAAAGTTACATCAGAATTTGAAAATTCGTAAAAAATTCAATTTTTGAAATAGCACTACCAAAATTGTAGTTGTTATAAATGAATATAGTTTTTATATATGTGGTAAATTTCATGAACTTTCAACTACCAAAACTAGAGTTAAAGAGCTTTTAGTTAAACTAGTTTTATGAAAAAAGTCATATCCCATTTTGAAAATTCGTAAAAAAATCTATGTATGAAATAGCACTAGCAAAATTATATGTTGAAATAAATGAACATATTTTCTTTATATGTGGCAAGTTTCATGAATTTTAAATGGTCACAACTAGAGTTAGAGACCTTTAAGTCAAACTAGTTGTATGAACAAAAGTCAAATTACATTTTGAAAATTCGTAAAAAAATCAATGTATGAAATAGCACTACCAAACTAATATGTTGTAATAAATGAACATATAATATCTATTTGTAGCAAGTTTCATGAATTTTCAACGGACACAACTAGAGTTAGCGAGCTTTAAGTCAAACAAGTTGTATGAAAAAAGTCCTATCACATTTTCAAAATTCGTAAAAAATTCAAGGTATGAAATAGCACTACCAAACTTATATGTTGTTGTAAATTAACATATTTTTTCTATAATTGTTAAATTTCATGAAGTTTCAATAGCCACAAGTAGAGTTAGAGAGCTTTTAGTCAAACTAGTTGTATGAAAAAAGTCATATCACATTTTGAAAATTCGTAAAAAAATTAATTTAAATAAGGGGTAGAGGTTAAATTTTAAAAATTAATTTTATTATCCCTACCGAAGGTCTTTGAGATGTTAATGAAGGATCTAAAAACCAAATTACTCTAACTCATTCCGTTTACATGAAGAAAGTGTTGAAAAATTGCATGAAATTAATTATTATAAATTTATTAAGTATTAATTTTCGGTTTGTATTTCATTAAGGGTTTGACTTGGCAACTTCCGGGAAATATTTGTGTATATAGTGTGGAAGTCTGTTAGGACATCCCAAGTCATATAATAAATTATTCCAGTCAGATTAGTATAGAATTGTCGCTTTAAAAAATTAAAGTAAGGGGTAGAGGTAATTATTTTTAAATACGATAACAAAATTTTAAAATTGATTTTATTATCCCTATTGGAAGGTTTTTCGGATGTTAATGAAGAATTTAAAACCCAAATATCTCTTAACTCATTCGGTAGAATTGCGAGGTAGAAAAATGAGTATAGAAAAAAAAAAAGGTATTTCCATTTAGAATTTTCGTATTTTCTATACGAATTTTGTATTTAGGCGTAGGAGGAACGGACAGCACAGTACTACATCGAAACAACACTTGTACAACGTACATCAGCATGAGGCGGAAGAATGGCAGTAGATTGTCGTGCGCACCGGTGCGTTCAGCGTCGGTGATGCGGCAGCATGCAGCGGTGGCGGCGGCTAACAGAGCGAGGCGGCAAGACGTCATGGAGAATGAGATTTAAATAGAACATTTTACCATCACGACCACCACCCCCAAAGCCCACTCACAACAACCCCGCTGTATTTATAAGTGTGCGCGTGTGAAAACGTTTAAAGCATGATCTCCACCCACTAATATGTGTACCCGTACCAAAAAAAAAATATCTGTGTTATTTAATGTAATGTTGACTTAATTAAAATTATCTATTTGTAAAAAAAAATATGATACTACTACTATTTATTTAAATAACCTTCTATCGTCACATCATCGTCTATGTATACGTTCGAGCCCCTAATTTTTGTCTTCGCCCCCATCACCCTTCTGTTATCCACCCAGCAAGTTCCAACAGCATTATGTTCTCTTTGTTCAGTTACTACAGGTCAGTTGTTCGATAGTCGGTTAAATGGAAAAAGGACCTTTTCAGACTATACCAGCAGTCTGAGAAGGAACCATTTCCAAACTATCTCACTCAAGGTGAATAAGTAAAATATGATTATAAAAAAAATATATATAGTCCCCAATTATCGGTGAATTTTTGCATCATACAATTTTTTTGTTTAAGAATTTCAAATAAAAATCATCCCTCATCGAACGACGTGATTTTCACCTACTATCTTATATAAAAAGATATTTCCATTCCTGGGTTTCTCTACAATTGATTAATTAATTAAAATATTTAAATAATTGTTAAAAATATATAACTAAAATAGTTCAAATTAAGACAAACTGGAGGTAGTTAAAAGTTTTAGTTATTAGATATTTCGCTGCCCCTTTAGCCAATACAAACATTCTATTTAAATTACAGGCGTCTGAAGTATATGCTGTGTGTGAGCGTTTCTTTGTGCCGGCCCCCAATAGCCCTAAACAGTCGAACTAACAATCCGCCTTCCACGGGGGCCTTTGATCGCCCCGCTTTTTCGGTTCACTACTTCAATAAATGACAAGACATGTCTTTTATCTAGCTGGCTGCGAGCATGGAGTGCGCTGCAACACATTGGAATTTCTTAATTTGGCGACACAAATGAAAATAGCTACTGTATTTGTTATAATTTGTCTTATTATATAACCGTAATCATTTTCATGGGCTATCCAATATGGAACAAGTTTCCTTCAAACGTTCATACAAATAGACTGTTATATACGCAAACTGTTATACAGATAAACTATCAGTTTTAGTCGTTTGATTTTGCTCAAATAATCGCATGTTCGTGTTAATAGCGATAATAAACCCAATTTCCAAATATGGTCGCAGTTCGTGGAGCCGCAATTTTGTTCACAGATTGACATACAGACACACATACAGACATACATACAGACACACCTACCAATACACATACAGACACACATACAGACACACATACAGACACACATACAGACACACATCCAGACACACATACAAACACACATACAAACACCCAAATTTCCAAATTTGGTCGCGGTTCGTTCAGCCGCAATTTTGTTCACAGATACACATACAGACACACATACAGACACACATATAGACACACATACAGACACAAAAAATTCAAAAATACTCTATTTCGACTATATTAGCCATAAAATATAGAGAATAGTTAAAATTAGCGATTTGAATTTTTTTGCGATCACCATCCATTCATTTTCACAAAGTAATTTCTATTAGGAAATTAATTATTACCGCTAATTCATTATAGGCATCCCAATTAACTCCCACGCGTTACAGAAACTTAACTGTATTAAGAACTAATTAAATTAAAGTGCCTCGCAATACAAGCCGATTAATGAGTTATCGCGTCCTTATCGGGCGTGTAAATAAAGACGTCCCATTTTATTTATCTAGTGGACCGTCGCGAGAGTGCCCGATAATACGGGAATAATGCATTCCAGGGGGGGCGGGAGCTGTATTATTTTTTTTTTTGCTTCATACAACTGTGAACGAAAGTTCGTAAAGTGCAGGGAATAAAAGCACAGTAATTTGAGCGCACCTCACTGCTGCAGCGAAATTAAGTAAACCTACACGATCGCAAGAGGATAGGCGACGCCGGGGCAGGGAGCCATGCAGGAGACCGATCTGCTGTCCACCACCATTGCATTCCAGAACAAACGGGTAAGTAAAATGAAATACAATAATATTTATTTAAGATAATAAATATTTTGGAGTTTAAAGTTATTTTAAGACTTGAATACGTCCTCAGTTTGTGATAAATAAAGTAGCAACGATTAGAAATTCAATAAAATTAGTGAGGAATATAATAAAAGTTTGAAAATTATCAATTTGCACCTTATTATGAAATTAAAATATTGACGAATATAAGACTAATCCAAAAAATTTTTCATGTGACAAATTATTGCTTATATATTTACACATGAATTTAATAAAATGTGTATACACTTTGTATATCATTCAAATTGTCATATTTTTTTAATTAATTCATGTGTAAATATATAAGCAATAATTTGTTACATGAATAAATTATTATCCATTTTTGGTTTAGTCTTATATTCGTCAATATCTGAATTTCGCAATAAGGTGCAAATTGTTGATTTTGTGTTATAAATAAGTCGCCGCAATCAAAAGATGTGTATACACGCTGTATATCATTCAAATCGTCATATTTTTTAAATTAAATTCATGTGTAAATATATAAGCAATAATTTGAGACACGAAAACATTATTATCCATGTTTGGATAAGTCTTATATTCGTCAATATTTTAGTTTCACAATAAAATGCAAATTGTTGAGTTTGTGTTATAAATAAAGTCGCTGCAATCAAAAGTTCAACAATACTTCCTATGTCATATATATTTAGTTAAAAACAAATTTAATAAACAAAACGATTTTAAAAATTTAGATAAGGATAAATATATCCTTATTTAAATTTTGAAAATCCTGAATTATGGTTTATTAAATGTTTTTTAAAACTAAATATATGTGAAATAGGAAGTGTTGGGCTTTTGATTGCTGCGATTTTATTAATAACACAAAATTTGCACATTATTAGGAAATTAAAATAGTAACTTGTAAGTAATAGTAAATTTGTAATAAAAATCGTTATTACAAAATATTAGCAATTTGCAATCTTCCTAATGAGATACAGTTTGATAATTTTGTTCAGTAATTACAATCACAGCATTCCAAGAAAACTCAACGTCTTTATATACAAAGCCATTAGTGAATGTTTACATTTATGTTTCGTTCCAAGAGAAAAACCTAATGGAAAATTATTTCCCGTTATCTGACATCATGAAGGGTTAGATTTTGAAATAAAATAGAGATTTCTCTAAAAGGCACCTTACACGATCAATAATACTGTCAATCCTAGTACTGTCAATATTTGCTTCAATCCTCCTTTTATATTTATCAAGTAATCTATTATCCGGATAAACATCAGAATTCTCTTCATTCCATCATTACTATACCTTACACGATAAGTAAGACTGGCAATATTTTAGAATAATGAACATTTTAAACAAGTTATCGTACAATAATACTGTCATTATTCTAAAATATTGACAGTATTACTGACCGTGTAAGGTGCCTTTATTAGTGTCTCAAAACAAGAGTTAGTCAAGAAAGACAGGATAGTTCAAAAGATGAAAGGAAGAGATCTGGTCAAGACAAGTTGAAAAAACAACCAGATCCGGTTAGTTTCGATACTGCATTATCTTCGAATTGAGATAAAATTAGTTAATTTTGTGAAATTAATATCGGTCCCAAATTATAATTTACTAAGCTTTATTACTGGAGAATAATGTTTGTTTGCTGTTTTTTTTATCACTTTGCATACATTTTTTTTTCAGCCATCATTAAATTCCTATCGTCTCGACAACAATAATCACCTCCCCGAAAAAAAATATCAATTAACTCCACTCCTATCGCAAATAATAACTAAATTAAAAAAAAAACAGTCCCGCCGCGATAATTAATCGCCCTGCCCATAAATCATGATGATTTAGCCCGGCCGTGCCACAAGCCGGACAATATAAACAAGCGATTACCTCAGCTATTAATTACAGCCCCCCCACGCCGCAGCGAAAAACCGCCAATTTGGCGCTGCATTTATTTTTCTTGGTATGCTTGACAATAAGCCGCCCCACGGCGTTAAAACTTCTTGTGATTTTGTTTCGTTTTTATCAGCGCCGAGGTTATCAAAAGGGCGGAAAAAATAATGCGTTCACAAATACGGTGAGCTATTTATACAAAACAGGCGCTATAAATCAGACACGCGTCATGGGGGGGAGAGGCGCTCCTGATAAATTTGCGTACGATTTGTTTGGCAGCAGGTAGAAAAACACTAAACTAAAAAAAAAACTTTATAAGATTGAATTGGGGTCAGAGATAAGAATAACAGGGATGTTAGGGGTGGTGAGTGTGGAGTGAATAATAGATGTATGGTTCGCAGCTGAGCGTTATTTGAATTTTAAATCGAATATTCATTGATTTTTTAAAGAAGGAATATATAGGACACGTGATACGAAATCAACTTATCATTGATATATACTACTACTACTATACTATACTATATATACTACAACACATCAATTGAATTGATGGAATAAGAGTAGTTGGAAGAAAAAAGATGTCGTTGCTGAGAAACATAAGGCAATGGATGGGTTTAACGACCACAGGAAGTCTTAAACTAACTAAATACCTAAAAACTTTTATTACATATTTATGTAGGTTTCAAGGATTTTTTCGTTAATCCAAAAATGAGTAATTATGTTTTCAAGAGTCAAAATATTGGATACATATTTACACATGCATTATCACGATTCGAATGATACATAGGGTCATTTTCATACTAAAAACATTTATTACATATATTGTAAGTTAGAAGGATTTTTTCGTTAATCCGAAATTGGATAATTATGTTTTCAAGAGTCAAAATAATGGATATATATTTACACATGCAGTTAGTCAAAAATTATTACGATTTGAATGATATATAAGGTGGTTTTAATACATACAACTTTTATTACATATTTGGGTAGGTTTCAAGATTTTTTTTCGTTCGATTTTTCGATTTTATTATAGATAATGATGTTTTCATGGGCCAAATTTTTGCTTATATATTTATACATGAATTTAGCGAAAAATCAAGACGAGATTAATAATGTATAGGATGATTTCCATACTAAAATATTATTTACATAATTATATAGGTTTCAAGGATTTTTTTGTTAATCCAAAACTGGATAATTATATTTTCAAGAGTCAAAATATTGGATATATATTTACACGTGCATTTAGTCAAAAATAATGAGGATTTGAATGATATACAGGACGGTTTTAATACATAAAACTTTTATTAAATATTTGGGCATGATTTAAGGTTTTTTTTTCGTTGATTCTATTATAAATAATAAAGTTTTTATGTATCAAATGGTTGCTTATATATTTACACATAAACTTAATAAAAAAATATGATGATTTGAATGATATACAGGGTTGTTTTTATACTTAAAAACTTTGATTACATATTTATGTAGGTTTCAAGGATTTTTTCGTTAATCCGAAAATGGATAATTATGTTTTCAAAAGTCAAAATATTGGATATATTTACACATGCATTTAGTCAAAAATGGTGACGATTTGAATGATATACAGGGTGGTTTTAATACATAAAACTTTTATTAGATATTTGGGTAGGTTTCATGGATTTTTTTCGTTGATTCTATTATAGATAATAAAGTTTTCATGGGTAAAATTGTTGTTTATATTTTTACAAATAAATTTAATAAAAAAATATGATGATTTGAATGATATACAGGGTTGTTTTCATACTTAAAACTTTTATTGCATATTTATGTAATTTAAAGGATATTTTTAGCTGATCCAATGATGGATAATAATGTTTTCATGGGTTAAATTATTTCTTACATATTTACACATGAATTTAGTTACAAAATAACATGTTTTGAATGATATATAGCGTGATTTTCATACTAAAAACATTTATTACATATTTTGTAGGTTAAAAGGATTTTTTCGTTAATCCAAAAATGGATAATTATGTTTTCAAGAGTAAAAATATTGGATATATGTTTACACATGCATTTAGTGAAAAATTATGACGATTGGAATGATATACAGGGTGATCTTCATACATAAAACTTTTTATTACATATTTGGGTATGTTTCAAGGTTTTTTTTTGTTGATTCAATTATATATAATAAAGTTTCTCATGGGTAAAATTGTTACTTATATATTTACATATATATTTAATAAAAAAATATAATGATTTGAATGATATACAGGGTTGTTTTTATACTTAAAACTTTGATTACATATTTATATAGGTTTCAAGGATATTTGTAGTTGATCCAATGATGGATAATAATGTTTTCATGGGTTACATTATTTCTTACATATTTACACATGAATTTAGTTAAAAATTAACATGTTTTGAATCATATATAGGGTGATTTTCATACTAAAAACATTTATTACATATTTTGTAGGTTAGAAGGATTTTTTCGTTAATTCAAAAATGGATAATTATGTTTTCAAGAGTCAATATATTGGATATATGTTTACACATACATTTAGTCAAAAATTATGATAATTAGAATGCTATACAGGGTGGTTTTCATACATAAAACTTTTTATTACATATTTGGGTATGTTTCAAGGAATTTTTTTTGTTGATTCAATTATATATAATAAAGTTTCTCATGGGTAAAATTGTTACTTATATATTTACATATATATTTAACAAAAAAAATATGATGATTTGAATGACATACAGGGTTGTTTTCATACTTAAAACTTTGATTACATATTTATGTAGGTTTCAAGGATATTTTTAGTTGATCCAATGATGGATAATAATGTTTTCATGGGTTAAATTATTTCTGACATATTTACACATGAATTTAGTTAAAAATTAACATGTTTTGAATGATATATAGGGTGATTTTCATACTAAAAACATTTATTACATATTTTGTGGGTTAGAAGAATTTTGTCGTTAATACAAAAATGGATAATTATGTTTCCAAGACTCTAAATATTGGATATATGTTTACACATGAATTTAATCAAAAATTATGACGATTGGAATGATATACAGGGTGGTTTTAATACATAAAACTTTTTATTGCATATTTGGGTATGTTTCAAGGATTTTTGCTGTTGATTCAATTATATATAATAAAGTTTCTCATTGTTAAAAGTGTTACTTATATATTTACATATATATTTAATAAAAAAATATGATGATTTTAATGACATACAGGGTGGTTTTCATACTTAAAAGTTTGATTACATATTTATGTAGGTTTCAAGGATATTTTTAGTTGATCCAATGATGAATTATAATGTTTTCATGGGTTAAATTATTTCTTACATATTTACAAATGAATTTAGTTAAAAATTAACATGTTCTGAATTATATATAGGGTGATTTTCATACTAAAACCATTTATTACATATTATGTAGGTTAGAAGGATTTTTTCGTTAATCCAAAAATGGATAATTATGTTTCCAAGAGTCAAAATATTGGATATATGTTTACACATGACTTTAATCAAAAATTATGACGATTTGAGTGATATACAGGGTGGTTTTAATACATAAAACTTTTTATTACATATTTGGCTATGTTTCAAGAACTTTTTTTGTTAATTCTATTATATATAATAATACTTTCCTTGATCAAATTTTTGCTTATATATTTACTCATTAAATAAATAAAAAAATAAGACGATCTGAATAATATACAGGGTGGTTTTCATACTTAAAATTTTTATTACATATTTATGTAGGTTTCAAGGATTTTTTCGTTAATCCCAAAATGGATAATTATGTTCTCAAAAGTCAAAATATTGGATATATATTTACAGATGTATTTAGTCAAAAATGGTGTTTCGAATAATATACAGGGTGGTTTTTATACACAACACTTTTATTACATATTTAGGTACGTTTCAAGGATTTTTGTCATTGATCCTATTATGGAAAATAATATTTTCATGGGTACAAAGTTTGCTTATATACTTACACATTAATTTAATCAAATAATATGACGATTTGAATGATATACAGGGTGGTTTTCACAATTAAAACTTTTATTACATATTTATGTAAGTTTCAAGGATTTTTTTAGTTGATCCAATAATGGATAATAATGTTTTTATGGGTCAAATTATTGCTTACATATTTACACATGAATGTATTCAAAAATTAACACGATTTGAATAATATATAGGGTGATTTTCATACTAAACACATTTATTACATATTTATGTAGGTTTCAAGAATGTTTTAGTTAATCTTATACTGGATAATTATGTTTTCAAGAGTCAAAATATTGGATATATGTTTAAACATGCATTTAATCAAAAATTATGATGATTCGAATGATATACAGGGTGGTTTTAATACATAAAACATTTATTGCATATTTAGATACGTTTCAAGGATTTTTATCATTGATTCTATTATGAAAAATAATGTTTTCATGGGTAAAATTTTTGCTTATATATTTGCACATGAATTGAATAAAAAAAGATGATGATTTGAATCATATACAGGGTGGTTTTCATACTTAAAATTTTGATTACCTATATATGTAGGTTTCAAGGATTTTTTTAGTTGATCCAATAATGGTTAATAATTATTTCATGGATCAAATTATTGCTTACATATTTACACATGAATTTAGTCAAAAATTAACACGATTTGAATGATATATAGGGTGATTTTCATACTAAAAGCTTTTATTACATATTTATGTAGGTTTCAAGGATTTTTTCGTTAATCCAAAAATTGGAAATTATGTTTTTAAGAGTCAAAATATTGGATATATATTTACACATGCTTTTAGTCAAAAATGAAGACGATTTGAATCATATACAGGGTGGTTTTAATACATAAAACTTTTATTACATATTTGGGTGGGTTTCAAGAATTTTTTCGTTGATTCTATTATTGATAATAAGGTTATCATGGGTAAAATTGTTGCTTATATATATATATTATATATATATATATATATATATATATATATTATATATATATATATATATATATATTATATATATATATATTATATATATATATATATATATATATATTTATATATATATATATATATATATATATATATACATGAATTTAGTCAAAAATCAAGAGAACTTAAATGATGTATAAGGTGATTTTCATACAAAAATGTTTTATTACATATTTATGTACGTTTCAAGGATTTTTTCGTCAATCCAAAAATGGGTAATTATGTTTTCAAAAGTCAAAATATTGGATATATATTTACACATGCATTTTATAAAAAATTATGATGATTTGTAAGATATACAGGGTGGTTTTAATCCATAAATTTTTTATTGCATATTTAGGAACGTTTCAAGGATTTTTATCGTTGATTCTATTATAGAAAATAATGTTTTCATGGGTAACATTTTTGCTTATATATTTACACATGAATTTAATCAAAAAATATGATGATCTGAATAATATACAGGGTGGTTTTTAAACTTAAAACATTTATTACATATTTATGTAAGTTTCAAGGAATTTTTCGTTAATCCAAAAATGGATAATTATGTTTTCAAGAGTCAAAATATTGGATATATGTTTACACATGCATTTAGTCAAAAAATATAACGATTCGATTGTTATACAGGGTGGTTTTAATACATAAAACTTTTATTACATATTTAGGTACGTTTCAAGGATTTTTGTCGTTGATTCTATAATGGAAAATAATGTTTTCATGGGTAAAATTTTGACTTATATATTTACACATCAATTTAATCAAGAAAAATGACGATTTGAATGATATACAGGGTGGTTTTCATACTTAAAAACTGTTATTATATATTTATGTGAGTTTTTTCTTGTTGATAATAATTTGTTCATGAATTACAAAGAGATTCATCACAATATAGCTAACATCCATTAATAGATATATGTGCATAAGAAGACTGATCATTATTATTCATTTTTATATATATATATATATATATATATATATATATATATATATAATTCAAAATAGAGAACTATGTTTCTAGCTTATTACTAAACTAATAAGCTAGAAACATAGTTACCTATTTTGAATTATATACAGCAAAATAAATATTTACTCCTATATGTATATATATATATATATATATATATATATATATATATATAATAATAATTTCTCAAAAATCACTCTCCGGTGGGACTTGAACCCACGTCTCCGGCTATCGCGGCCGTCGCGCTACCAACTGCGCCACGAAGGGTGGTAGTGGATAGCGCGTGAGATGTTCTTATGTCCAATTATTTACTTCACTATATATATATATATATATATATATTCATTTATTTATTTATTCAAGAAGAAGAGAAAAAAGATATATTTATTGTAACATACATACATACAAAGTGCCTTTCGTTTATCACTCTGGGCTGGTACGGACTTATTGTTTCTTGTTCTATTTGTCGCTTTTGATGCGCATAATTCTACCTCGACCCTTACCACCGGCGGGCACGACCTCAAGACCTGAACGATACTGCATGCCACGGTGGCGACTAGCAATGATAAACCATGCTAAACGAAAGAGCGTCAAGATATACATACATGTACAAGAAGACATTGATCGTGGTCTTTCAGCCTAAGACAAACATGAAGGCGCGTTATGAAAATTTGAATGTGAATAGTTACACATTATTTATTTAATTACTTTGTAATTAATCAAATGTAATACTAAAAAGTTTAAAGAAAATATCTTTCTTTTTAATATTTGTATTTATACAGTTAAACAACAACAATAATTGTTAAGTAATGTAAATCTAATAGCCTACACTGAAAGATAAAAGGCAACTAGATAATATATTAATACAGTTACAAAAACTATAAACTGTCTTTCTAGTTATGTTACAGCGGTCAGAAATGCCACAAAATCCCGGAGGCGCTCGTCAAACTCTACGCGAACCGCGTGCAAAGTTTGGACGTCAGCTACAATGACCTGGTGACGCTGCGAGGCCTCGAACACTTCTCGTATTTGCGCGAGCTGGTGCTGGACAACAACCAGCTAGGCGACTCCGTCAGCATCCCGTATTTGCCCTACTTGCACACGCTCTCGCTCAACAAGAACCACGTGAGTTAATTCAGCAAATGGAATCGTAAACGCACGCATAAAGCCGGCGCGATAAAACGTTTTACAAGTTTCAAGGAGAGGAATCAGATTTTTATTTATATTGCAAAAAGATTTATTCGTGCTGCCTTTTTCAGCTTAACGAGCTATAAAAGACGACTGTGATGTTCTTTCATTGATTTAGAAGGTTTTTTTTTGTGGATTCAAGTCGATTCAGACTACAGTCCACACAAAAAAACCTACCAACTGCGCCACGGAGGGTGGTAGTGGATAGCACGTGAGATGTTCATTATTCAAGTCCCACGTGAAAGTGAAATTTTTGAGAAATTATTAATTAACATTGATATATGTGGTGATTCTTCATTCAGATAGCCGAAGATGGCAAGAAGTACTTCACTATATATATATATATATATATATATATATATATATATATATATATAGCCTCACATTTGGCAATAATAACAGTCATTAAATTTTCATAATATATAGTGAAGTACTTCTAGTACTTCTATACTATAGAAGCAATGTTCTATAGTATGCAGACACACATTATTTTCGCTGTATGCATCCATGCATCTTTATGGTAAAGCATATTCGTTTTATACACGTAAAATAATTTTTTTTGGCGTAAAATTGACATCAAAAGCGACCACTCTCCAAGGCTTTATTGTGCACTTATTTATGAACCGTTAAATATGTATTTAACGAATGCCTATTCTGGTTAAATAATGATCTCTTTGTTAACCTAGGTTTTTTTGTAACTGGTTACTTTTCGAATACAGCACTCTGTATAAGGAATTTTGACTTTTCTCTGCGTTTTACTAACGACTATTCTAGTTTAATAATGGTCTCATTAACCTAGGTTTTTTAAAACGTATAGGCTAATAGGTATTGAAGAAAAATGAAGACTATAGTTGTTTAAATTGTATTATTTTTTTTTAATAAATAGATCAACGACATAGAATCACTAATGCTTCAAATCACCCAGAATCTCCCCGCGTTGACATTCTTAAGCCTTCTAGGCAACAAAGCGTGCCCCAACGAGCTTTCCGACTTGGAGAACGACGACGCGGACTATCAGCGCTACAGGTACCCTCCGATTACATCTAACAACCACCCACACTCACCCCCCATCCCGCTTTTAATTAAAGATACTTCGTGCTCCATCACGTTCCGGACCTGGAATTCCTGGACTCGACCCGCGTGCGGGCGTCGGAACGCGCCGAGGCACGACGTCGCGGGCAATTCATGAGAGTCGCCCGGCCCAAAGCGGCGGCGGTTGAGGACGACGACGACGCCTCCGCCGCCTCCGAGAGCAACCACTACACACCGCTGCCGCGGACGCTGAGGAATCCCAACGATCATAAAGGTATTTAAACGGGGGGAGGCATTCTTGAAACTGTGTGTGCGTTATTGGAAATTTGCAGGGGCATATGCGAAGTGCCGGTACAAGTACTCCGGGAAACATTCTGAGGGCAACAGGTTCATATCGAATAATGACCTTTGAAGGGAGGAGACAGAAGATATATTTATTGTAACATGCATACATACAAGATATACATACATGTACAAGAGGCCATCGATTTTGAAGGGAATATTTATGGATATTCGATTATAGTGGTGTACCCAACCTCATCATTAATTTGATAATTACCCCACTGGGTTATACGAGGGACTTTTTTTGATTCTTGAAGATACTCTACTATTTTTTATTTATATTTATTTGTTGTAATTATTTTAGTATATTAATTATAAGTTTAATGTTTAATAAACAAATCGTAGTATATATTTTCACACCAATCAAACCCAATTAGAATCAGTAGCTGTTTAAATATCCTACTATTGCCAGAATATTACTATTGCCAGAATATTAAATTTGTTGAGTTATAATGTAGTACAGAGTTCAAGTCCCTTGAAATGGTGAACGGGCTAGCCTGGTTGGTAGGAAGCACCCACCCATCCCACCTCTACTCGTTACAAATGACTTGAACTCTACACTACACTATTAACGTAATAATTTAATTTTATAAGTTATTCTCAATGAAATTAATTAAATCATAAAAAATTACGGATAATAGTCTGATGTAGAGTTCAAGTCATTTGTAGCGAACATAGGTGGGATGGGTGGGTGTTTCCTACCAACCAGGCTAAGCCCGTTCATCATTTCAAGTGACTTGAACTCTGTACTACATTATTTCTCACATTCTTTTTATATATTAGTCGTAAATTAATAAATGAATTTAATTAAATCATAGAAAGTAACGGATAACAGTGTAGTGCATAGTTCAAGTAATTTGAAATAGTGGACGGGTGTAGTTTGGTTGGTAGGGACCACCCACCCACCCCACCTCTGCTCGGATACATTTTTCCATAGGATAACACTCTTCTTGGAATGGTTTAAACAATATATAACATCTGTATCCATTGAAAAAAACTATGCGAGCGAAGGTGGGGTGGGCGGGTGGCCCCCACCAACCAAACTATGCCCGTTCACTATTTCAAATGGCTTGAACTCTGCACTACACTAATACCCTTAACTTGCTATGATTCAATCAATTTCATTTATTAATTTAGACTTAATATTAAAAATATATAGGAAATAATGTAGTGTAGAGTTCAAGTCATTTGAGATAGTGTATGGGCATAGTTTGGTTGGTGGGGGCCACCCGCCCACCCCACCTCTGTTCGCATAATTTTTTTCAATGGATAACGCTCTTCTAGGAATAGTTTAAACAATATAAAACATCTATATCCAATGATAAAACTATGCGAGCAAAGGTGGGGTGGGCGGGTGGTCCCTACCAACCAAACTATGCCCGTTCACTATTTCAAACGACTTGAACTATGCACTACACTGATATCCGTTACTTTCTATGATTTAATTAAATTCATTTATTAATTTACGACTAATATATAAAAAGAATGTGAGAAATAATGTAGTACAGAGTTCAAGTCACTTGAAATGGTGAACGGGCTTAGTCTGGTTGGTAGGAAGCAACCACCCATCCCACCTCTGTTCGTTACAAATGACTTGAACTCTACACTACACTATTATCGTAATAATTTAATTTTATAAGTTATTCTCAATGAAATTAATTAAATCATAAAATATTACGGATAATAGTGTAATGTAGAGTTCAAGTCATTTGTAACGAGCAGAGGTGGGATGGGTGGGCGCTTCTACCAACCAGGCTAAGCCCGTTCATCATTTCAAGTGACTTGAACTCTGTACTACATTGTTTCTCACATTCTATTTATATATTAGTCGTAAATTAATAAATGAATTTAATAACATCATAGAAAGTAACGGATAACAGTGTAATGCATAGTTCAAGTCATTTGAAATAGTGGACGGATGTAGTTTGGTTGGTAGGGACCACCCACCCACCCCACCTCTGCTCGCATACTTTTTTCCATAGGATAACACTCTTCTTGGAATGGTTTAAACAATATATATAACATCTGTATCCATTGAGAGAAACTATGCGAGCGAAGATGGGGTGGGCGGGTGCCCCCCACCAACCAAACTATGTCCATTCACTATTTCAAACGACTTGAACTATGCACTACACTGTTATCCGTTACTTTCTATGATTTAATTAAATTCATTTATTAATTTACGACTAATATATAAAAATAATGTGAGAAACAATGTAGTACAGAGTTCAAGTCACTTGAAATGATGAACAGGCTTAGCCTGGTTGGTAGGAAGCACCCACCCATCCCACCTATGTTCGTTACAAATGACTTAAACTCTACATCAGACTATTATCCGTAATTTTCTATGATTTAATTAATTTCATTGAGAATAACTTATAAAATTAAATTATTACGATAATATAAATATATATATATATATATATATATATATATATATATATATATATAAACCAAGATATGAAAGACAGAAAAGAATGTATATAATTCTACAAAATAATATAAACCAACAACGATATCCAACACGGGTACAAAAAGATAAAGACCAAGAAAGAAAAAATAAAATGTTGAGATGGTTTTATTTGTTTTGTGTATGGTTATGCTAAAGAAACGTTTTTTTTTACTGTAGGAATATTTGAATTATTGTATATTCTATTTGAAACCACTAATAAATATAAAATTATTAGCCAATTAACCTGAAATTTCGATTTATTATTAATTTTTTATTCAATTTATCAATTAATGATAAAAACAATGAAAATGATTGGGGGGCCTATGCAATTTAATTAAATGCACTTTTCCAAATTGCATTTGCTGCTAATTGCGAGCATACTGATTAATAATGCATGCGTTGTTATTTTCGATTTTATTTTAAAAGTCCGTCATATAGAGTTAATGGATGGGTTAGATTATTTTCATCGATACCCGTTGTACGGGGGCTTAATTTGAGACCCGGGAAATTGCGAATTATATACGAATGTGCTGTGTAATTGAGAAATTAAGTGAGGAATTGGGACATGTGGTAGTTCCTGTATTTGTGTTTGAATCGTTGGATACATGATATTTCATAAAAGCACACATATGTATTAAATTTCAATCAAATTCCATTCGCACAATGATTAAAATTAATGCATTCCTTCCACTTTATCATTTGTAGTATGAATGTGTAATTTATTAAATCGTACAGCAGTGCATATGAAATAATTTTTAGCAACTATAATCTACATAGTGAAGTACTTCTTGCCATTGTCGGCTATCTGAATGAAGAATCACCAGATGTATCAATGTTAATTAATAATTTCTCAAAAATTTCACTCTCGGTGGGACTTGAACTTGGCCGCGATAGCCGGAGACGTGGGTTCAAGTCCCACCGGAGAGTGAAATTTTTGAGAAATTATAATCTACATATTTAGAGAAAAAAATTAATTTGTTTTATAATTTCATTTCATTTATACAGTGTTATCCAAATAAGAGAGTGTATCGTCTTATTTGGATCACACTGTTTAAATGAAATGAAATTATAAAACAAATTAATGTTTTTTAAATATGTCGATTATAGTTGTAAGTAAAATAGTTTACGTGATACCGAATTAATAAATAAATTACCGTTTTTTTTTTCGATAATCGTGAAATAAAGAAGTTACAACTTCTTTATTTCACGATTATCGAAAAAAAAAACGGTTTATTTATTATTTATTTATTAAAAAATAAATAACCGTTTTTTTTCGATAATCGTGAAATAAAGTTACTTCTTTATTTCACGATTATCGAAAAAAAAAAAACGGTTATTTATTTTTTAATTCCGTACCACGTAAACTATTTTGTAAAAAAAAAAAGACTTTTATTGGCATTTCCCTCACTGCCCCTGCACATCACACACCTCAACAAAAATATACAAAAATAAAAATAAAAATACAATATAAATAAAAGTACTACTCCGCCAAAAATTACTAATTACCCCCATCTATCGCCGCTCCCTTTGCCCTTGCCACTTTCCTCTCCCACGTCAGCCTCCTGCAGATTTTCACGCCTTCCCCATCCTCGCATAACCATTAATTCAGCTTTCTGCAGTCTCCCACCCACTCTGCTTTCACACCCTCACATTCTTCGCCAAGGTGCCACCACGTGTCGCTTCCCTTACTACACAGCGCACACGCGGTGTACCCTAAACCCATCCACACTTTCCTCCCTCTCTCGTCTGACCCACACCTCGCTCTTGCCATGCATACCTTGTCCTCCCTGCTCCACTCACCCCTGGCTAAGTAACTCGGGAGTCTCCCACTCACTTGCCACTCTACGTAGCCAGGGTTGTAAGAGCTCTCATTAATTCTAGTCTGCCGTTCTTGCCACTCAATATCTCTCAATCTCTCTCTTACCTCAGTTCCTAGGCTTCCCATTTCTCTCAGCTTCTCCTCTACGCACACCTCAGACATACCCACTCTTTCATACATCCTTCCTCTATCCTTTCGCCAACCACTCTCCGTCCTACTCTTACACCTCATCCATACCTCCCGCACCAGTCTTTCCTCACCCAATTCCTGCAATCTTTCTTCAAACTTCACAACCCTTACACACGACTCCCACCACATACTCATACGATTCGTCTCCTGCAACAGCACTGCTCTCGGTGTCGACCTTTCGAGACCCAGCAGACTCTTCAGGACTATTTTGTAGTATATTTAAAAAAATTACATTTTCATTTTCGGTTTGGTTGGAAATTTCGTTTATCAAATGACACTATAAAATTTTTTGTACTTTTTATATTATTCTGTTGCCTTTTAGTTATTTGTATGTTAAGAATTTTAATTTTAAATTATTTATTTGAAATTTTATAACCTTTTTCTTATATGAACTTTTTATTTATGTATATGTATGTATATAGGTCAGCTAAATAATGATTTTTCTTTCTTTTCTTTCCTTCTTTCTTTCTTTTTATCTGGATCACACTGTATACATAATTATTACTAATAGTTCGTTTTGTAATTTAACAGTCTATTGTAAGTACATTACATTACAACTAACTACACAATTAAACCCCTCAAGTTTATTGTTGTTTAATTGATTTATTCTGTTGTGCCTATGCATATTCATTTGTCATATGTTCCTGAGGCTAAATTACTTGTGCACTAAAGCGTACACCAAATCGGTGCGCCTCAAGCAAGCATTGTTGTACTGCTATAGGGGAAGGCTTACTAAAAATAATTTCAAACATAACATTAATATTGTTTAGCAAAATATTGAAGGCCAGATTAAAAAACATAATAAAAAACATAAAAAATACTAGCCGCGACGGGATTCGAACCTGCGACTACACACCCAACTTTATACTCAAATTCTATACAGAGAACACCCCCTGGTCGCAGGTTCGAATCCCGTCGTGGCTAGTATTTTTTATGTTTTTTATTATGTTTTTTAATCTTGCCTTCAATATTTTCATGTGGTTTTAAATCGCCTGTAAGCCCTATCTGTACCTTGGTTGCATCTGGCTGGTGTCAGAGTCACCCCCCTGCAGTGTAGATTTTATCATGTTACATATTATGAAGTTGGCAATCAAACATGTATTTACATATTAGTATATGTATTTCACTTTTAGACTTTTAGAGCTTCACGCGACCCCTTTGACTGCCTGTGTATAAATCCGCTACTGTTTATTGTTGTATTTATAGTTAATACTACTAAACTCCCGGCAATCAAATTTACACCAACACACACAGATTAATATCACAATTTAAATTCATTAATTAGTTTATTTGTATTTATTAGCTATATAAATACTGGTGTGTAAATGCAATCCAATTTCAAATCGCATATAATTCGAATACCTATATATACTTGGTCATTAAATAATTTGTTACAAAAAAAGTTTAATGAATGAACAGAGTGCTTGAGATATCAGCAAAAGGCCAATCTTATAAAACATATATAAGTGTGAATCCAACTCTTAACAATCTACATATCTAGATTTCGATCTTATTAGATCTCATCATGTGGTGCCGCCAGATGGCGTTTAACTTTCCTCCTAGGGGGTCAGTTGTATCATTTTTGTATATAACTACTCGAGATATTGTGTGAATTCATCCACAAAGCTGATAGTAGATTGCTAAGAGGTAGCTTCACACTTATATAAGTTTACTGAAGTTTTGGAACCAACAGACAAAGCCCCTAGGGGCAGTGGAGCCAACTGAAGATGATTTAAGTATGTTTTATTGATGGATTCAACCAATTTAATAAACAATAAAAGTATATTTATCTACAACATATACAGAGTGATTACACGTGGCCCAAATTAAGGGCGTAATTAAGACTATTTTAAGACTTAATTACTCCCTTAATTTGGGCAAGACTATTTACTAGCCAGATGACACATGCTAGACGAAATTATTAAGATTACATCTTTCCAAATAATAATTTTCCCACAGTGACATTTTAGTTCCCAGGCAGATGTATCCCATTACCTACGTTACATCGTGTGTGGGCAACATTTGCATTCATATATATCTAACAAATGTTGGATTAAATATAATATTGCCAAATATTTTTTTATAGTATACAGTATGTTTGCTACACGTATTACCTACGTTTGACACATTGTGTGTGTAAGGGTATGCAACCCAAGTTATATATTTACGGTTGAAAACAATAAATGTGTTTATTAACTGTGTGTAGGCAACATTTGCATTCATTTATATCCAACAAATGTTGGATTAAATATAATATTGCCAAACATTTGTTTATAGTATACAGTATGTTTGCTACACGTATTACCAACGTTTGACACATTGTGTGTGTAAGGGTATGCAACCCAAGTTATATATTTACGGTTGAAAACAATAAATGTGTGTTCATTAACAGTGTGTAGGCAACATTTGCATTCGTATACGCCCAACAAATGTTCACTTAAATATAATAATGCCAAAATGTTAGTAAAAAAAATATAGTATACAGTGTAGTAAACATCCTGTATAATTTTGCTGAAAAAATCCATACTTAATCGTGTTAGACCACACAATTGTGAAGTAGGAATGTGGATTATTGAAAGGATCAAAGAAAGTTTGGTTGTTTTATTAATGGGGTATAACCAGAAGAGTTATGCGAATTATAGAAATTTTGTATACAATTACCCCGCTTGACCCTACATATACCTAAAACGTTTCTTATAATGTATAAATTACGTCAAATCGGTAGATTTTGTTGAATTAGCTTCCTATGAAACCAAAGTTTTACAGAAACATACAAAAATATACTGAACAATAGTTTAGACAGCCACATTATACGTTCAGGCTAACTTTTGTAGTGTAGCCAGTGTAGCCTAACTTTGCTAATATATTAGCAATATACTACTCTATCCATTAAAGTGAAGATCAAAAATTACGGGTTTGCTAGTTTTCATGCTAGTTAGTGTTAAAGTTAGCAAGTATTTCATATACATAGGCGTTTGTAGGTTTAAACCGAAATTTGTAAATATTTCAAAAATCCCTTGATGGACTTTTCAAACTTTGCTAATATATTAGCAATATACTACTCTATCCATTAAAGTGAAGATCAAAAATTACGGGTTTGCTAGTTTTCATGCTATTTACTGACAAAGTTAGCAAGTATTTCATATACATAGGCGTTTGTAGGTTTAAACCGAAATTTGTAAATATTCCAAAAATCCCTCGATGAATATTTTTCAAACTTTGCTAATATATTAGCAATATACTACTCTATCCATTAAAGTGATAATCAAAAATTACGGGTTTGCTAGTTTTCATGCTAGTTAGTGTTAAAGTTAGCAAGTATTTCATATACATAGGCGTTTGTAGGTTTAAACCGAAATTTGTAAATATTTCAAAAATCCCTCGATGGATACTTTTCAAACTTTGCTAATATATTAGCAATATACTACTCTATCCATTAAAGTGAAGATCAAAAATTACGGGTTTGCTATTTTTCATGCTATTTACTGTCAAAGTTAGCAAGTATTTCATATACATAAGCGTTTGTAGGTTTAAACCGAAATTTGTAAATATTTCAAAAATCCCTCGATGAATATTTTTCAAACTTTGCTAATATATTAGCAATATACTACTCTATCCATTAAAGTGAAGATCAAAAATTACGGGTTTGCTAGTTTTCATGCTATTTACTGTCAAATTTAGCAAGTATTTCATATACATAGGCGTTTGTAGGTTTAAACCGAAATTTGTAAATATTTCAAAAATCCCTCGATGGATACTTTTCAAACTTTGCTAATATATTAGCAATATCCTACTCTATCCATTAAAGTGAAGATCAAAAGTTACGGGTTTGCTAGTTTTCATGCTATTTATTGTCAAAGTTAGCAAGTATTTCATATACATAGGCGTTTGTAGGTTTAAACCGAAATTTGTAAATATTTCAAAAATCCCTCGATGGATACTTTTCAAACTTTGCTAATATATTAGCAATATACTACTCTATCCACTAAAGTGAAAATCAAAAGTTACGGGTTTGCTAGTTTTCATGCTATTTACTGTCAAAGTTAGCAAGTATTTCATATACATAGGCGTTTGTAGGTTTAATCCGAAATTTGTAAATATTTCAAAAATCCCTCGATGAATATTTTTCAAACTTTGCTAATATATTAGCAATATACTACTCTATCCATTAAAGTGAAGATCAAAAATTACGAGTTTGCTAGTTTTCATGCTATTTACTGTCAAATTTAGCAAGTATTTCATATACATAGGCGTTTGTAGGTTTAAACCGAAATTTGTAAATATTTCAAAAATCCCTCGATGGATACTTTTCAAACTTTGCTAATATATTAGCAATATACTACTCTATCCATTAAAGTGAAGATCAAAAGTTACGGGTTTGCTAGTTTTCATGCTATTTATTGTCAAAGTTAGCAAGTATTTCATATACATAGGCGTTTGTAGGTTAAACCGAAATTTGTAAATATTTCAAAAATCCCTCGATGGATACTTTTCAAACTTTGCTAATATATTAGCAATATACTACTCTATCCATTAAAGTGAAGATCAAAAATTACGGGTTTGCTAGTTTTCATGCTATTTACTGTCAAAGTTAGCAAGTATTTCATATACATAGGCGTTTGTAGGTTTAAACCGAAATTTGTAAATATTTCAAAAATCCCTCGATGGATACTTTTCAAACTTTGCTAATATATTAGCAATTACTACTCTATCCATTAAAGTGAAGATCAAAAATTACGGGTTTGCTAGTTTTCATGCTAGTTAGTGTTAAAGTTAGCAAGTATTTCATATACATAGGCGTTTGTAGGTTTAAACCGAAATTTGTAAATATTTCAAAAATCCCTCGATGGATACTTTTCAAACTTTGCTAATATATTAGCAATATACTACTCTATCCATTAAAGTGAAGATCAAAAATTACGGGTTTGCTAGTTTTCATGCTAGTTACTGTTAAAGTTAGCAAGTATTTCATATACATAGGCGTTTGTAGGTTCAAACCGAAATTTGTAAATATTTCAAAAATCCCTCGATGGATATTTTTCAAGCTTTGCTAATATATTAGCAATATACTACTCTATCCATTAAAGTGATAATCAAAAATTACGGGTTTGCTAGTTTTCATGCTATTTAGTGTTAAAGTTAGCAAGTATTTCATATACATAGGCGTTTGTAGGTTTAAACCGAAATTTGTAAATATTTCAAAAATCCCTCGATGGATACTTTTCAAACTTTGCTAATATATTAGCAATATACTACTCTATCCATTAAAGTGATAATCAAAAATTACGGGGTTGCTAGTTTTCATGCTAGTTACTGTTAAAGTTAGCAAGTATTTCATATACATAGGCGTTTGTAGGTTCAAACCGAAATTTGTAAATATTTCAAAAATCCCTCGATGGATACTTTTGAAACTTTGCTAATATATTAGAAATATACTACTCTATCCATTAAAGTGATAATCAAAAATTACGGGGTTGCTAGTTTTCATGCTAGTTACTGTTAAAGTTAGCAAGTATTTCATATACATAGGCGTTTGTAGGTTTAAACCGAAATTTGTAAATATTTCAAAAATCCCTCGATGGATACTTTTCAAACTTTGCTAATATATTAGTAATATACTACTCTATCCATTAAAGTCATAATAAAAAATTACGGGTTTGCTAATTTTCATGCTAGTTAGTGTTAAAGTTAGCAAGTATGTCATATACATAGGCGTTTGTAGGTTTAAACCGAAATTTGTAAATATTTCAAAAATCCCTCGATGGATATTTTTCAAACTTTGCTAATATATTAGCAATATACTACTCTATCCACTAAGGTGAAGATCAAAAATTACGGGTTTGCTAGTTTTCATGCTATTTACTGTCAAAGTTAGCAAGTATTTCATATACATAGGCGTTTGTAGGTTTAAACCGAAATTTGTTAATATTTCAAAAATCCCTCGATGGATACTTTTCAAACTTTGCTGATATATTAGCAATATACTACTCTATCCATTAAAGTGAAGATCAAAAATTACGGGTTTGCTAGTTTTCATGCTATTTACTGTCAAAGTTAGCAAGTATTTCATATACATAGGCGTTTGTAGGTTTAAACCGAAATTTGTAAATATTTCAAAAATCCCTCGATGGATATTTTTCAAACTTTGCTAATATATTAGCAATATACTACTCTATCCACTAAAGTGAAGATCAAAAATTACGGGTTTGCTAGTTTTCATGCTATTTACTGTCAAAGTTAGCAAGTATTTCATATACATAGGCGTTTGTAGGTTTAAACCGAAATTTGTAAATATTTTAAAAATCTCTCGATGAATATTTTTCAAGCTTTGCTAATATATTAGCAATATACTACTCTATCCATTAAAGTGATAATCAAAAATTACGGGTTTGCTAGTTTTCATGCTATTTACTGTCAAAGTTAGCAAGTATTTCATATACATAGGCGTTTGTAGGTTTAAACCGAAATTTGTAAATATTTCAAAAATCCCTCGATGAATATTTTTCAAACTTTGCTAATATATTAGCAATATACTACTCTATCCATTAAAGTGAAGATCAAAAATTACGGGTTTGCTAGTTTTCATGCTATTTACTGTCAAAGTTAGCAAGTATTTCATATACATAGGCGTTTGTAGGTTTAAACCGAAATTTGTAAATATTTCAAAAATCCCTCGATGGATACTTTTCAAACTTTGCTAATATATTAGCAATATACTACTCTATCCATTAAAGTGAAGATCAAAAATTACGGGTTTGCTAGTTTTCATGCTATTTACTGTCAAAGTTAGTAAGTATTTTATATACATAGGCGTTTGTAGGTTTAAACCGAAATTTGTAAATATTTCAAAAATCCCTCGATGGATACTTTTCAAACTTTGCTAATATATTAGCAATATACTACTCTATCCACTAAAGTGGTAATCAAAAATTACGGGTTTGCTAGTTTTCATGCTAGTTACTGTTAAAGTTAGCAAGTATTTCATATACATAGGCGTTTGTAGGTTTAAACCGAAATTTGTAAATATTTCAAAAATCCCTCGATGGATACTTTTCAAACTTTGCTAATATATTAGTAATATACTACTCTATCCATTAAAGTCATAATAAAAAATTACGGGTTTGCTAATTTTCATGCTAGTTAGTGTTAAAGTTAGCAAGTATTTCATATACATAGGCGTTTGTAGGTTTAAACCGAAATTTGTAAATATTTCAAAAATCCCTTGATGGACTTTTCAAACTTTACTAATATATTAGCAATATACTAGTCAATCCATTAAAGTCATAATCAAAAATTGCGGGTTTACTAGTTTTCATGCTATTTAGTATCAAAAGTTAGGAAGTATTACATATACATAGGCGTTTGTAGGTTTAAACGAAAATTTGTAAATATTTCAAAAATCCCTCGATGCACATTTTTCAAACTTTGTTAATATATTAGCAATATACTACTCTATCCATTAAAGTCATAATAAAAAATTTCGAGTTGGCTAGTTTTCATGCTATTTACTGTCAAAGTTAGCAAGTATTTCATATACATAGGCGTTTGTAGTTTTAAACCGCAATTTGTAAATATTTCAAAAATCCCTCGATGAATATTTTTCAAACGTTGCTAATATATTAGCAATATACTACTCTATCCATTAAAGTAATAATCTAAAAATTCATGGGTTATTATAGAAAATTCTAAATAAATTTTATAAAAAAAATAAGTAAAAATACATTGGTTCCTATACAAAATTGGGAAAACATGAGTAATTAACAAAATTCATAATTTTTATTTCAAGCGACTTGAAATCCATAAACAGTTTCAAGCCACTTGTTCTGCACCAAAATCAATACATATTACTTTGATATATTTATTTATTTATTTATTTAATATAGACATCTACAGTTTAACAGAAACCAATTACAGATGATATAATATATATTCTTGGTAGTTATCTATATATTTCATTAAATACTTGTTTCTTTATATGTGCATGGATAATTATGATAAAACTGCAGTATATGTTCTATATTAATCAATATGCACCCCCCACTTGTCTATGGTGTAGCCTCACCATAATTTAAAATCAAATCTAACACCAAACACTATGCAACCAATAAACCAATTTCTCATGTATGCAATCAAACATACATCCATCTGACTTAACCTCACATTTCTTAATATAAACAATGCGATTTATAAGTTATTTAAAAAGCAATAATTCACAGTATTTCAGCAAACGTTTTTGCGCGGATTTTAGCCATTTAAAACCGCCATGGGATGTACTTTTTTTTGGCACCGATAACTTCTCGTTGGCTAGCCTAAGGGCTCTAAATACAACCTAGTGAGTATTGAAAATGTGTATGAATGCAAATGGTTTGATTAATGGTCCAGTTTAAGGCGTGATGGGGTTATTAAACGATTAGAAGTGGTCACCAGTGTAAGAAACAATCAGATCAGGCAGTTTTCAGAGAAAAATCAGTTGGTTGTGCACAACTGGCCACTGGTGGAGGAGCCGGGCACATTGGGGTTTCATATAGGGTTAGTGGTGTCATTTGGGCACTTGATACCTAAGGATGTTATTGAGTTGTTTCCAATGTAAGTTTTATGAATATTTAATAACAATGTTTATGCCTGTATTCACCAACATCCCATAAACTTTATAGTAGGTACCATAAGCCATTTAAGGTGTTTCATATTTGTTGTGACAATTTCTATCATAATGATGTTTTTAATTTGTCTAAATTGAAAACATCATTGTGACAGAAATTGTCAAAACAAATATGAAACAACTTGTGATTGGATTTTTGATTACAGCTTTTGTTTAATTATTCAGTGTTTCCAATAGAGAGAATCTAAAGTAACTACAATCCCTAGACAATAATAAAGTGTCTAAAATTATATTTATATAATAATAATAATAAAAATAAAGTGTCTTTATTTCCGTTTCAATTGCAAATTAACAGTTTGACATTAGAAAAATACAACATTGAAAAAGACAATGGCAGTTTTCAGGTTTTCATCTTACATAAGATGGATAATGTATTTATTGTTGCTACAACTAATACTTTAAGGAGTTAAATCAGTGGCGTAGCGAGGGGTGGGCAAGGGGGGTATTATGCCCCGGGCGCTACTCACAAAGGGGCGCCAAATGGTCCACAAAATTTTTTTGGTCTTACAGACTTTTTATGTTAGTTGGTGTTCTTTTTAATGACTTCCAGCCCTAGCCAGTTATAGTATACTGTCCTAGGGGCTGAATTTTAAATGAATTTAGCCATTTAGAAATTTCAATTGTTTCATACAATCATCAGGATATACACGCGGCACACTATCTATTTCTTTTGGCATTAGACGCATGCATCCTAGTCTTTCCGCAGTTTTTGTAACTAAGATTCTTGTAAAAGTAAAACGCACTGTTTCTTTTCCTATTCCTATTTCCTTGATCCAGTTTTAGTTATTGAAATTTTTTTAATGCATTAACATAGTAAGCTAATGTATGAGTCTATAACATACTGTTTACATTAGGGGTATGTTAAACGTCCACGCCAGTCTACTCCCGCGGTGGCGGGGTGCCGCCCCCATAATCTACGCAATTGCTAATGGCGATGAGAAGACCGGCGTCAGTATAATGCGAATTCGGCCCGAGAAATTCGATGTTGGGGAAATTATTAGTCAGCAAGACGTTCCAATTGGCAGCCATACGAAAATGCCTGAATTGTATGATACTCTAGCCCAGTTAGGGGCGGCAAATTTAGTCAATACAGTTCAATCACTGCCTGCAATACTTTCCCGGGCTCAACCACAGCAAGAAACTGGAGTTACATATGGTAAGTATTGGGTACATTGACTAGCAATGATAAATCATGCTAAACGAAAGCGCCTTTATTTACCAAAGTACCTAATATAAAAAAAAATGTTATTTTCAAGCACCCCGCATCAATTCCGCTATTGCAGCCGTGGATTTTCAGCGACAAACCGCGCGGGACGTTTATAATTTGTCCAGGGCACTCACAGGCGTCTTCCCACTAAGCACCACATGGCACAAAATGCTTGTTAAAATACACAATGTAGTAGGATACGTGGTGCAACCATCAGTGTCGCCCGGTTTTGTGGTTTACGAAAAGACTAGTAAAATGCTGAAAATATTTTGTAAAGACGGTTACGTGTTGGTCGATAAAATTGGCGTTTTAAACAAGAAAGTTATGAATGCTGCCGAGTTTAATAACGGGTTTATCGCGAAACAGCCGCTCGATCATAGAATATTCTGTTAAGTTTAATAATAAACATAATTGTTAAAATAAAAAATTTGTTTTTAATATTCTACCTCATCTGATAACGCATCCTTTTTAATTTCTTCCAATTCCTCATAGCACATGGTAATTTGAAACGTCAGTACCAGAAATCATGATTATTGATGTAATAAGAAAACATCTTCAGTTGCGAATTGTTAAATGATTCAATTTGGATGATATTAATCATGAAAATTGAATCGTTAATTCAATTTGGATGATATTGAATCAATGATTCAATTTGGATGATATTCATCAAGGACTTGAATCATTTAACAATTTGCAATTCAAGGGTAGCCACACACATTGTTAATTTGGCCACGTATATTTACGTTTGTGAGTGGTTGAGGTCATTGAATTTTTAGTTGTAACCCTTTGTAGGCCTAAAAAATGCTGGAATTTACCAAGGATTTTATTTATAATAGTTATTTCTAATATATTACTCAAATGAGGCGGCAGATCTCAAGGACTATACAAGAGGATCTCGTATAGATCGAAAAAACGTGTAATTTTAGTACTTTATTTCAATTTACCAAACTTCTTTCGAGTTAGTTTTTCGATATTATCATCCTAGTGATCCCGATTATAGTGTTCAATAAAAAAATATTTCTCCAAACTGTAATTGGACTGGACTATTACTGTAAATGAGCAATTAATTACGCGAAATATTCCACAAGTATTTATAAAATAAATAAATCACACTTATGTTATGCTAAAACGAACGTTTTTTGTACGTTCTCGAGCGAAGACTATCTAAAGAGCAATCTTCCCTCGAGGACGTACAAAAAACGGTAGTAAAAATGTGCGAACAGATATGTTTTATGGCCGGTTTTTCTGGGAATTGTTTTTTGCTCGGCGGCTGGCAAGAGGATTAAATAGAACACGTACACACGAAAAAAACACGGTCATAAAACACGCAGGTGGTCGGCTACGTTTTTTTTCATATCAGACATCTCGCATTGAGATGACGAAAAAATTGGGAGTCTATTTAGGAAATGAAAATAGACTATTTAAATTCACTCGTAAAACACGGTGTGGAGTTTGGTTTGATTTAATTTTTGTACACATGTGAATAATATTAGTGTGTTGTATTAGCATATGGATTTTTACGATGCCTGTATCATCACAAAAAAAACGGGTTTATTTCGACAATTTTAGGCATAAAACGTAAAGAAAACTAAATTATTTTGTTTCTAAATTGTTTGCGACATTAATACCTTCCTTATACTGTGGTTTTTTTTCGCAAAGTTATCTTATATATCGACAACCTTAGTTAGAAAACGTGAAGTTGTTTTCGTTAAAACAATAACTTCCTAAAAATGGACAACTCGTGAGAGTAAAATAACTCCAACGTACATTTTATAATTAGTTTTTTCTCTCTCCTGTCAACCTCGAATAAAATGTATGGTATTGCTGCTTAGGCGCTGAAATAATTCTTGGGCTAAAATTAGTAAGTATTTAAGCTGCAAATAAATAATATTCTGCTTGTTTACTAATCCTAAAAAGACAGAAATACCTTGTTCTGTCTATAGGTGTTAATATAATTACTAATGATGTTACTACTGCTAAATGTATTGCAAATAAAAATAATAATTTATTATATACACTTGTTTCTCTGTGGAAATCTATGATTTCCATCTGCTGCTGCATTGGATAATAATGCTAATAATAAATGTATGCATTAAAAAATAAATAAAACCTCTAACTCTGCTCTGCCGCGGCCTCCTCAGGGGCCACTTCAGCGTCAACTCTAACCCTGAAAATATAATTCGAAAATAAAAATAAAATAAGCCAAAAAAAAAATCAGAAAAAGGTCTTGAGTTAGTAGGGTAAAACAGTGTTTTTCAATAAAATTACAATTTCATAAAGCCCATGTACATTTTTCCATAACCCTGATAAATCATCTATATAAATAAATTCACTCATTAATAGATGTTTTTTTATGTTTGATGTAAATTATTGATTTTATGTAACAGAAAATTTACTAATAAAATATATATATATATATACATAGGTATATATATATATATATATATATATATATATATATGGCCCTAAATTTGCAATAAAGCAACCTAATGATACGAATAAGTTACTTTATTTACAATCCTTGTATGTCTGTGGCTATTTGACTGATACGTGAATTGTATTAACTTATTTCATAAATTCACTCATTAATAGATGTTTTTTTTATGTTTGATGTAAATTATATTGATTTTATGTAACAGAAAATTTACTAATAATATATATATATATATATATATATATATATATATATATATTTTATTAGTAAATTTTCTGTTACATAAAATCAATAATTTACATCAAACATAAAAAAAAACATCTATTAATGAGTGAATTTATGGAATAAGTTAATACAATTCACGTATCAGTCAAATAGCCACAGACATACAAGGATTGTAAATAAAGTAACTTATTCGTATCATTAGGTTGCTTTATTGCAAATTTAGTGCCAGTGGTTTAATAGTAGATTAAACTAGTTAAACGCTTACATTAAAGCGATGCCCTTCATTAACACATTTAAACTTAATTTACTGTTAAACTTATTTTAAGCAACCGAATATTGAACGGCCAGTTGTTCAATAGTCGGTAGCTTGAAATGAGTTTGGTAATTGAAGAACCGCTACTGTCTATAGAACTGTAACATATTGAAATAAACTGTTTTTGTTATGTGTGTTATACTTACTGTTAGTTTCAAATGACAATGTAGTTATTGATGAACGAAAGTAAAACATACACAATTTGTTTATTACGGTTAGTAATGAACTTAACATTAAAATGTGTTCCTTCTTATAACAAACAATCCTAAAACTAAGTTTTATGTTGGCGGCTTATTCTGTTTAAGAATTACGTTTTAAAGTTTGGCCTTCGTTTCTGTTCGTTTCACCCTAAAACAGAATAGCGAATCTATTGGTTTAGTGCTGACAACATCATGATTAATGGAATTTATAATAATAATAAATGATTACTACGTTGTTGTTTTTTTTTCAACTAATTCCTGTTGGTATTCTGTTTAAAAATACTAGTTTGCAGATGGTAACAATTGTTGGTATGCTCTAGCCACTAGCGTTCGCATACTGCCTTCTGTCAAATTTCACAAATTTGTCAAGACACAAAATAATCTATTTTACGATCTTAAAGTCACTTTTGATGTCAAATGTCACACATTTCTCAAGACTCACAAAATAATAACCTATTTTACGATCTTAAAGTCACTTTTGATGTCAAATGTCACAAATTTGTCAAGACTCTGCAAACTAGAATTTATTAACTACACTAGCGTTCGCAGAGCGTAAGGCTCACCAATGCATGGCGTATAATCTGATAAAATTATAGTAACTTACTATAAACTAGTATCAAATAAATTGTACTATCAATAGTAGTTATTCATTGTAGTCAAATTATAAACTTAAAAAATTAAAAATGGCACTACAGTAGAACAGTTCATATAATTGATAGCCAATTAATTTTAGATTGAGTACATTACTTAAATAATTTGACAACAAGATTGTCCAGGTAAGTCTGCTGGGGATTTATTCTGTAAGTTCAGATTGGTCTGTTATCCATGGCAACTAAATAAACAACAAAACAACTTAATTCATTCATTCATTCATCTATATTCATCTATATTCATCTATATTCATCTATATTCATCTATATTCATCTATATTCATCTATATTCATCTATATTCATCTATATTCATCTATATTCATCTATATTCATCTATATTCATCTTTCATTCATTTATTCATTTATTCATTTATTCATTTATTCATTTATTCATTTATTCATTTATTCATTTATTCATTTATTCATTTATTCATTTATTCATTTATTCATTTATTCATTTATTCATTTATTCATTTATTCATTTATTCATTTATTCATTTATTCATTTATTCATTTATTCATTTATTCATTTATTCATTTATTCATTTATTCATTTATTCATTTATTCATTTATTCATTTATTCATTTATTCATTTATTCATTTATTCATTTATTCATTTATTCATTTATTCATTTATTCATTTATTCATTTATTCATTTATTCATTTATTCATTTATTCATTTATTCATTTATTCATTTATTCATTTATTCATTTATTCATTTATTCATTTATTCATTTATTCATTTATTCATTTATTCATTTATTCATTTATTCATTTATTCATTTATTCATTTATTCATTTATTCATTTATTCATTTATTCATTTATTCATTTATTCATTTATTCATTTATTCATTTATTCATTTATTCATTTATTCATTTATTCATTTATTCATTTATTCATTTATTCATTTATTCATTTATTCATTTATTCATTTATTCATTTATTCATTTATTCATTTATTCATTTATTCATTTATTCATTTATTCATTTATTCATTTATTCATTTATTCATTTATTCATTTATTCATTTATTCATTTATTCATTTATTCATTTATTCATTTATTAGCAAAGTTTGAAAAATATCCATCGAGGGATTTTTGAAATATTTATAAATTACCAGCTAAAAGATACAAAATCGTATTTTTATTAAATACTGACTTTGGCATTAAATAGCATGAAAACTAGCAACACCGTAATTTTTGATAATGAGTTTAGTGGGTACATTAATATATTGCTAATGCATTAGCAAAGATTGAAAAATATCCATCAAGGGATTTTTGAAATATTTATAAATTACCAGCTAAAACATACAAAATCGTATTTTTATTAAATACTGACTTTGGCATTAAATAGCATGAAAACTAGCAACACCGTAATTTTTGATAATGAGTGTAGTGGGTACATTAATATATTGGTAATGCATTAGCAGAGTTTGGAAAATATCCATCGAGGGATGTTTGAAATATTTATAAATTATCAGCTAAAACATACAAAATCGTATTTTTATTAAATACTGACTTTGGCATTAAATAGCATGAAAACTAGCAACACCGTAATTTTTGATAATGAGTGTAGTGGGTACATTAATACATTGCTAATGCATTAGCAAAGATTGAAAAATATCCATCAAGGGATTTTTGAAATATTTATAAATTACCAGCTAAAACATACAAAATCGTATTTTTATTAAATACTGACTTTGGCATTAAATAGCATGAAAACTAGCAACACCGTAATTTTTGATAATGAGTGTAGTGGGCACATTAATATATTGCTAATGCATTAGCAAAGATTGAAAAATATCCATCGAGGGATTTTTGAAATATTTATAAATTACCAGCTAAAACATACAAAATCGTATTTTTATTAAATACTGACTTTGGCATTAAATAGCATGAAAACTAGCAACACCGTAATTTTTGATAATGAGTGTAGTGGGTACATTAATATATTGCTAATGCATTAGCAAAAATTGAAAAATATCCATCGAGGGATTTTTGAAATATTTATAAATTACCAGCTAAAACATACAAAATCGTATTTTTATTAAATACTGACTTTGGCATTAAATAGCATGAAAACAAGCAACACTGTAATTTTTGATAATGAGTGTAGTGGGTACATTAATATATTGCTAATGCATTAGCAAAGTTTGAAAAATATCCATCGAGGGATTTTTGAAATATTTATAAATTACCAGCTAAAACATACAAAATCGTATTTTTATTAAATACTGACTTTGGCATTAAATAGCATGAAAACAAGCAACACTGTAATTTTTGATAATGAGTGTAGTGGGTACATTAATATATTGCTAATGCATTAGCAAAAATTGAAAAATATCCATCGAGGGATTTTTGAAATATTTATAAATTACCAGCTAAAACATACAAAATCGTATTTTTATTAAATACTGACTTTGGCATTAAATAGCATGAAAACAAGCAACACTGTAATTTTTGATAATGAGTGTAGTGGGTACATTAATATATTGCTAATGCATTAGCAAAGATTGAAAAATATCCATGAAGGGATTTTTGAAATATTTATAAATTACCAGCTAAAACATACAAAATCGTATTTTTATTAAATACTGACTTTGGCATTAAATAGAATGAAAACAAGCAACACTGTAATTTTTGATAATGAGTGTAGTGGGTACATTAATATATTGCTAATGTATTAGCAAAGTTTGAAAAATATTCATCGAGGGATTTTTGAAATATTTATAAATTACCAGCTAAAACATACAAAATCGTATTTTTGTTAAATACTGACTTTGGCATTAAATAGAGTGAGAACTAGCAACAGCGTAATTTTTGATAATGAGTTTATTGGTTACAATGATATATTGCTAATGCATTAGCAAAGATTGAAAAATATGCATCGAGGGATTTTTGAAATATTTATAAATTACCAGCTAAAACATACAAAATCGTATTTTTATTAAATACTGACTTTGGCATTAAATAGCATGAAAACTAGCAACACCGTAATTTTTGATAATGAGTGTAGTGGGTACGTTTATATATTGCTAATGCATTAGCAAAGTTTGAAAAATATCCATCGAGGGATTTTTGAAATATTTATAAATTACCAGCTAAAACATACAAAATCGTATTTTTATTAAATACTGACTTTGGCATTAAATAGCATGAAAACTAGCAACACCGTAATTTTTGATAATGAGTTTATTGGTTACAATGATATATTGCTAATGCATTAGCAAAGATTGAAAAATATGCATCGAGGGATTTTTGAAATATTTATAAATTCCCAGCTAAAACATACAAAATCGTATTTTTATTAAATACTGACTTTGGCATTAAATAGCATGAAAACAAGCAACACTGTAATTTTTGATAATGAGTGTAGTAGGTACATTAATACATTGCTAATGCATTAGCAAAGTTTGAAAAATATCCATCGAGGGATTTTTGAAATATTTATAAATTACCAGCTAAAACATACAAAATCGTATTTTTATTAAATACTGACTTTGGCATTAAATAGCATGAGAACTAGCAACAGCGTAATTTTTGATAATGAGTTTAGTGGGTACAATAATATTATTCATTTATTCATTTATTCATTTATTCATTTATTCATTTATTCATTTATTCATTTATTCATTTATTCATTTATTCATTTATTCATTTATTCATTTATTCATTTATTCATTTATTCATTTATTCATTTATTCATTTATTCATTTATTCATTTATTAATTTATTCATTTATTCATTTATTCATTTATTCATTTATTCATTTATTCATTTATTCATTTATTCATTTATTCATTTATTCATTTATTCATTTATTCATTTATTCATTTATTCATTTATTCATTTATTCATTTATTCATTTATTCATTTATTCATTTATTCATTTATTCATTTATTCATTTATTCATTTATTCATTTATTCATTTATTCATTTATTCATTTATTCATTTATTCATTTATTCATTTATTCATTTATTCATTTATTCATTTATTCATTTATTCATTTATTCATTTATTCATTTATTCATTTATTCATTTATTCATTTATTCATTTATTCATTTATTCATTTATTCATTTATTCATTTATTCATTTATTCATTTATTCATTTATTCATTTATTCATTTATTCATTTATTCATTTATTCATTTATTCATTTATTCATTTATTCATTTATTCATTTATTCATTTATTCATTTATTCATTTATTCATTTATTCATTTATTCATTTATTCATTTATTCATTTATTCATTTATTCATTTATTCATTTATTCATTTATTCATTTATTCATTTATTCATTTATTCATTTATTCATTTATTCATTTATTCATTTATTCATTTATTCATTTATTCATTTATTCATTTATTCATTTATTCATTTATTCATTTATTCATTTATTCATTTATTCATTTATTCATTTATTCATTTATTCATTTATTCATTTATTCATTTATTCATTTATTCATTTATTCATTTATTCATTTATTCATTTATTCATTTATTCATTTATTCATTTATTCATTTATTCATTTATTCATTTATTCATTTATTCATTTATTCATTTATTCATTTATTCATTTATTCATTTATTCATTTATTCATTTATTCATTTATTCATTTATTCATTTATTCATTTATTCATTTATTCATTTATTCATTTATTCATTTATTCATTTATTCATTTATTCATTTATTCATTTATTCATTTATTCATTTATTCATTTATTCATTTATTCATTTATTCATTTATTCATTTATTCATTTATTCATTTATTCATTTATTCATTTATTCATTTATTCATTTATTCATTTATTCATTTATTCATTTATTCATTTATTCATTTATTCATTTATTCATTTATTCATTTATTCATTTATTCATTTATTCATTTATTCATTTATTCATTTATTCATTTATTCATTTATTCATTTATTCATTTATTCATTTATTCATTTATTCATTTATTCATTTATTCATTTATTCATTTATTCATTTATTCATTTATTCATTTATTCATTTATTCATTTATTCATTTATTCATTTATTCATTTATTCATTTATTCATTTATTCATTTATTCATTTATTCATTTATTCATTTATTCATTTATTCATTTATTCATTTATTCATTTATTCATTTTTTTCATATTTCATTTTTAATAGGACAAGCCCAAAAAAAGGAAAATTTCCCATTAATAATACAAATATTGTTTACCAAAACCAGTCAGACTTACAGAATAGACCCATTGGTCTTAACCCAATTTTCTCATTGGTCGCCTCTTACGACCTGCTGAGCAGGCAGCGGGTGTATTCTATCCCCCCACCCGCAGGGGTAATAAAATATAAAGATGTTATTTACACTGTGACTATTATTAGTCCCAAAGAAAGCAAAATAACTCTTTTAGTTACACCACATTTCCTTCAGTGCGGTGTTTTATACGAATAATATATCCGGGTCATGTATTATTCGTACAAAACAACGTACTGAAGAAAATGTGACGTAACTAAGAGTCCTTTTTCATTCTTTGCGACTAGATATATATATATATATATATATATATATATATATATATATAGAATATATATATATAGAATATATATATATATATATATATATATATATATATATATATTTAATAGTCAGCGAGTAATAAGAATCAGGCATAAATTCAAAATTCAAATTATGTTTCCCAAATGGCAACTATGTTAAGCCTCTTTCGTTTATCGTTCGAGAGCTGTTTCGGGCTGTTCTAAGCTACGACTAGGCTAGAACAGCTCCGGAACGATAAAGGAAAGTAGTAGATCATGATTATTAGATAGAAAATGGAGCGGTAGCGTTTATTTCCCATAGTACCAATACAGAATTTAGTAATGGATTGTATAGTGGATACAGGAGGTGGTGTTTCAAAGGAACGATATGAATTTCGGGATGTATCTGGAATGGTAAATGTATTAAGAAACTGTAAAATCTATGTCAGTGGTGGCAAAATTCCTGGCTGTATTCTGCCTTCCCCTACTGTATCAGTGTTCATCCGGCAGCCAATCAGAGTGCAGGTTTAGATCACTACGATTTACTTCAAGAGGTATCCGAGTGCCAGACGGATGAATGTTAATACAGTAAAGTCCTGGTTTCGTAGCAAGCGGTGTCGATAAAAACGACCGTTTTTGACGTCATTTACACATTACAAGATACGTTTTAAGTACATGTAATTGAAAAACTCACCAGATTCCAGTGTAATTCATGATATTTTCCCAACACTTTGAAGCATACCGCTCTCTGGAGTACCAGATCTATTTAAATATACGTAAAAAAAATGTGTGCCGTCAAAATGACGTGAAATACGGCCGCTTTTGTCGATACCGCTTCCTAGGAAAACAAGACTTTATTGATCACACAATTTGACGCTTAAACCGCTTCGTAGTGCAGTTGGTAGCGCGACGGCCGCGATAGTCGGAGCCGTGGGTTCAATTCTCACCGCAAAGAGAATTTTTAAGCTGTCATATATATATATATATATATATATCAATATTTTTATTACTGAATTATTTTCCTGCGATTAGATATATATATATATATATATATATATATATATATATATATATATATATATATCAAAGTTGTCAAAAGTAACATTAACTCGGAGATTCGTCACCACTGACCACTATCTATTCAAGAAGCTGGTAGTTTAAAAACAAACTCTACAGTCTACAGCAATTATACATTAGATGAGATTATATTTCTTTATATTGCATGAGAAATAAATATACGGAAAATAGGTATAAATAAAACAAGTTCAGTTCAAACAAAATCAAATAAATTATTGCTTCGTTTTTCGTATGCGGCGCCTTTACCTCGGTAAAAGTGCAATCACGATACAATCTTGATTCTTAGAAAATAAAAACATCTAATGTAAAATAAACAAAATAAAATCAACAAATAAACTATCAACTACGTGAAGGTGGTAAAATTAGAAATCAAACGGCAAGCACCCAATGATTACAACAACAACAAAAAACAAGATGTCAGAATGCTACCACACGTGTGACCCCAAAAACGTCATCACTTACATGTGTTCAGGGTGGTCCCTGATGCAGTCGATCAGCTGGCCCGCTTTCAGTTGGGACGTGCAGATTTTATGGATGGCTGTGAACAATGGGAACCTAAAACACACATCAAAGAACGGGTTTGAAAATACAACTCTTTGATTCGTAAAATTCTCGTAAAGTTTCAAACAAAACTGTGATAACAATTTTTATTATTAATTAATCACATTATACACGAAAATTCTGTTAGTTTTTGTAACTTACTTATCTTCCATTCCCCTCGATTTCAGCATGTAGTTCACTTCTTCAGCGGTAAACGGGCCCTGTAGCTTCTGCCCGTTGAGCATCTCCATCTCCAGCTGAGCGATCGTCTTACCAGTTCTGACGAAAGCCTCGCTTACCTTCCTGTTTCTACCACCGTAGCACGTCGTTATCAAATCGGCCACGCCGCAGCTCTCAAAGAACGTGGTGAGCTTGCAGCCGGGATAAAATACATCCACGAATTTGATCATTTCCATCAAGCCCAGGCGAATCACGGCCGCTTTTGTGTTGTCGCCCAGACCTAGGCCGTCAATGAATCCCGCACCACACGCAACAATATTCTAAGCAATAAACGAAAGCGCATTTAGCATGATCGAATATCTTGTAAACTTGATGTTAATAGGATAAATAAAACGTGAATTATGAATTAGTCATTAGTCATTTTACCTTTAGAGCGCCACAAATCTCAACAGCATCCTCATCATCCACAACCACGACTCTAAAATTCTCGGTTTGAATAATATCCCTTAGCAGAGGCGCCAAATGCGAGTCTCTGCAGCCGATTGTGGTCTCGCAAAATTGCTCATCGGCAACCTCGCCAGCGAGGTTGGCTCCCATCAGCACGGCGCACTGGATCTTCAAAGTGCGCGTGATAATATGCGAGATCAGTTCGATGCCACCACCTTCCTTCTGATCGAAACCCTACATTCAAATACAAGTTAAAGTTAAATCCATGTTTATTTTATTGTTTGAGATATGTCTCTTACTTTGATTAGTGATAGACCGATGGCGGTGGGCTTGATTTTGCCTAAAAGTGTAGCGCAGAGCGTGCGGATGAACTGGTGGGGCACGACAAAGATGAGGATATCGGCGCTGGAAGCGGCTTCGACCACATCGGGCACAGCAACCTAATGAATATCATCAAAATAGTATACACATTTGTTGATTCAATTTAGGTAAACTGTAGAGCTACGCGTGCGCGATATGATTTTACAGACCATATGTGGTTTCAAGAAGTATTTTTCATTACCACTAGTATCAAACTTTTTAGGTGTCTTATTATGAAAATAAAGCCATTAATAATAATAATGATAATAAATATTATATTATTATCATTATATATATATATATATATATATATATATATATATATATATATATATATAATAATAATATAATATATCATAATGATGTAATTTATGATATATTATAGTATTGTTATTATTATTATTATTATAATTATGAATGGCTTTATTTTCATAATAGAATACGTAAAAAGTTGCTTATTATAAAAATAATAATATAATGATAATAATATAATATTTATTATCATTATTATTATTAATGGCTTTATTTTTTTTATTAGTGGTTTACTTTGATAATAAAATAGGTAAAAAGTTTTTTATTATGAAAATAAAGCCATTAATAATAATAATGATAATAAATATATTATTATCATTATATATATATAATAATAATATAATATATCATAATGATGTATATTATGATATATTATAGTATTGTTATTATTATTATTATTATAATTATGAATGGCTTTATTTTCATAATAGAATACGTAAAAAGTTGCTTATTATAAAAATAATAATATAATGATAATAATATAATATTTATTATCATTATTATTATTAATGGCTTTATTTTTTTTATTAGTGGTTTACTTTGATAATAAAATAGGTAAAAAGTTTTTTATTATGAAAATAAAGCCATTAATAATAATAATGATAATAAATATTATATTATTATCATTATATATATAATAATAATATAATATATCATAATGATGTATATTATGATATATTATAGTATTGTTATTATTATTATTACTATAATTATGAATGGCTTTATTTTTATAATAGAATACGTAAAAAGTTGCTTATTATAAAAATAATAATATAATGATAATAATATAATATTTATTATCATTATTATTATTAATGGCTTTATTTTTTTTATTAGTGGTTTACTTTGATAATAAAATAGGTAAAAAGTTTTTTATTATGAAAATAAAGCCATTAATAATAATAATGATAATAAATATTTTATTATTATCATTATATATATAATAATAATAAAATATATCATAATGATGTATATTATGATATATTATATTATTGTTATTATTATTATTATTATAATTATGAATAGCTTTATTTTCATAATAGAATACGTAAAAAGTTGATTATTATAAAAATAATAATATAATGATAATAATATAATATTTATTATCATTATTATTATTAATGGATTTATTTTTTTTATTAGTGGATTACTTTGATAATAAAATAGGTAAAAAGTTTTTTATTATGAAAATAAAGCCATTAATAATAATAATGATAATAAATATTATATTATTATCATTATATATATATATATATATATATATATATATATATATATATAATAATAATAATATAATATATCATAATGATGTATATTATGATATATTATATTATTGTTATTATTATTATTATTATAATTATGAATGGCTTTATTTACATAATAGAATACGTAAAAAGTTGCTTATTATAAAAATAATAATATAATGATAATAATATAATATTTATTATCATTATTATTAATAATGGCTTTATTTTTTTTATTAGTGGTTTACTTTGATAATAAAATAGGTAAAAAGTTTTTTATTATGAAAATAAAGCCATTAATAATAATAATGATAATAAATATTATATTATTATCATTATATATATATATAATAATAATATAATATATCATAATGATGTATATTATGATATATTATATTATTGTTATTATTATTATTATAATTATGAATGGCTTTATTTTCATAATAGAATACGTAAAAAGTTGCTTATTATAAAAATAATAATATAATGATAATAATATCATATTTATTATCATTATTATTATTAATGGCTTTATTTTTTTTATTAGTGGTTTACTTTGATAATAAAATAGGTAAAAAGTTTTTTATTATGAAAATAAAGCCATTAATAATAATAATAATAATAATAATATAATATATCATAATATACATCATTATGATATATTATATTATTATTATTATTAATGGTTTTCTTTTCATAATAAGATACGTAAAAAGTTTGATACAGTAATACTATTGGTAATGAAAAATACTTGACTGTATTTGACTGTCTGTAGATATCGCGTACGCGTAGATCTATAGTTTAACTATATAGAAATTTAGAATATATTTTAACTATATTTCTGATCATAGAAAAATAATCCCTTTCAGAATCCGTGATAAAAAATGGGGTTGTCATTTGAAAAACTTCTCTCTGATCACATTGTACATTCAAAAATGGTTCGAAGACACTTTCATTAAAAATTGGCAATTTAAAAATCCAAGCAATTTTTTTCGAAAATCATAAATAAATGTTTTAGTGAATTTATTCCATACTTTAGAGACACCTTGTATGTGTAGTAATATAAGTGTAAAATTTCATTGACTTTATTTATTGTGGAAAAGTTTTACGCGTCCAATTACTGACCGCACGTGATTTAATATGCAAGTCTACAATAAAACGTATACGCGAATCTAATAATAAGATATCAAGGTTAACTCTATCGCTGCGGCGGGACGATGCAATTAATAATAAATTCATTCGCTCGATTGTGGTCTAGTATCAATAAAATGCCAGGCGACATTCGGGTTTTGAAAGTACAAGGTGCTCAGTGTTTCTAGGACTAAAAATAGTTTGCAATGTAAATAGGAACGTAATCGATGTGGGACGATCGATTAGATAGGTTTTATAAGGGAGTCTATATAATTATAGAGCTATCTTTTCACACCCAATATAAATTAGTTTTTATTACAATCGTTCATGTTTTACTGTGCTTTACTAATAGTAAATTCTTTAGATTTACTGGTTTTACAGTCTTATAAAAATTACAAATGATAACACATTCAATATATTCATATATTATATAAACTATTCATAAAAATTATTCATAAAAATTAGAAATAACATGAGACAGAGAGAGAATATACATGCAAGCATTATTACACTGAATGCGCGTGTATGCGCTTTATATGAATCAGTTTTGACTGAATTGTATGTTTGTATTTGTTTTATAAAAATTAGTTCTAAGGGTACCGTAAAACGAGGTTACTTTGCACCGTGTGGGGTAACTTTGCACCACCGTCCGAAAAAGATTCATCGTGGAGCCATATGCGTAGTTACTAATTTAACTGCGCAACATGTTAATCACAAGATGGAAGTGTCATCTGTAGATCTTGTGAGAGAGTAATTAGGAGATTTCTACATCAAAACCTAACTTTACGGGACTTGTTTATGACACCAATCTGTTGCAGTTTTGTTTAGTGTTGAAAAATTGCGTGTTCCACCGATTCGTGTGTAATACTATCAGATAAGTCACCATTTTAGTACCAGTTACACATCTTCGGCTATATATTTTGATAATTAGTTTATATTTAAAATCATCTGGTAAGTACTTGTTAACATTTTTAACACGTGGGGTAATTTTGCACCACAATATGGGGAGACTATCAAACTGTGTTAAAACTGGTGAAACAATTTTTTTTTAATTCAAAAAATATATAAAAGACAGAAGAAAGGCAATAGGATATATCAGAAAAGACAAAGCGAATCTAGCGGGATGATGACACTGATGATCCAGTATTGCAGGACTCTTCAGATGAAGAATATCCCAATTTTCAAACATACTCGGAGCAAATGGTAAAAGAAATGGAAAAGGAAGAAAAAACTGCAATGATGGAAGGTACGAAATCTCTAGCAGATGCTCTTGGCATAATTGCCGCAAAGAGAGTTGTAGGAGAATACATGATTTTCAAATACGAAGGGGAATTGTTTTTTGGTAAAATAATATCATTGGAGTTGTAATTTCTTCTATGGTTAAATCTATCAAGTCGTGAAAATTGCCTGAAAATCCAGATGTTTCATACTATGATAGGGAGCATGTATTTGACAACATAAACCCCTCTACCATGGTAAATAGAAGAGGATTGTATCGAATTCCAGAAATGGAAAAGTTGGGTTGGCTGTAAATAATTAATTTGCAATGTGTCGTTTATGTTTTTTGAAGAAAAAATCAGTTCCATGAATAAATTTCGTGTGCTCTATTGATTTATGTTTTTAACTTCGCATCTTTCCTATATACAACGGAGTTTCGATCAAAATGATGTGATGGTGCAAAGTATCCTACTCAAAGGGGTAACTTTGCACCAAATTTATATAATAAATATTGCATAATAAATTACTCACATTACATATATTTTATATTAAATAGCAACTAATAACACTAAAGAACAAAATGCAACAAGTCCCATATTTTTAACGCGCTTCAAAAAATATTTCTGTTCAATTAAAGACAAAAAACCTGAAAAATGGTGCAAAGTAACCTCATTTTACGGTAATACTAAGCCCTACAATGAATCCTGTAGAAAACTGCTTAGAAAGAATAATGTATTGCCCGGACTCTATATTATTAAGTGCCTTTGCTTCTTACATAAAACGGATGCTTAAAATCAAACACAAACCCAACAAGAAATGAAGGAGATGAATAAAACTACTATGTTATTTACCACTTAACATAGTAGTTTTATTCATCTCCTTCATTGAAAATGAATTCGTGGTAATTCATTTTCAATGAAGGAGACAAATAAAACTACTCTGTTAAGTGGTAAAACACACAGTAGTTTTATTCATATCCTTCATTTGTTGTTGGGTTTGTGTTTGATTAGTAGACACCACAACCATTCAATTTCTACAAGAAATAATTATTTCATTTATCCCAAACATTATTTAGCAATCACTGAGAGCAGTGCATACTATATGTGCTAAAAAAAATTGTTATGAGCAATTCAATATGCGAAATGTTCCATCTATATTTATAAAATAAATAAATCACACTTATGTTATGCTAAAACGCAAGTGTTTCATTTTAAACAATCTTCCCTCGAGAACGTACAAAAAAACGGCAGTAAAAATGTGCGGACAGATATGTTTTATTGCAGCTTTTCTGGGAATTTTTTTTCTCGGCCCCTAGCAAGAGGATTGAATAGAACACGTGCGCACCGTATACACACAAAAAATTCGGTAGTAAAACACGCAGGTGGTCGGCTACGTTTTTTTTCATATCAGATATCTCGCACTGAGATGACGAAGAAGTTGAGTGTGGGTTTATTTAGGAATTGAAAATAGATGATTTAAATTCACCTGTAAACCAGGGCATGGTTTGAACTAATTTTTATACACATATGAATGTACATTAGTGTGTTGTATCAGCATATGAATATTTTTCTATAGGGATAATATATAGATATATATATATTTATATATATATATATATATATATATATATATATATATATATATATTATATATATATATATATATATATATATATATATATATATATATATTTATATATATATATATATATATATATATATATATATATATATATATTTATATATATATATATATTTCTCAAAAATTTCACTCTCCGGTGGGACTTGAACCCACGTCTCCGGCTATCGCGGCCGTCGCGCTACCAACTGCGCCACGGAGGGTGGTAGTGGATAGCGCGTGAGATGTTCTTATGTCCAATTATTTACACAAATATATATATATATATATATATATATTGATAAATATATCATTCTCCCTATTTATAAGAATATCCTTTGATAAACTCAACAAACAACACTGCTTGATAAAAATTGATTATATTTTTCCATGTTTGCATCCACTTAACATCAATATTTTCATTATTCCGTTATTATGTATGCAAAAATTCCACTACTGCAATGTAAAAAACGATAGTGAGACAGTGCCTTGGCTAAATTAGTAAGCCGGCCGTCGCGCTACCAACTGCGCCACGGAGGGTGGTAGTGGATAGCGCGTGAGATGTTCTTATGTCCAATTATTTACACAAATATATATATATATATATATATATATATATATATATTGATAAATATATCATTCTCCCTATTTATAAGAATATCCTTTGATAAACTCAACAAACAACACTGCTTGATAAAAATTGATTATATTTTTCCATGTTTGCATCCACTTAACATCAATATTTTCATTATTCCGTTATTATGTATGCAAAAATTCCACTACTGCAATGTAAAAAACGATAGTGAGACAGTGCCTTGGCTAAATTAGTAAGCCGTGTGTACTATCTGATGTAACAAAACTGGGTGATATTACGAATAATCTAATATAAATAGTAAACACTTCAAAGATAAGGGCTGTGTCAACACATATAATTTAATTATTTATAGCTGCATTTACATACGGCGACCATGATCCAAACACAACTAATTTGCAACCCGAAATTAATAAATTTGATGAGCCTAATCATAGTTGAAAACATATGTTAAATCGCATAATTACCACATTTTCTGGCAAAATGTGCCCCGGCAAATACTTGACGTTCTCGTGCGTTTCGTTGATGATCTCAGTGAGCTTCTTGTTGTTGATCATCTCCTCGTACACGTACATCGTGACGCGGTCCTCGAAATTCGGCAGACGCGCTGCATTGCGCCCCACAATTTTCGCAATTGCAGAACCCCTGAATCAAAATTTATATAGTACTACTACTAAAAAAAACAGCTTTACTGTATTAAAGTCCAAATTTAAAAGATTATTAACATAACAACCATTTCTTCCAATGGAATTCCAATTCTGTAAGTTCAGGTTGATCTGATACTCATGACAACCAAATAAACAACTGTTGGTATGCCCGACGCTAGTGTAATACTGCCTTATGTCAAATAAATAAGTAATACCAATAATAAATATATATATATATATAAATAATAATATAAATTATATATAGAATATATAATAAAATGATTGAAAAAAAATTAGTTAGCTGGAAAACTATAAGTTTAGACTGGTCTGGCAACTAAATAAACAATTATTATTTATTATTATATAAGTATTACACTAGCGTCGGTCATACCAACAGTTGTTTATTAGCGTAAGTGTTGCATTGGTACACTTACGCTAATAAACAACTGTTGGTATGACCGACGCTAGTGTAATACTGACATGTCAAATATCATAAATTTGTCAAGAGTGACAGGATAATAACCTATTTCACTACCTAAACGTCACTTATGTCAAATTTCTGACGTTTGACATAAGGCAGTGTCAAACGTCACAAATAAAATAAACAACTGTTGGTGTGACCGACGCTAGTGTAATACTGACTTATGTCAAATATCATAAATTTGTCAAGAGTGGCAGGATAATAACCTATTTCACTACCTAAACGTCACTTATGTCAAATTTCTGACGTTTGATATAAGGCAGTGTCAAACGCCACAAATAAAATAAACAACTGTTGGTATGACCGACGCTAGTGTAATACTGCCTTATGTCAAATATCACGAATTTGTCAAGAGTGACAGGATAATAACCTATTTCACTACCTAAACGTCACTTATGTCAAATGTCTGACGTTTGACATAAGGCAGTGTCAAACGTCACAAATAAAATAAACAACTGTTGGTATGACCGACGCTAGTGTAATACTGACTTATGTCAAATATCATAAATTTGTCAAGAGTGACAAGATAATAACCTATTTCACTACCTAAACGTCACTTATGTCAAATGTCTGACGTTTGACATAAGGCAGTGTCAAACTTCACAAATAAAATAAACAACTGTTGGTATGACCGACGCTAGTGTAATACTGACTTATGTCAAATATCATAAATTTGTCAAGAGTGACAGGATAATACCCTATTTCACTACCTAAACGTCACTTATGTCAAATGTCTGACGTTTGACATAAGGCAGTGCCAAACGTCACACATAAAATAAACAACTGTTGGTATGACCGACGCTAGTCTAATACTGCCTTATGTCAAATATCATAAATTTGACATAAATGATGTTTAGGTAGTGAAATAGGTTATTATCCTGTCACTTGTCATGTGACAAGATAATAACCTATTTAACTACCTTAACATCACTTATGTCAAATTTGTGATGTTCGACACTGCCTTATGTCAAACGTCACAAATTTGACATGTTGATATGATGTTAAGGTAGTGAAATAGGTTATTACCCTGTCACTCATGACCAATTTAAGATATTTAACATAAGCCAGTATTACACTAGCGCCGAGCAATACCAACAGTTGTTTATTAGCGTACGCGTACCAACGCAAACCAATAGTTGTTTATTTGGATGCCATTGGTTAACAAACTTATAGCTCTCCATCTAATGACAATTTCGTTTCAATCATTTTATTATTTATTATATTATATTTTCATTATTAGTTTTACTTATTATTTTTTGTTTTCAATTAAATGACACACATCTACAATTGGTACTATACTGCAATTTTAACTGAAACAGGGCGGGCCGCACCTATATGACAGTTCAAAGGGCCGCCACTGTATAAATCTGACAATATGTTACGCGTTTTAAGGTTATATTCTATATCAACACTGTTTGTGTTCCCCCCATAATATTTTCGAAACTCACCAATTTCCACTGCCTACAATGCAGACGCTTTTCTTGTTGGATTTTGGCATGGTGTCCAGTTAATTCAAAAAATAAACAATGAATTTTACAGGCGGGATTACTTGTTGCGCACTACGCTCCACTGTCACGACGCGACTACAGTGACGGGCAGAAAAGTCTGGAGTGGAGATTAGAGCGCGCGTTGGACTTTAAAGCGCGTGGCTGGGGGGTCCCGATAACTCACGACCACTTTGACCTTCCCCCCCATTTACGAATGGAAAGTTTGTAAAAATCAAAAACAATACCACAAAAGTGTTAAGAGTAATTACAAATGCTATTTGTATATTTGGAATTTCAAGAATTTCTCTATTGTATGGTTTAGGTTTAAAACTATTAGCGCCATTAATTTTAAAACAAATATATTGGCTACACTGACATTTACATGGTTGCATATGTGTTTTTTTTGCAAATATACTCGCCGCCATGAATAATACGCATTTCGATGGTGGCCGCAATCGAATTCGTCATCGTCGGCGAATTGTACAAACACATTAGATGTAGGAATAATTCTTATCGGTTTACTATCAATATTTGATGGCTAGATCAAACTTTGACAACGAGTTTAAACATTTCCTACAATCATTAAAATTACAGCGAAGAATGTTACCCGATAGCTTGAGATTTCATTCTAATTTTTTTTTTCTTCACTCGTTCGAAAGATATAGAAAGTTTCGAACGAGTGAAGAAAACAAATTTTAGAATGAAATTTCAAGGTATCTCGTAACTCGTAATCTCGTAATATATATATATATATATATATATATATATATATATATATATATATATATATATATATATATATCTATTATTGTATTTATTCGCCGAAAGTTTATTATGTGCAAGTTATTATTGGGAAACAGCGAGGGCAGTAAAAAACTCCTTTTTTGTCATCATCATTATCATCAGGATAATTAAACAGAGTTAATCAACAAGGAAACTGGAACATAACATAATTTACAACATTTTTTATAAATTTAGATTTGGCGCTTATTTGACAAGATAATAACAAATTCAATAATAACGTGCACAGCCGTTTGTACATTGATACAAACAAACTCAAATTGGTAAGAGCAGAATTCTTTGGTTAAAAAGACATAAAACCCTTATATTCGAAAAAAAAGTATGACTTAAGCCCTTTTCCCCAAACACCAATGATATATGAGCGCGTAATTTCAATCACCTCGGAAAATATGTGTATTTTGGCGTAATAGACAGATACTGTAAAGATTGATGGTTGTATATTTACTTGATTTGACGTACATACGTTTCGGCCGACGTACTTGTCGCAAGATCTCTCTTCTATATCTGTAGATGAGTACATTTTCCATAGGTTATATTCTTTTCAGTGGGTTATATTTAAATAGTGCTTTGTTCCATCGCCATCGAGTAAAACGGACGTACCAAACCAAATCGTCATAGCAGGCAGATCCTTTTTGTTGTTTTGACACCCATGCTTGGAAATTTGTCATCTAATAAAAAAAAAAAGGATTTATTTTTAGTGTGTCCAATATGAAAAAAGTATTTGGATTTATTCGCATCAAAAATGTTGGCCTACAATTAGGAAAGTATCTGGTTGATACCTATTGCATTAGTTTCTTCTTCAAGTGCCTATCCAATCAGGTTTTAGTAGTTTTAGAATTTCTCCATATATCCTATCTGGCCCAGGAGCCTTGTTCTTTTCATATATGTTATATCATAGCAGAGTCCACATTATCCTGGGTGATTATAGATCCCAATATTATATCCGCATTGTTGCTTACATCTGCATTTCCAACGAGTTCCTCCATATGTTGTTTCCATCTTGCAGGTTTTTTATATCAATTTTTGTTATGATGTTATTGTCAATTCAGATTTGTCCTCCAGCCCCTTCTTTGGCTAGTTGCAGTTGCGTCCTTTAGCCTTTTGTGGAGATTTCCTACCAGTAGACGTTTGTATAATACTGATCTTTGAAATTCCTTGTCACTGTTGATTCATATTTAAAAGTGTATCCTATTCGTGTCCTATCTGTATTGTGTGTCTACTGTTGCCACTGTCATACAAGTCATGTAATAAAAAACATTTTGTTTCAAACAGTTATAACTCGCGAATAACAAATTTAACACGCGTGTCAATTTGTTTCCATATTATCTACTTTAGTAAGTATAGTTATAGTAAATTTCAGAATTGTAGCTACAAAAGTACACACTTTATGATTTTATTTGTCTACTGTTGTCACTGTCATACAAGTCGCGATAAAAATCATTTTGTTTCAAACAGCTATAACTCGCGATTAAAAAATATAACACGGTGTCATTTTTTCCCCTTATTATCTACTTTATTAAGTACACTAATAGTAAATTTCAGAATTGTAGCTACAAAAGTACGCACTTTATTTGTCTACTGTTGTCACTGTCATACAAGTCGCGATAAAAAATATTTTGTTTCAAACAACTGTAACTCGCGATTAAAAAATTTAACACGAGTGTCAATTTTTTTCCATATTACCTACTTTATTAAGTTCATTAATAGTAAGTTTCAGAATTGTAGCTACAAAAGTACACACTTTATGATTTTATTTGTCTACTGTTGTCACTGTCATACAAGTCGCGATAAACAATATTTTGTTTCAAACAGCTATAACTCGCGATTAAAAAATTTAACACGAGTGTCAATTTTTTTCCATACTACCTACTTTATTAAGTTCATACATAGTAAGTTTCAGAATTGTAGCTACAAAAGTAAACACTTTATGATTTTATTTGTCTACTGTTGTCACTGTCATACAAGTCGCGATCAAAAATATTTTGTTTCAAACAGCAATAACTCGCGATTCAAAAATATAACACAAGTGTCAATTTTTTTCCTTATTGCCTACGCTATTAAGTACATTCATAGTCAATTTCAGAATTGTAGCTACAAAAATACACACTTTATGACTTTATTTGTCTACTATTGTCACTATCATACATGTCATGTAATAAAAAAAAAATTTCTTCAAGCAGCTATAACTCGCGATTAAAAAATTTAACACAAGTGTCAATTTTTTCCTTATTACCTACTTTATTAAGTACATTCATAGTAAGTTTCAGAATTGTAGCTACAAAAGTACACACTCTAAGATTTTATTTGTCTACTGTTGTTACTATCATACAAGTCATGTGATAAAAACCATTTTGTTTCAAACAGCCATAACTCGCGATTAAAAAATATAACACGAGTGTAATTTTTTCCCCTTATTACATACTTTATTAAGTACACTCATAGCAAATTTCAGAATTGTAGCTACAAAAGTACACATTTTATAATTTTATTTGTCAACTGTTGTCACTGTCATACAAGTCGCGATAAAAAATATTTTGTTTCAAACAGCTATAACTCGCGATTAAAAAATATAACACGTGTGTAATTTTTTTCCCTTATTACCTACTTTATTAAGTACACTCGTAGTAAATTTCAGAATTGTAGCTACAAAAGTACACACTTTATGATTTTATTTGTCTACTGTTGTCACTGTCATACAAGTCGGGATAAAAAATATGTTGTTTCAAACAGCTATAACTCGCGATTAAAAAATATAAAACGTGTGTCATTTTTTCCCCTTATTACCTACTTTATTAAGTACACTCATAGTAAATTTCAGAATTGTAGCTACAAAAGTACTCACTTTATTATTTTATTTGTCTACTGTTGTCACTGTCATACAAGTTGCGATAAAAAATATTTTGTTTCAAACAGCTATAACTCGCGATTAAAAAATATGATACGTGTGTCATTTTTTCACCTTATTACCTACTTTATTAGGTACATTCATAGAAAATTTCAGAATTGTAGCTACAAAAGTACACACTTTATGATTTTATTTGTCTACTGTTGTCACTGTCATACAAGTCGGCATAAAAAATATTTTGTTTCAAACAGCTATAACTCGCGATTAAAAAATATAACACGTGTGTCATTTTTTTCTCTTATTACCTACTTTATTAAGTACACTCATAGTAAGTTTCAGAATTGTAGCTACAAAAGTACGCACTTTATTATTTTATTTGTCTACTGTTGTCACTGCCATACAAGTCGCGATAAAAAACATTTTGTTTCAAACAGCTATAACTCGCGATTGAAAAATATAACACGTGTGTCATTTTTTCCCCTTATTGCCTACTTTATTAAGTACACTCATAGTAAATTTCAGAATTGTAGCTACAAAAGTACGCACTTTATTATTTTATTTGTCTACTGTTGTCACTGTCATACAAGTTGCGATAGAAAATATTTTGTTTCAAACAGCAATAACTCGCGATTCTAAAATATAACACGAGTGTCAATTTTTTTCCTTATTGTCTACGCTATTAACTACATTCATAGTCAATTTCAGAATTGTATCTACAAAAATACACACTTTATGACTTTATTTGTCTACTGTTGTCGCTATCATACAAGTCATGTAATAAAAAATATTTTTCTTCAAACAGCTATAACTCGCGATTAAAAAATTTAACACAAGTGTCAATTTTTTTCCATATTACCTACTTTATTAAGTACATTCATAGTAAGTTTCAGAATTGTATCTACAAAAGTACACACTTTATGATTTTATTTGTCTACTGTTGTCACTGTCATACAAGTCGCGATAAATAATATTTTGTTTCAAACAGCTATAACTCGCGATTAAAAAATATAACACGTGTGTCATTTATATCCCTTATTACCTACTTTATTAAGTACACTCATAGTAAATTTCAGAATTGTAGCTACAAAAGTACACACTTTATGATTTTATTTGTCTACTGTTGTCACTGTCATACAAGTCGCGATAAAAAATATTTTGTTTCAAACAGCTATAACTCGCGATTAAAAAATTTAACACGTGTGTCATTTTTTCCCTTATTACCTACTTTATTAAGTTCATTCGTAGTAAGTTTCAGAATTGTAGCTACAAAAGTAAGCACTTTATTATTTTATTTGTCTACTGTTGTCACTGTCATACAAGTCGCGATAAATAATATTTTGTTTCAAACAGCTATAACTCGCGATTAAAAAATATAACACGTGTGTCATTTATATCCCTTATTACCTACTTTATTAAGTACACTCATAGTAAATTTCAGAATTGTAGCTACAAAAGTACACACTTTATTATTTTATTTGTCTACTGTTGTCACTGTCATACAAGGCGCGATAAAAAATATTTTTTTTCAAACAGCTATAACTCGCGATTAAAAAATTTAACACGAGTGTCAATTTTTTTCCATATTACCTACTTTATTAAGTACATTCATAGTAAGTTTTAGAATTGTAGCTACTAAAGTACTCACTTTATTATTTTATTTGTCTACTGTTGTCACTGTCATACAAGTCGCGATAAAAAATATTTTGTTTCAAACAACTGTAACTCGCGATTAAAAAATTTAACACGAGTGTCATTTTTTCCCCTTATTACCTACTTTATTAAGTACACTCATAGTAAATTTCAGAATTGTAGCTACAAAAGTACTCACTTTATTATTTTATTTGTCTACTGTTGTCACTGTCATACAAGTCGCGATAAATAATATTTTGTTTCAAACAGCTATAACTCGCGATTAAAAAATATAACACGTGTGTCATTTTCCCCCCTTATTACCTACTTTATTAAGTACACTCATAGTAAATTTCAGAATTGTAGCTACAAAAGTACGCACTTTATTATTTTATTTGTCTACTGTTGTCACTGTCATACAATTCGCGATAAAAAATATTTTGTTTCAAACAGCTATAACTCGCGATTAAAAAATATAACACGTGTGTCATTTTTTCCCCTTATTACCTACTTTATTAAGTACACTCATAGTAAATTTCAGAATTGTAGCTACAAAAGTACGCACTTTATTATTTTATTTGTCTACTGTTGTCACTGTCATACAATTCGCGATAAAAAATATTTTGTTTCAAACAGCTATAACTCGCGATTAAAAAATATAACACGTGTGTCATTTTTTCCCCTTATTACCTACTTTATTAAGTACACTCATAGTAAATTTCAGAATTGTAGCTACAAAAGTACGCACTTTATTATTTTATTTGTCTACTGTTCTCACTGTCATACAAGTCGCGATAAAAAATATTTTGGTTCAAACCGCTATAACTCGCGATTAAAAAATATAACACGTGTGTCATTTTTTCCCCTTATTACCTACTTTATTAAGTACACTCATAGTAAATTTCAGAATTGTAGCTACAAAAGTACACACTTTATGATTTTATTTGTCAACTGTTGTCACTGTCAGACAAGTCGCGATAAAAAACATTTTGTTTCAAACAGCTCTAACTCGCGATTAAAAAATATAACACGTGTGCCATTTGTGTCCCTTATTACATACTTTATTAAGTACATTCATAGTAAATTTCAGATTTGTAGCTACAAAAGTACGCACTTTATGAATTTGTTTGTTTCCAATTGTTATTGTCATACAAATCATGCGATTGTGTCTATCTGTATCCTGCTTATAAACAAATTAATTGAGATACTGTTGATCTACTTTTCAAAAATATTTTGTTATTCATATTAATTATATATATATATCTTACCCACATTATTCCACTCTGCATATATTTTGGTAATTGGTTAGGATCAGGATAATAATAGGGCGTACACGCATCTACCGGACAACAATAACTCCATCATACACAGCGTTTTTTCATTTGCTAGAGGCAGAGTGCTTTATTAAACCATTTATTTTTCTCGCATGCATAACGTAACATAATAAATTACCATTTCTCATATGCTTTCTTCTTCTTCATTGAATTCAAGGATGAACAGGACGAGGGATTAAAACTGCTACGCGCCGTTGGGGCCTACCGCTAAGTACATCGAAACGCCGTCAAAACAGAGGAGGAGGATAAATATGTGTGGCTAAACATTCAACTAGTTTGAGAGAACAAAATCACCAGCCGCCCATGAGTAAAATGTGTTGAAACGGAATTATAATGAGGGAGAATTGGCAAGGAAATTAATATTTTTTTTATTGCGGGCTGAGACGTGGTGATTTCTAAAGTTTATTTGTTTACTCTTCGCCTGGAGCTGCAGACGCTGTGTCCAAAATGATCTCGAATGAGAAGGGCTGGAAGGCGTGACCTAAACCGGCGTAGAATTTACTTTGGAATTCAACCCTAAAAAATAATTATAAACATATTTATACGTTATCTATATGGAGAAAACATAATTAGATTAAATCTAGGGCCTTAGTATATAAAACGAAGTTCTGCATCAGTCTTTAGATGTTCATTTTTAAAATTGATTTCACGTGTTGGTTTAAATGAAATATAAATTTTCACCTGTTTCCTTTATGTTCATGTATGTACACTTAGTTATTTTATTTTATTTTATTTCGTAGGTTCTATTTTTTTTGTATTTTATATCTTATATTTTGTAAGAATTTGTATGAAATGGCGCTGCCGTAAATAAAGAATTATTATTACTATTATTATTAAGTATCCGACATAAAACCTTGTAAGGGCCGGTTTTACAATTGACATTTAACTGGAGAATAAGACTATTCGTGGAATAAATTTGACATATTGGAGCTAGGGCCGGTTCTACAATTGACATTTAACTGGAGAATAAGGCTATTCGTGGAATATATTGGTGTCAATATATGAAACTTATTCCACGAATAGCGTTATTCTCCGTTTAAATTTCAATTAAAACCGGCTCTTAATATCTTATAAACTTATTCCACGAATAGTCTTATACTCCGGTTAAGTATCAATTGTAGAACCGGCCCTAAGTCTGCAGTGTTAATTCCAGTCCAGAAATTTTACTTACCAATGCAAACGCAAGGTATGAAGGAATGCAGACAACCCCTCCATGAGAACCAGAATAGACACTGTCAAGCACGCCCAGAAGCTGAAAATGATGTAGAGCGCAATACCACCTCTCCAGTCTTCAACGACTAGCCCCTTGCTGAGGACCATATTCCACAGCACCTCGGAAAGTTCTGAAGAAGTCATACATTAAAAATGCATCAAAAATATACGCTTGAATATTTTTGGGGTAAAACTTACGAGCGTGAGCGAGTGATAGAGCCCAGAGACGCAAGTAGGACGCTGTATGCGAAACCGACCCCAAAACATACTCAATTGTATGAATCCCCTGATGGATAAACATCTCCGATAACACTTCCTCTTCGTGTCCACCCCCATGCCCTCCGCTGACCTGCGTGTTGTTCTGCATGGGTTGCTCAGCATCGCCGTTCTCAGTAGCGGACTGCATCTGTTGGTTAAACACAACCACGCGAGATCTATTACTAGTGTTACCACTACTAGTTTCATTAAGATGAGTCAGAATTCTCGTTGCTCAATTGACATAACAATATGATTTAATTGGTTATACCTTCTTGAGATTTTTAAAAAATCTTTTTTTTATATTTAAATTTAAATTCTTTACACTTTTAAGAATATTTTAAACGTTTAAAATATTCTTAAAAGTGTAAAGAATTTAAATTTAAATAAAAAATGGTTTTTTTTTTATATTTAAATTTAAATTCTTTACACTTTTAAGAATATTTTAAACGTTTAAATCATCTTATAAAAAATAAATCACCGCTGATAGCCCTATAAAAATAGAATTTAAATCAAACCAAAACCACACCGTGTTTTACGAGTGAATTTAAATAGTCTATTTTCAATTCCTAAATAAACCCACACTCAATTATTTCGTCGTCTCAGTGCGAGATTGCCCGATATGAAAAAAAAACATAGCCGACCACCTGCGTGTTTTATTGCCGTGTGTTTTTTGTATATGGTGCGCACGTGCTCTCCTTAAACCTCTTGCTAGCGGCCGACAAAAAAAGTTCCCAGAAAAAACTGCAATAAAGCATATCCGTTCGCACACATTTTTACTGCCGTTTTTTTGTGCGTTCTCGAGGGAAGACGATTTAAAATGCAACACTTACGTTCTAGCATAAAATAAGTGTGATTTATTTATTTTATAAATAATGATGGAATATTTCGCGTAATCAATTGTTTGGGATGTTAATGAATACGGACATAAAGGAAGCAAACATCACTTACCGAATAATTCAATTTGCGTTGGTTGCGCATAATGTAAATCGGTTTAGCGAGCAGCATCCATGGTACGCAGATCAGAGCGCAGAACACCAACAACTTCTGCAAACCCATCTGCCCGGCATACATATAGTCGTCGCACACAGGGTCGGTTTTACTACTTTTGAACAGTACCATGTTGATGAATGTGATGAGAATTGATGGGGCGCAGTGCGGACTGTACTTAACGTAGGTCACTAATAAAAAAATGCAAAATCAAACTTCAGCCATCCATTGAAGGTTGATATAACTTACGATCGTCCGTGGGGTAGTACGTTACCCACTTGATGAACATTAGCAACACCATGTACAGGAAGAGGAACGACAAAAATATAACTTGTGGGATAAATTGGCAGATTATATCCAGTTTGTTTTTGAAATACAAATTGTTCCACAAGCTCATACTGACGCCGAACAACATATGAACTACCCCAAGAATGATTGACACCTTCATCTTGTACGCGTTCATAAATATGATCTTATTTTTAGACAGCTGCCAGACCGGATCGAGCCCTACAGGGTAGGGATACTGAGCGTAGTCTGGCTCATGAGCAGGATTCAACATGATTTCTGCTTCATCCCCGTGCAAAAGTCTGGCTGCACTAATATTATTCGCGGACCATTTGGACCCGAAAATATTGAACGACTTGGAGAAAACATCGTTGTAGATCAATCCGGTGTACATAGAGAAGACGCCCATGAGTAGAATTATGTAGCGGCCTCCGAAAAATATATTCCAAATCTAAATGAAACAGTTAGTAAACCATGTAATGTAGTAATCTGTAGTACACTATATCATTTTTAGAAAAATAATATAAACGAAATTTCCACATAAGTTAATCGTTAATTTTCAAACAACCCGATGATAATCGGTTAATCTAATTAAGTGTTATGGAAGGATATTTTATTTATATCTTTCATGCCTGTAGGCATAAACGTCTAGAGGTCAATTCTGCAAGTTCAAAAAACAGTCTGGTTTGTTACCCATAGTAACCAAATAAATAACTGTTTAATCGTTGGTATTCCCCAGGCTCCGCGAAACCTACTGTAATACTGTCTTTAGCCACGGTTTCTTAAGAGATAAGCGATAATTTATATGAATATTGTTTTACCTCGCTGTCAATTTTCTTCGCAGCCAACGGTTTCTCCTTGAGGACCATCCACAGTCCAAACAGCGCCATAATAGCCCCATGCCCGGTATCACCAAACATCACAGCGAACAAAAACGGAAACGTTATAATAGTATAGGGCGCAGGGTTCATTTCACGGTACGAAGCAATACCGTACGAGTCTATAAGATTTTGGAAAGCCGACGTGAATTTGTTGGTGTGATTGTACGTCGGCGGGTCCTCACAAGTCTCCATTCGATTCAAAATAGGTGGCACTGAGCTACCACTGCGCTCCTAAATACAACCATCAAGCGTTAAAGATGATACTGGTGCTTATTGTAAACTACTTACAGTCCCTCTACGCAAAGCCAACTGAATGTTTTCCAGATCCAAAACGGGCACCCAGCACTCGGCTATCAAACACTTCTGCGTTACGTCCAGATTGAAGAGGTTCAGCGTGTGGTAGATGGCTTTGATTTTGCGCACCTTCACGAACCAGTTTTTAATGTTCTTCGCCGCCGCCACCAGCACGCGGTGTCTGTGGTCCTGGGTTTGGCCCAATACCTACAGACGGGATAATGCGGAACATAACAACCATATACCATGTCCCGAAACAAACATATCAAACATGATGGATACTATTATGTTAAAAAAAAAATGAATTCTTCGATTTATATAATAAAAATTTGAGGGTAAATGTCCTGCATTAGCAAAACGCGTGGTAGTGGTAACGTGGCAAGAAAAATTAAGACATTAATGGTGTGGTATAATTAAGGTAGTGGTTATAAGTCATGTGCTACAGTTTTACCGTGCTGCTGTAAACGCCTGCATGTTTATAAATATGTAAAATTTCTCTTGTCACTACATTACTACCACCACGCTTTGTCTATGGATGTCTGTGTCTATGTTTGTCTGTGGGTGGCTGTATCTATGCGTGGATGTCTGTACCTATGCGTGGATGTCTGTATCTATGCGTGGATGTCTGTATCTATGCATGGATGTCTGTATCTAAGCGTGGATGTCTGTATCTATGCGTGGATGTCTGCATCTATATATATATATATATATATATATATATATATATATATATATATATATATATATATATATATATATATATATATATATATATATATATATATATATATATATATATATATATATATATATATATATATATATATATAATATATATATATATATATATATATATATATATATTTTACCACGGAACCAACAACCTAAAGTACTACGTTACCGAGAGAACCGACGGTGCCATCCGAAGCACCGTGGAGCACCGATGTTACATTTAGGATGCATGCAAACGTGACACCAAGATTTGTACTCCGGTCTGCTGTCCGAGGTTTTACCAGTCGGCTATGCGCTTCTTACTTATCGTGTTTTTAACTAATTTATACGGTCACCAGAAATTGTAGGAATAACAAGTTTATTTTATAACTACCGTGTTCAGATCTTCAATTCGCGTCATAACCCCCATGGCCATCTCCCTCCGGTCAGCAGGCGCCTCGGGGCACGGGTACAGCGTCGCCCTGAAACCCTCGCAAATCTTCTTCACGCGCGTCTTCAATTGGTCTCCTTGGAAGAAGATGATGAAGACCGATTTGAACACCTGGTCACTCTATAAAGTCCCCAAAAAAAAATGTACTACCACGACCCGTCGCGGAGGGCGTATTAAATTCTTACAGTCGTAGGATCCTCAAGAGGTGTTTCAATCTCGGCCTGGCGGAGAAACACGTTGCCGCGGCACGCCCGCCACAGCATCCTCTCGAACGCGGGGATGCGCTCCCTCAGGATAACGCCTGCGACGAAGCTACATGGTGCGCGGGGGAGAAAGTTTTGATGAGATTTCGTGGACGGCGCAAGGCTTCATATTTATTTCTTTTTGCTCAGCCATCAATTCAGTTATAATTTAACAATTTTACAGTAATAGTCATTTCAAAGCTGCACGTTTTATTTTTAGTTGTGTGATGACGTGATATAATTTTAGTATGTATGAGGTACTTTAGAATTTATTTGTAACCACAATATAGAATCCTTTCTAATATAATTAGGTGAGATCGTATTGGTATAAATATCTTTTAATATGGCTTTGTTGAAAGACGTAATTTTGGATTTGATTTTTACTTTTCAAACCAGTGCCAAAATTCTAGTTATAGTATAGTAGTAATCACTATAGTAAGATGTATTTAGTTGAATCGTATTACACCAATATGTCGTTACATTTTCCAATTTTTCACGATTACTACTGAACGAATTTTGAAAATTTAAAAAGGCTAATATTTCATATAAAATAAACTATCTAAATAGTAAAAGCTATTTTCAGTTCTAGTTAATAGTATAGCAGTAACTACGATATCAAGATGTATTTAGTTGAATCGTAATTACACCAAGATGTCGCTATATTTTCCAATTTTTCACTGTTACTACTGAACGAATTTTGGAAATTTAAAAAGATTAATATTTCATATAACATAAACTATCTAAATAGTGAAAGCTATTTTCAGTTTTAGTTATAGTATAGTAGTAACCAAGATATGAAAATCTATTAAATTGAATCGTAATTACACCCACAAATTCCAACTTTTCACGGTTACTACTGAACCAATTTTGAAAATTTAAAAAGTCTAATAGTTGATGTAAAATAATCTATCTAAATAGTAAAAGCTATTTTCAGTTCTAGTTATAGTATAGCAGTGACCACGATATTAAGATGTATTTAGTTGAATTGTAATTACACCAACATGTCGCTATATTTTCCAAATTTTCACTGTTACTACCGAACCAATTTTGAAAATTCAAAAAGATTAATATTTCATATAAAATAAACTATCTAAATAGTAACAGCTATTTTCAGTTCCAGTTATAGTATAGCAGTGACCACGATATTAAGATGTATTTTAGTTGAATCGTAATTACACCAAGATGTCGCTACATTTTTCAATTTTTCACTGTTACTACCGAACCAATTTTGAAAATTTAAAAAGACTAATATTTCATATAAAATAAACTATCTAAATAGTAACAGCTATTTTCAGTTCTAGTTATAGTATAGCAGTGACCACGATATTAAGATGTATTTTAGTTGAATCGTAATTACACCAAGATGTCGCTACATTTTCCAATTTTTCACTGTTACTACTGAACGAATTTTGGAAATTTAAAAAGATTAATACTCCATATAACATGAACTATCTAAATAGTGAAAGCTATTTTCAGTTCTAGTTATAATATAGCAGTAACCAAGATATTAAGATGTATTTAGTTGAATCGTAATTACACCAATATGTCGTTACATTTTTCAATTTATCACGGTTATTACTGAACGAATTTTGAAAATTTAAAAAAGTTAATATTCCCTATAAAATTAACTATTAAACTAGTAAAAGCTAATTCCAGTTCTAGCTATAGTTTAGTAGTAAGCACGATGATAAGTAAGTAGTTAGTTGAATTTATCTATTTTCCACACAAGTTGGACAATCATTTCATTTCGACACAAGTGGGAAATGTATCTAGCTTTCACAAAAGATGGAAAATAATCTCGTTTCCACATAAGTGGCAAATGTATCTCGTTCCCACATAAGTGGGAAAATAATATCATTTCTACATTAGTGGAAAAAGTAGATCGTTTCCACACACGTTAGAAATGTGGAAAAAAAAGTGGAAAAAGAATCTCGTTTCTAACCAACTGAGAAAATATCTCGTTTCCAGACAAGTAGGAAAATAATCTCATTTCTACATAAATGGGAAAAGTATCTGGTTTCCATACCAGTGGGAAAAGAATATCGTTTCGACACAAGTAGGAACATAATCTCATTTCCACATTAGTGGGAAAACTATATCATTTCCACATACGTGAGAAATGTGAAAAAGTGGGAAATTAATATCATTTCCAAATAACTTGGAAAAGTATTCCGTTTCCAGACAATTGGGAAAATAATCTCATCTCTACCTTTGTGGGAAAAGTATTTAGTTACCAAAAAAGTGGAAAAAGAATATCCTTTCCATAAAAGTAGGAAAAGAATCTCATTTCCACATAAATGGAAAAACTATCTGGTTTCCATACCAATGGTAAAAGAATATCGTTTCGACACAGGTAGGAAAATAATCTCATCTTCACCTAAGTGGGAAAAGTATCTAGTTTCCACAAAAGTGGAAAAATAATATAGTTTCCATAAAAGTAGAAAAATAATCTCATTTCCACATAAATGGTAAAAGTATCTGGTTTCCACACCAGTGGGAAAAGAATATCGTTTCGACACAAGTAGGAAAATAATATCGTTTCGACATAAGTAGGAAAATAATCTCATTTCCACACAAGTGGGAAAATAATCTCATTTCTACATTAGTGGGAAAAGTATATCGTTTCCAAATACGTGAGAAATGTGAAAAAGTGGGAAATGAATCTCATTTTCAAACAACTTGGAAAAGTATTCCGTTTCCAGACAGGTGGGAAAATAATCTCATCTTCACCGCAGTGGGAAAAGTATCTAGTTTCCACAAAAGTGGAAAAATAATATCGTTTCGACACAAGTAGGAAAATAATCTCATTTCCGCACAAGTAGGAAAATAATCTCATTTCCGCAAAAGTAGAAAAATAATCTCATTTCCGCAAAAGTAGAAAAATAATCTCATTTCCACATTAGTGGTAAAAGTATATCGTTTCTACATACGTGACAAATGTGGAAACGTGGAAAATGAATCTAATTTCCAAACAACTTGGAAAAGTATTCCGTTTCCAGACAAGTGGGAAAATAATCTCATCTCCACCTAAGTGGGAAAAGTATTTAGTTTCCACAAAAGTGAAAAAAAAATCGTTTCCATAAAAGTAGGAAAATAATCTCATTTCCACATAAATGGAACAAGTATCTGGTTTCCATACCAGTAGGAAAAGAATATCGTTTCGACACAAGTAGGAAAATAATCTCATTTCTGCACAAGTGGGAAAATAATCTCGTTTCCACATTAGTGGTAAAAGTATATCGTTTCTACATACGTGAAAAATGTGAAAAAGTGAAAAATTAATTTCATTTCCAAACAACTTGGAAAATTATTCAGTTTCCAGACAAGTGGGAAAATAATCTCCACCGATGTGGGAAAAGTATCTAGTTTCCACAAAAGTGGAAAAAGGATATCGTTTCCATAAGAGTAGAAAATAATCTCATATCCACATAAATGGAAAAAGTATCTGGTTTCAATACCAGTGGGAAAAGAATATCGTTTCAACACAGGTAGGAAAATAATCTTATTTCCACACAAGTGGAAAAATAATATCATCTCCACCTAAGTGGGAAAAGTATCTAGTTTCCACAAAAGTGGAAAAAGAATATCGTTTCCATAAAAATAGGAAAATAATCTCATTTCCACATAAATGGAAAAAGTATCTGGTTTCCATACCAGTGGGAAAAGAATATCGTTTCAACACAAGTAGGAAAATAATCTCATTTCCGCACAAGTAGGAAAATAAGCTCATTTCCACATTAGTGGTAAAAGTATATCGTTTCTACATACGTGAGAAATGTGAAAAAGTGGAAAATAAATCTCATTTCCAAACAACTTGGAAAAGAATTCAATTTTCAGACAAGTGGGAAAATAATCTCAACTCCACCTAAGTGGGAAAAGTATCTAGTTTCCACAAAAGCGGAAAAAGAATATCGTTTTCATAAAAGTAGGAAAATAATCTCATTTCCAAACAAGTGGGAAAATAATATAATTTCCACATTAGCGGGACAATAATATAATTTCCACATTAGTGGTAAAAGTATATCGTTTCCACATACGTGAGAAATATGAAAAAGTGGGAAATGAATCTCATTTCCAAACAACTTGGAAAAGTATTTCGTTCCAGACAAGTGAGAAAATAATGTCATCTTCACCTATGTGGGAAAAGTATCTAGTTTCCACAAAAGTGGAAAAAGAATATCGTTTTCACAAAAGTAGGAAAATAATCTTGTTTCCACACAAGTAGGAAAATATTCTTGTTTCCACGCAATTGGGAAAATAATCTCATTTCCACACAATTGGTAAAATAATCTCATTTGCAGTTAAGTGGGAAAAGTATCTGGTTTCAACACAAGTTGGAAAAGTATCTAGTTTCCACAAAAGTGGAAAAATAATCTCATTTCCACATTAGTGTGAAAACTATATCGTATTTCCGCACACGTTAGAAACGTATCTCATTTCCGTACATGTTGGAATTTTCAAATAAAAAAATATAGATTTCTTTGAATTGACAACAAGTATGAAAATTGACAACAAGTATGAATTTTCTCTTTTATGTTTAGTTTTCAGTATTAGTGATGAAAAGTAACTGTTCCTATTATCATTTATTCACTTACTGAGACATGAAGTATAAATTTTATCATGGTGGTGAAAAACATCAATATAAACAAAAATTTACCGTTGTTTATAATTTATTATTTGAAGTGAATAATTAAAGCGAGACTCTTCCCCTTTTATGGGTGAAAATTCAGGTAATTTAATGAACTGAATCGATTTAATAGAAGTAAAGTAGTCAACGAAAATATATGGTCTTGATAAAGTTGATTTAGAATATAATTATAAAATACTTTACGACTAGAGATAAATTTTTTTCAACATTTCGATTTAAAATTCTTGTAGTTTATACAACATGAACATAAATTGTTAAATTTCACGCCTTTTTTATATTAAACTATAACGTTTTATATTAAACTATAACATTTTATATTTATAACATTAAAATGTAACAATTGATAGCAAAATATATACTACTCCAGATTATTTGCTTAACGTCCACACAAACTAAAATTTACAATGTGTACAAAACGATTAGTTATGTAACACGGTACGAGCAAACAAACGGGCAGCTTTGAGGTGACTAGCGATGCATGTTCTTATCAGCACTTTTCGGGATTAAAACCAAGAATAACATTAGTAAACACAATCGTAAAATCGGCCTTTATATATATATATATATATATATATATATATATATATATATATATATATATATATATATATAAATAATTTTAAAAGAAAATACCAACAAATTTGTTTTTAATCATTAACACTCTCGAACTATACACCTCCCCAATTTCACTTTACCTATATAGTTTATGTACTAATTCAGTTCGTTCGGACTCGGCTATAAATTTCTTTTAAACATAAAAAACAAAGCTACTAATAAAAAAGGGTTGTTTTTTCTTTGAGGGCAATAGAGGTTCTAATTTATAAAATAAAAAATTGTTAAATTATAAACGACTACTACACAGTTTTAAGTATTATATGGGGAGTCGGGGGAAGAAGCACAACAGATACAACAGCGCATACATTCATGACGGACAGAGGGTCCGCTACAGAACTACATTAAAGGTCTATAAATAAGTAAATAAAAAAATGTACTAATCTTACTGACCATGGAAAGAATTCTTCAGGATCAATAGATTTTTCCGGAAAACTGTTCAAGTAAAAGCAAGTTGTTTTAGTATTCAATAAATAATAAAAAAAAACAAAAAAATTAAAAATGATAATGAAAACTAAATGATGAGTGATATGGTGATATAACAAAAGCGTTTTAAATAGTAAAATTGTATTCAAATTAAAATTAATTAATGGGGTGCAACAAGTTTTAATTAACGGTTTGCTGGGAATAATTGAGCGATTTCATATACATTTTCACCCTATTGTCTTACAGCAATATATTTTAAGGATGTTAAGGTCGTTTTAGACAAGACATTTTCTTAGCTCAAAAGTTGTTCAAGAAATAAATTCATATATCCTCCTCCCATACAATTTGTCCTTGACAAATTGTATGGGGATTATGGAAATATCGCTCGTTGCGGCAATCAATTACAACAGTGGTGTCGGGCGGAAACGAGAAAAATAAGATCGACAGCTGGTTCATGTTGAAAACGATCTTAGTTACGTGTAGTTTACAGTCAAACAATGTTTACTTAATTGTTAAGGTCGTTAAAGACAAGACAATTTCTTAGCTCAAAAGTTGTTCAAGAAATAAATTCATATATCCTCCTCCCATACAATTTGTCCTTGATAAATAGAACGCGTTATATTTTTCCATTCGATCTACCATCCAATTCAATATTTCAAATAATTTGCTGTATGATACGAGACAATTTAGATTGTCTCGCATCTTGACTAACTTTTGTCTCAAGAAATTGTCTTGTCTAAAACGACCTTTAGATATTCACTAGTTATTAATTGTTAGATTAAATATCCCTACTAGTCAGGGTATGACGAATTATCTCGCCAAGTCTTCTAGCCCGTGTGACAACTATTTAGTCTTAAGAAATGTCAGTTCAAATTACAGATTCCACTACTACCCCTACTCGTGGTCTATTGATATGGGCTTACTATTTTTGGACAGGTTCCCAAAAAGTTGTTGAAAGGCGTACAGTTTAAAAAAAATATATAATGCGAAATTTTTGATATTTCTGTGGCCCTTCATCTGGGTCCTGTGCACGTGCCCGTGTTGTACCACCCCTGTGTATAATACCCTAATGTTTAATTATAAAACCGCCACAAAATTTAAAATTAGTAAGATATATCTATTAGTATCACAACTGGAACTGGAATGGTTAAGTAAACTCTTGATAATCGACATGAAATACGCTCAATTATTAAATTATTATTAAATCATAAATGTCGTGCTGTATGTACTGACAATGAGGGATGGTGTGCGTGTGAGATAACTAACAAAAAATAAATAAAAACAACTAAAAACTAAAAAGATGTTAGTGATGTAAATAATAAGTAGTTAATTTAATTAAAAAAAAAGTGTGGTAAGTGAATGGGTGATACGTACCCAAGTTGCACGGGGCCTAGGGCGCCTTGTCGGGCTATAGAGTCGTCACTTATCAGGGCCCTGGTCATAGACTCAGTGGGGTTAACTCCCCCTTCGTGCTGCACAACACAACACATTAGCAAACCCAGTTACGCTCACCGGACAATATCAACAACAACTCAACAACAACTAGCAACGCGGTGTGATTACATACGTGGCCAACAACACAAAAACGTATACATCAATTTATATGTACAATATATCAACAAAAACTTCCACCATATCTTTTACTTTCCGCATACAGCACTGCTGTATAAGACAGGTATTGTTATATCGCTATAACGTCTTCACGTTTTCTAACTGAGATTTTCGAAATATACGATTACTTTCCAGAAAATAAACTAGACTATACACACACACATACATACATTCACACATGCACACACACACATACATATATACATACACACATACATACACGCATACATACACGCATACATACACACATACATACACAAATACATACCCACACAGATAGACAGACATCTTAAAAAATGTTTTTTTTTCATCTAAATTAACAATTTAGAAAAAAAGAGACATTTTTTTAGGATGTCGTCCGTCTGTCTATCTGTGTATGTATGCATGCATGTATGTATGTATGTGTGTATGTATGTATGTATGTATGTGTGTATGTATGTATGTATGTGTGTATGTATGTATGTATGTATGTATGTATGTGTGTATGTATGTATGTATGTAAGTATGTATGTATGTATGGATGTATGGATGTATGGATGTATGTATGTATGGATGGATGGATGGATGGATGGATGGATGGATGGATGGATGGATGGATGGATGGATGTTTGTGTACAGATGGATGTGTTTGTGTACAGATGGATGTGTTTGTGTACAGATGGATGTGTTTGTGTACAGATGGATGTGTTTGTGTACAGATGGATGTGTTTGTGTACAGATGGATGTGTTTGTGTACAGATGGATGTGTTTGTGTACAGATGGATGTGTTTGTGTACAGATGGATGTGTTTGTGTACAGATGGATGTGTTTGTGTACAGATGGATGTGTTTGTGTACAGATGGATGTGTTTGTGTACAGATGGATGTGTTTGTGTACAGATGGATGTGTTTGTGTACAGATGGATGTGTTTGAGTACAATGGATGTGTTTGTGTACAGATGGATGTGTGTGTGTACGGATGGATGTGTGTGTGTACGGATGGATGGATATGTGTATCGATGGATGGATATGTGTATCGATGGATGGATATGTGTATCGATGGATGGATATGTGTATCGATGGATGGATATGTGTATCGATGGATGGATATGTGTATCGATGAATGGATATGTGTATCGATGGATGGATGGATGTGTGTATGGATGGATGGATGAGTGTATGGATGGATGTGTGTATGGATGGATGGATGGAAGTGTGTGTGTATCGATGGATAGATGGATGGATGTGTGTATGGATGGATAGATGTGCGTATGGATGGATAGATGGATGGATGTGTGTATGAATGGATAGATGGATGGATGTGTGTATGCATGGATAGATGGATGGATGTGTGTATGGATGGATGAGTGTATGGATGGATGTGTTTGTGTATGTATGGATGGATGGATGTGTTTGTGTATGGATGGATGGATGTGTTTGTGTATGGATGGATGGATGTGTTTGTGTATGAATGGATGCATGTGTTTGTGTATGGATGGATGGATCTGTTTGTGTATGGATGGATGGATCTGTTTGTATATGGATGGATCTGTTTGTGTATGGATAGATTTGTTTGGGCATGGATGGATCTGTTTGTGTATGGATAGATTTGTTTGGGTATAAATGGATCTATTTGTGTATGGATGGATGTGTTTATATATGTGTGGATGTCTGTGAACGAAATTCTGGGAAAACGTGACAATGGATCGCGGCCATATTTTTTTTATTATATACATATATAATATAATTAATAGTTTTCTAGCTTTTCCAAATCAATTTGAAACAATCTCGACATATTCCCGTTATTTAGATCAATCAAATGATATGATGTCCAGTGTCTTCTGGAACAGCTCTAATTTTAACGAAACGGATGGCAGTTTTGGCATTTTTACCGATTTTTGTCACATTTTTGATGGGTTTGTGTTTTATTTTAGGTAAAACTTTTACTAAGATGATTCAGTTGGCTGGAAATTGTCTATCTAACAGCTGTTTTTTATTTTGATTCGATAATTTTAATTGTTTTTGTGACGGATTTGTGTTTTGTTTTAAATAAAACTTGTACTAAGATTTTTTAGTTAGCAGGAAATTGTCTATCCAACAGCTGATTTTTATTTTGATTCAACAATTTAAATTTTTGTTTTCTTCATTTTCATGACCTCAGCGCCACAACGATATACTTCATATAACAATATTGTTATGGAATTAAAAGACTTATAAAATGAGGTAAAACTTAATCTTCTACCACGAAATAAAATTGTCGTTTGAAATATTTGCCAAGCCCTGTAGCTTTTCCAGTTCAATTTGAAACAATCTCGATATTTTCACCACTATATTTCAAATCAAATAACATTCGTTTCAGTTTCAAGTCACTTCTAGGTCGATCCCTGTTTTGACGTAACAGAGAATAGTTAAAGCCCTGGTTTTCTAGGAAGCGGCCACTGAAAAGCGGCCGTTTTTGATGCCATTTTGACGTCACAAACATAGTATTACATGTATATAAATGAACATGGTTTCCCATACCGAGCAATACCTCAACGTAATTCAAAAATGCAATGATTTACAGTTATTTATGCTGAGTTATTCACTTACATATACATGAAAACGATTTTTGTGATGTGTAAATGACGTCAAGAACGACCGCTTTCCGAGGAAACTAGTCCGTTTGGTTACTACTAGTGGCAAATGCTGATGTCACGCTATACTATTAGTATGAGCGTAACGTCAGCATGTGTCACTACTAGTCACTAGTAGTAGCCAAACGAACAGAGCCCAGGGCTTTACAGTTTTTTTTACTTATCACTAGTAGTAGTCAAACGGACAGAGCCCAAGGCTTTACAGTTTTTTTTTTACTTATCACTAGTAGTAGCCATACGGACAGAGCCCAGGGCTTTACAGTTTTTTTTTACTAGTCACTAGTAGTAGCCAAACGGACAGAACCCAGGGCTTTACAGTTTTTTTTTACTTATCACTAGTAGTAGTCAAACGGACAGAGCCCAAGGCTTTACAGTTTTTTTTTTACTTATCACTAGTAGTAGCCATACGGACAGAGCCCAGGGCTTTACCGTTTTTTTTTAAATCAGTTTTTAATTTATCATGTGACGGGTTTAACTTTTGTTTTGAAATATCTTAAATTACACTAATGTAATAAACTAGTTGTTAACAATAATTAATGTAAATACGTTTTTTTTTTGTTGTTGTCCGCAATAACAATAAGACATATGTAATCACACACGCATTCGACTTTCAAAATGACAAACGAAACCAGGCGATTAAAGTTAAAAAGCAATTTTCAAAGCGCGTGTTTGTTTCTTTACGAAGGACCTTCACACTCAGTACGTTACCTGCGACCAAATTAAATTTGCGAACGTGTGAGAGAGAGCCGTATTTTGTAGCAACAAACAAATTAAATAATGAGAATGGCACGGTGAGAAAAGAGAGAGTCAGTCAGTCAAGCATAGAAACAACACAATGCCACCAACAAAAAAAATAAATAAAAACAAAAAATTATAATAAGAAGACAAATTGCATGCAAATTGGTGGGTGGGAAGAAGGAAACAATTGTTAATAAAAAATAATAATATAAATTCGTTGTAATAACGATAATTGTGGGGTCGTAGAGAAGTCGTAAGCTATTTAATCGGCTCATACTAAAACTTATTCATCCAAAAATTAATAAATGAAAAAATTGTTAAGATTAGTTAATTAATTAAGTGTGTTCTCTTGTGTCCACTTTGAAAAAAAATGGCGTGTTTGCATTGTTTTGCACTATTAAGACCCTATTGCGTAGTAATTTAATTAATAAATCAAAAAATAGTTAAGATGAGTTTAACTATTACCCATTCACAATTTCAAGTGACGCGAATTCTGCACTACACTGTTGTGCGCAATTTTTAAAAACACATTACGATTCATTTAATGACTAATAATTTGTTCAGTGCAGAGTTCAAGTCGTTTGAAATAGTGAATGGGCATAGTTTGGTTGGTGGGGGCCATCCGCCCACCCCACCAACGTCTGCATAGTTTTTACAATGGATACAGGCATTTTATATTGTTTAAACCAAGCCAAGAAGAGTGTTTATCCTATGGAAACACTATGCGAGCAAAGGTGGGGTGGGCGGGTGGTCCCTACCAACCAAACTATGCCCGTTCACTATTTCAAATGACTTGAACTATGTACTACATTGTTTCTCACATTTCTTTTATATGTTAGGCGTAAAATAATAAATAAAATTAATTGAATCGTAGAAAGTAATGGATAACAATGTAGTGCAGAGTTCAAGTCGTTTGAAATAGTGGACGGGCATAGTTTGGTTGGTAGGGACCACCCGCCCACCCCACCTTTGTTCGCATAGTGTTTCCATAGGATAAACACTCTTCTTGGCTTGGTTTAAACAATATAAAACGCCTGTATCCATTGAAAAAACTATGCGAGCGAATGTGGGGTGGGCGGGTGCCCCTACCAACCAAACTATGCCCGTTCACTATTTCAAATGACTTGAACTATGTACTACATTGTCTCTCACATTTCTTTTATATGTTAGTCGTAAAATAATAAATAAAATTAATTGAATCGTAGCAAATAATGGATAACAATGTAGTGCAGAGTTCAAGTCGTTTGAAATAGTGAACGGGCATAGTTTGGTTGGTAGGGGCCACCCGCCCACCCCACCTTTGCTCGCATAGTGTTTCCATAGGATAAACACTCTGCTTGGCTTGGTTTAAACAATATAAAACGCCTGTATCCATTGAAAAAACTATGCGAGCGAATGTGGGGTGGGCGGGTGCCCCTACCAACCAAACTATGCCCGTTCACTATTTCAAATGACTTGAACTATGTACTACATTGTTTCTCACATTTCTTTTATATGTTAGGCATAAAATAATAAATAAAATTAATTGAATCGTAAAAAGTAATGGATAACAATGTAGTGCAGAGTTCAAGTCGTTTGAAATAGTGAACGGGCATAGTTTGGTTGGTAGGGGACACCCGCCCACCCCACCTTTGCTCGCATAGTGTTTCCATAGGATAAACACTCTTCTTGGCTTGGTTTAAATAATATAAAATGCCTGTATCCATTGAAAACGCTATGCGAGCGAAGGTGGGGTGGGCGGGTGTCCCCTACCAACCAAACTATGCCCGTTCACTATTTCAAATGACTTGAACTATGAACTACATTGTTTCTCACATTTCTTTTATATGTTAGGCGTAAAATAATAAATAAAATTAATTGAATCGTAGAAAGTAATGGATAACAATGTAGTACATAGTTCAAGTCATTTGAAATAGTGAACGAGTATAGTTTGGTTGGTAGGGGCCACCCGCCCACCCCACCTTCGCTCGCATAGTGTTTTCAATGGATACAGGCGTTTTATATTATTTAAACCAAGCCAAGAAGAGTGTTTATCCTATGGAAACACTATGCGAGCAAAGGTGGGGTGGGCGGGTGGCCCCTACCAACCAAACTATGCCCGTTCACTATTTCAAATGACTTGAACTATGTACTACATTGTTTCTCACATTTCTTTTATATATTAGGCGTAAAATAATAAATGAAATTAATTGAATCGTAGAAAATAATGGATAACAATGTAGTGCAGAGTTCACACAAAAAACAAAGTAAAAAATCGTTTTATTTATCCTTTAAAGTAGTGATAATTTCAATTTAGTTATTGCTCCACTTTTTTGTACAATTTAATATCACATTACGAAATACGCAAATTTCATGCGAAATTAAAACTTATACAGTATAAAATCAGCCGATTAATTGATTAAAACTTGCTATTATATTATATATAATTTCTAATTATCGGATATTTTGGGTTTTTGGGGTTTTAAACGCGTGTTTAGTTTAAAACCCCAAAAACCCAAAATATCCGATAGCTAGTAATTTACAATCCAGATCAAATAGCTTACAGTAACTCAACCACAAATTAACATATACCATCCGCAATTTTATCACCTCAATAATAATTTTCAAAACCGCTACAATCGTGTGGGGTTGTTTGCATCAATCATGATGTATTCAACTTTTATTTTATAGAGAGTAGTTTAATTTTAGTTGTTAATGATTAATATCAACGAACCATTAGTGTTATTAATTAATTAATTAAGTGTGTTCTCTTGTGTCTACTACGAAAAAAAAATTGGCCTTTTTGCATTGTCTTGCACTATTCAGACCCTATCGCGCGGTAATTAAATTTTTGTTATTACGAGAAAACACAGACACGTGCTTGCCTCAGAGTGGTCCGGAAGTTGCCCGTGTCTGCCACGATGTCAAAGTGCTGTAAGAACAACCACATCTGAGATTTGCAAACCACATTTCGACTAAAATGTATTTGTTTTTTAATTCGAATCGAATTGCAGTTTTTTTTTTTTTTTTTAGGTAAGTATAGTAGTAATGTAGTATTTTTTTACCCGAGCTTGAGGGCCTGTCCTCCGGCCCGCAGGCCCTCTTCGCCCAGCAGCGTGACTTGTTCCTCCTCGCGGGCCGGATCGGCCATCTGGGCAGACCCAACACGTTCAGCCTGGCGACACAATATGCCCGCATATCTAACCTAACCCTTTTAATACCCAGAGTTTCCCCAAGAGAAAAATAAACGATAGGGATTGGAATAAATTAAGGGTAAGGAATGTGTGTTAAGTTTTTAAGGATATATGAAAAGTGGAAACAGTCTAAATTGATTTTGTTTACTAGCTTTCTTGCTAGAAATAGTAATTGAAAATTATATTTACTTTTTACGAGCTGTAATGTGATTTATTTACTTCCTACCAGCTGAAAATGATTTATTTACTTCCTACCAGCTGAAAATGATTTATTTACTTCCTACCAGCTGAAAATGATTTATTTATCTCACAAAAAGAATGAAGTGATTTACGCTACTGACTATGTGGGATTCATATGATTTGGTTTACTTTCTAAGGTAAGGGCTTAAATGATGCGTTTGTCAACACCACTTAGGAATTCAGGACTTAAGGCTGTACTCATATTCATTTTCAAAATTATTGTACTTCTTCTAGAAAGTAAACAATTAATTTTGTAGTTTCTAACAAATGTGGCAAATAAATCCTGTTACAGTTCTTAAGGTCGTTATAAACAAGACAATTTCTTAGCTCAAAAGTTGTTCAAGAAATGAATTCATATATCCTCCTCCCATACAATTTATCCTTGACAAATAGAACGCGTTATATTTTTCCATTTGATCTACTCTACCATACAATTCAACGTTTTAAATAATTTGCTATGTGATACGAGACAATTAACGTTTGAGTCAAGAAATTGTCTTGTCTAAAACGACCTTTAGCTCAAAAGTTGTTCAAGAAATAAATTCATATATCCTCCTGCCATACAATTTGTCCTAGAAAAAAATAAAGCGTTATATTTTTCCATTCAATCTACCATCCAATTCAATATTTCAAATAATTTGCTGTATGATACGAGATAATTTAGATTGTCTCGCATCTTGACTAACTTTTGAGTCAAGAAATTGTCTTGTCTAAAACGACCTTAAGCACTGTAACGGGATTTATTTGTCAAATTTGTTAGAAACTACAAAAATAATTGTTTACTTTCTAGAAGAAGTATAGTAATTTTGAATATGAATATGAGTCAAAGCCTTAAGTCGTGAATACCTAAGTAGTGTTGACAAAAGCGTCATTTAAGCCCTGACGTGAGCAGACTGATGGAAGTGATTTCACACTAGACTAGTAGTCATTTACTTTACTTGTTAGGGACAAAATAATCGCTTTACTTCCGAGAATAAGTATAGTAATTTGCAGCCTAGTTCAAATAATATTATTATTTTCCTTCTAGAGGCTGTAAAGGAACATAGTGGACATAGAGATCAAAAGATGGGAAGAATATATACAATAACTATTTGAAGACACCAGAAATAAAAGAGAAGAAACATACTGGTATAATAAAAGATAACAACTGTAATATTATAGAGGGCACAAAGAAATAAATTTTACTGCAAAATGATTTCTTTATTTCTTAGGCTAAACAATCATATTACTTCGTGTAGGAAATAAACAAGCCACTTTATAGTCCCTAGCAAGAAAACAAATTGCTGTATTTCAATTTACTACATTTTACTTGCTAGGGATATTATAGTACTAAAGTGTACTTGCTGGAGGTAGTATAGTACTACATTTTACTTGCTGGAGGTAGTATAGTACTACATTTTACTTGCTAGGGATAGTATAGTACTAAAGTGTACTTGCTGGAGGTAGTATAGTACTACATTTTACTTGCTGGAGGTAGTATAGTACTACATTTTACTTGCTAGGGATAGTATAGTACTAAATTGTACTTGCTAGAGATAGTATAGTACTACATTTTACTTGCTAGGGATAGTATAGTAGTAAATTGTACTTGCTAGAGGTAGTATAGTACTACATGTTACTTTCTAGCAGTTGTAAAGCAATTTTTTTTCACTAAAATATTAAAAATAACTGATTCAAATTTCTTTCATCAATTTAGATTGTTTCCATTGAGTTCTGCTATATATTGTAAGGTGAGGTAGAAACAGTTAAATTAAAAATAACCTAACCTAATCATTTAACCTAAACAGACTTCGATTCCTTTCAGCGACACAAAGCGTATGTTAGTTCAAAGCGTTTGTTAGTTACCACAATAAAAAGCAGGGCGTGTTTGGGAAAACGGGGGAATAGGATTTTTATTGCTCTATAAATAACAGTTATCGTGTTAAAGGGTTTTAGTTTCTATTACAAAATGTGGAGGGATTAAGTGAGATTATTCGCAGATAACACGCGGGCGGATTACTACTATCAAATTTTGCTGTACTCGATTACTTCATCCCGCAAAAAAAATCGGTATGAAAATAGAATCGGTAGTTTAAAGAAGGGAACAAGCGCCAAAATAATTATAAAATTATATTAAATAATAATAATTATCAGATTAAGATTAATTTAATGTTGCAATTATATGCAACTTGTAAATTTGAGGCGGGCAGAAAGATCGTTAGCCCATTGTGTTATGTAATACAATGTAATACATAACATTTACAACTAGTTCCAGACCGTCTTAATAATAAGACGGCCTAAAAGCGTTGCACCAAACAAAAATAGGATCTTAAAACGATAAGACGGACTTACATTGTAAGACTAATAAATAAATAGACAGTATAAAAATTTAAGACGTGGTTATATATAAAACGTGGTTAATAAAAGACGTGGTTATATATAAGACGTGGTTATATATAAGACGTGGTTATATATAAGACGTGGTTATATATAAGACGTGGTTATATATAAGACGTGGTTATATATAAGACGAGTTTATATAAGATGAGCTTATCTAAAAGGCACCTTACACGATCAATATTACTGTCAATATTTTAGAATAATGACACAAAAATATTGCCAGTATTACTCATCGTGTAATGTATATTGCTTCAATCCTTTTTTTATATTTATCAAGTACTCAATTATCCGGATAATTGAGTACTTGATAAATATAAAAGGAGGATTGAAGCAAATATTGACAGTACTAGGATTGACAGTATTATTGACCGTGTAAGATGCCTTTTAGATAAGCTCATCTTATATAAACTCGTCTTATATATAACCACGTCTTATATATACGAGCTCTAAGATTCGTTGGAGAAACCGGGCGTTTAATAACCTTCGCTCGTATAGTATTGTTGAATGTTTATATAAGTTTTACATTGTTTAAACAACTGACAAAACTGTGACCCATAAACAATACTATTCGGACGAAGGAGAGGTGGCCTACTCTTTCAATATAATCACACTGGGATACTTAAAAATAATATCCCAGTGTTATTCTTGAAACAAATCGCAGGAGAAGTGGCCTGCTCTTTCAATATAACACACTGGGATGCTTAAAAATAATATCCCAGTGTGATTCTTGAAACCAATCGCAGGAGAAGTGGCCTGCGCGTTCAATATTTGCTGCGATTGTTTCCAAGAATCACATTAGGATACGGTTTTTAAGCATCCCAGTGTAATTCTTGAAACCAATCGAATATTGAAAGAACAGGCCACCTCTCCTTCGTCAGAATAGTTTTGCAACGACCGAGAGATGTTCGGTATTAAAAAAAATGCACCCTAGGCTTTATTATCATATGTTCGAGAAAAACGGTGCTGTACTTTCTGACAAATTCCATTCTATAGTATTTGCTTATTTTACAATATTAAAAAAATACCTATTGTGTGTATTCAGTATAAATTTTATTGCACACGATAAATTATTTTAAACTCAAGTACGTGTTTAACGTTTCTACAATTAAACTAGTAATTCGTAGCTGCAAACAAGCTGTTAATTGCAAATTTATTCGAATTCCCCCTATTCAAAAGTCCAACTTTCCATAATTATCGGGGCGATTGCGTTCACAATAAAACGATTTATAAACTCGTCGCCCGTGCGTTAATCGCTTGAGGTTTCGACGCGATTTGTACTGACTCACTGGAAATTACTAATAGTGCACAGAGAGGAAACATTACTCAAGGTTTTAGTGCTAAATATATAAAATGTGTTATTTTGTGTTTTGTTGAAACAACGCGCTTGGTAACAATAAATGTAAGATGCATATATAATACGGTTTGATCGGTAATATATACCGGAACCTCGCCTTTTTTACGTGATGTTTATTGATATTTATAAATCTGTGTATTATTACTACTCAATTCTTGGATAATAAAGACTATTATTATTAAATTGATACAACTAACCCCCTAGTTAAAAGTTAAACGCCACCTAATAAGTGTGAATCCACCTCTAAGCAATCTACATATCTAGATTTCGATCTTATTAGATCTCATGAGTGTAGCTCAGCTAGTGAGGATGAATTCACACAATATCTCGAGTGGTTATATACATAAATGATACAACTAACCCTCTCGAGATATTGTGTGAATTCATCCTCACTAGCTACACTGATGAGATCTAATAAGATCGAAATCTAGATATGTAGATTGCTTAGAGGTGGATTCACACTTATATATGTTTTATAAGATTGGCCTTTTGCTGATATCTCAAGCACTATGTTGGAATATTATTCCATAGAGGGCACTACCCGGTGATCCTGATGGCATGAGCATGCTGATGGTTATTACCATATGGGTGTGCATTGCTAATTGATGTAATGCCGCCAGATGGCTTTTAACTTTTCTACTAGGGGGGTTAGTTGTATCATTTTTGTATATAACCACTCGGGATATTGTGTGAATTCATCCTCACTAAAAGCGCCTATAGTAGTAGTAGGGTGGTAATTGTAGTGAATTAAATAAATAAATATGATAGCAGTTTCATGTGGCGCTCCTTTGTTTAAAAGACTCGTTTTTCATTAAACAACTGTGTGATTATTTCTACTGTAAAGATTGTACAGTATTTATATATTTAATCAATCTTTATTTGGCTATCGGCCCATACATGGGTCTATCCGTCTATGTATTTATTAACATAAAACCACTTAAAAGTAGTAGAGAAGCATTCAAACAAAATATTTGCAAACATCGTAAAAATTCATGTGTCACAACATGTGAAATGTAATTCCAATGAGCGGGCAAGCCCCTGCATGACCTCAAATCATCATTACACACGCGATTTGTTTTGAACGAGCTGTTTACTCGCTTAATTATCATCAGCGCTATGTGGAAAGCCGATTTAGCTGACGCATAACAAAAATAAAGGCTAGACCATTGACTCGCCGCGCTGGGAAGAAATTTACACCGGCCAGAACGTGGCAAATAATATATAATGTGATAATTTTAACGAGTTAGCAGATCTAAAGCGATATACGGTACAATTACACAACGGTTGAATTAATAATATAATGGAGGTGGACTAGTTGAATTTAAAGCGTAAAATAATTACAATTTAAAAAAACTGCTATATTTATAGTAATAATAATAATCGTTTATTAGTGTTATCACTTCAAGAAGTTTACACAAGTCAATATAGGTATGAACCAGAGGGTTTTTACGGTGGTAAAAGAAGAATCTCAAATGAGTGGTATTTACATTAATTTCACGGAAAACCTCTGAAAACTGTAAAATATGATTTTCGCCCACAATGATGTTTGAAACTCTGGCTCCCCAATGATCAGTACGAGACGCCTCTAACCACTATGCCACTAAACTGAGTCAATAGCTATGATTCAGAAGGCTTTTCCGCTGGTAAACGAAGAATCTCAGAGGAGTGGTATTTACATTAATTTCACAGAAAACCTCTGAAAACTGTAAAATATGATTTTCGCCCACAATGATGTTTGAAACTCTAGCTCCCCAATGATCAGTACGAGACGCCTCTAACCACTATGCCACTAAACTGGGTCAATAGCTATGAATCAGAAGGCTTTTCGCTGGTAAAAGAATTTCAGAGCAGTGGTATTTACATTAATTTCACAGAAAACCTCTGAAAACTGTGAAATATGATTTTCACCCACAATGATGTTTGAAACTCTGGCTCCCCAATGATCAGTACGAGACGCCTCTAACCACTATGCCACTAAACTGAGTCAATAGCTATGATTCAGAAGGCTTTTCCGCTGGTAAACGAAGAATCTCAGAGGAGTGGTATTTACATTAATTTCACAGAAAACCTCTGAAAACTGTAAAATATGATTTTCGCCCACAATGATGTTTGAAACTCTAGCTCCCCAATGATCAGTACGAGACGCCTCTAACCACTATGCCACTAAACTGGGTCAATAGCTATGAATCAGAAGGCTTTTCGCTGGTAAAAGAATTTCAGAGCAGTGGTATTTACATTAATTTCACAGAAAACCTCTGAAAACTGTGAAATATGATTTTCACCCACAATGATGTTTGAAACTCTGGCTCCCCAATGATCAGTACGAGACGCCTCTAACCACTATGCCACTAAACTGAGTCAATAGCTATGATTCAGAAGGCTTTTCCGCTGGTAAACGAAGAATCTCAGAGGAGTGGTATTTACATTAATTTCACAGAAAACCTCTGAAAACTGTAAAATATGATTTTCGCCCACAATGATGTTTGAAACTCTAGCTCCCCAATGATCAGTACGAGACGCCTCTAACCACTATGCCACTAAACTGGGTCAATAGCTATGAATCAGAAGGCTTTTCGCTGGTAAAAGAATTTCAGAGCAGTGGTATTTACATTAATTTCACAGAAAACCTCTGAAAACTGTGAAATATGATTTTCACCCACAATGATGTTTGAAACTCTGGCTCCCCAATGATCAGTACGAGACGCCTCTAACCACTATGCCACTAAACTGAGTCAATAGCTATGATTCAGAAGGCTTTTCCGCTGGTAAACGAAGAATCTCAGAGAAGTGGTATTTACATTAATTTCACAGAAAACCTCTGAAAACTGTGAAATATGATTTTCGCTCACAATGATGTTTGAAACTCTGGCTCCCCAATGATCAGTACGAGACGCCTCTAACCACTATGCCACTAAACTGGGTCAATAGCTATGATTCAGAAGGCTTTTCCGCTGGTAAAAGAAGAATCTCAGAGGAGTGGTATATACATTCATTTCACAGAAAACCTCTGAAAACTGTGAAATATGATTTTCGCCCACAATGATGTTTGAAACTCTGGCTCCCCAATGATCAGTACGAGACGCCTCTAACCACTATGCCACTAAACTGGGTCAATAGCTATGATTCAGAAGGCTTTTCCGCTGGTAAAAGAAGAATCTCAGAGGAGTGGTATATACATTCATTTCACAGAAAACCTCTGAAAACTGTGAAATATGATTTTCGCCCACAATGATGTTTGAAACTCTGGTTCCCCAATGATCAGTACGAGACGCCTCTAACCACTATGCCACTAAACTGGGTCAATAGCTATGATTCAGAAGGCTTTTCCGCTGGTAAAAGAAGAATCTCAGAGGAGTGGTATATACATTAATTTCACAGAAAACCTCTGAAAACTGTAAAATATGATTTTCGCCCACAATGATGTTTGAAACTCTGGCTCCCCAATGATCAGTACGAGACGCCTCTAACCACTATGCCACTAAACTGGGTCAATAGCTATGAATCAGAAGGCTTTTCGCTGGTAAAAGAATCTCAGAGCAGTGGTATTTACATTAATTTCACAGAAAACCTCTGAAAACTATGAAATATGATTTTCGCCCACAATGATGTTTGAAACTCTGGCTCCCCAATGATCAGTACGAGACGCCTCTAACCACTATGCCACTAAACTGGGTCAATAGCTATGAATCAGAAGGCTTTTCGCTGGTAAAAGAATCTCAGAGCAGTGGTATTTACATTAATTTCACAGAAAACCTCTGAAAACTATGAAATATGATTTTCGCCCACAATGATGTTTGAAACTCTGGCTCCCCAATGATCAGTACGAGACGCCTCTAAACACTATGCCACTAAACTGGGTCAATAGCTATGATTCAGAAGGCTTTTCCGCTGGTAAAAGAAGAATCTCAGAGGAGTGGTATTTACATTAATTTCACAGAAAACCTCTGAAAACTATGAAATATGATTTTCGCTCACAATGATGTTTGAAACTCTGGCTCCCCAATGATCAGTACGAGACGCCTCTAACCACTATGCCACTAAACTGGGTCAATAGCTATGATTCAGAAGGCTTTTCCGCTGGTAAAAGAAGAATCTCAGAGGAGTGGTATATACATTAATTTCACAGAAAACCTCTGAAAACTGTGAAATATGATTTTCGCCCACAATGATGTTTGAAACTCTGGCTCCCCAATGATCAGTACGAGACGCCTCTAACCACTATGCCACTAAACTGGGTCAATAGCTATGATTCAGAAGGCTTTTCCGCTGGTAAAAGAAGAATCTCAGAGGAGTGGTATATACATTAATTTCACAGAAAACCTCTGAAAACTGTAAAATATGATTTTCGCCCACAATGATGTTTGAAACTCTGGCTCCCCAATGATCAGTACGAGACGCCTCTAACCACTATGCCACTAAACTGGGTCAATAGCTATGATTCAGAAGGCTTTTCCGCTGGTAAAAGAAGAATCTCAGAGGAGTGGTATATACATTAATTTCACAGAAAACCTCTGAAAACTATGAAATATGATTTTCGCCCACTATGATGTTTGAAACTCTGGCTCCCCAATGATCAGTACGAAACGCCTCTAACCACTATGCCACTAAACTGGGTCAATAGCTATAAATCAGAAAGCTTTTCGCTGGTAAAAGAAGAATCTCAGAGGAGTGCTATTTACATTAATTTCATAGAAAACCTCTGAAATCTGTGAAATATGATTCGCGAAATTTCGCCCCCAATGGTCAATACGAGTCGCCTCTAACGACTATGCCACTAAACTGGGTACAATAAAGTCGATTTAAAGGATAAATAAAACAATATTTTACTTTGTTTTTTATCACATTTCAGTTACACTTTGCAACTAGTTTCGGCCATTTTCTTCAGTCATCAGAGGAGCTCGAAAATGGCTAGAGCTTGGCCGAAACTAGTTGCAAAGTGTAACTGAAGTGTGATTAAAAAAATCGCTTTATTTATCCTTTAAAAAGAATTATCACAAAGTAGACGCCTTAACAATCCAATATTTAAAGTCGATTTAATTTAGCTTATAAACCAATCAAAATTCTTCTTTTTCTATGTGGTAAGTACACAAGAAAAAGAAGATTTCTAAAATCTGTATTCTAACATCTTGCGATCTACAGTGAAGCCAGAGAAGTGAAACAAACGTTCTGTCGATATTTGCAAATATTTAAGTTCAGTTTGTATTAAACGAGTTTTTTTTTTCAATATACATGTATTGTCTACACGCTAAACCATACAAAGGTTGATAATTAAAAACCGAGATTATTTTTTATCAAACACTCCGCTGTTAACCGGCCGCCACTCAAAATTATTTCTGTAACAGCGTTTGCTATCACTTAAATTGCATATACATAGATACACAGGGCCGGCTCAACACGGTAAGTTAATTTACTAACGCATTGCATTGTTCTCCATTTAAATTTTGCAAATAATTTGGATCGAAATTACTTTTTGAGGTCACTGAATACAAATCCAAAATCCAAAAAAATTATTTAAAAAAATTAATAAATTTTCATTAATTTATAGCTATATTTATATATTTAGTTTAGTTTAATTACATGATTATAATATTATTTCCTTGTTTTAATAACTTTTCATGCATTACATGTATAATATATTTATTAATTCACTTCCAGTCACTAATGGATTCATGTAAATTCTTTATTAGAATACACATAAATGACCAATGGGCAAATATGGGCAACTTTTTTTTTACAGATTGTATTAACAGTCTTAGCTTCAATTACATTTTTTAAAATCTGTCCGACAATGTACTTGGAAGCTTTTATAAGTAATTTTACATTTATTTTGCATTCACAGAATAGTTGACAACTTTCTTGATATATTATAATTCTTATCTTGTAAAACATGAAATAATGTACGTACTTTTGTCTAAAGACTTCATTTTGCAGATTGAAAATCGGATGAAATTTGAATTTTCTGTCACACTTTTACTAGCGCCACGGGAAATGTGTGCTTCGACGTACGCAATATCGGTCAAGTCATTCTTTGACTGCTTCCTGTGGGATATGTATAAACATCCAACCCCTCTAAACTATGCCGTTAGGCCCTTGTGAATGACCACTACTAATTATACTTTACTTTTTCCAAGAATAAGTTTAATTTTTCATATTTTGGCCGCTAAAAGGCGATCTGGCCCCACTGTGCGGTGTGTCGGTTATCCAAGAGCTGGCATTGCTTATACACCCACTGTAATTATCACTGTATCTGATGTATTAATATGCGTGGCCATGTGGGTTTTCTAACAGTTTTTGTACGTGAATTTATAAGTTATAATTGATTCATAAAAAAATAAATAGAAATATATTATTATTAGTAGTATATATAACATATACAATAATTGCTGACTAATCAGTTTTTGTAAGTAACATAGATACGAGAGTTGCCTTTTATAGGCGCTTTCGGTTAGCATGGTTTATCATTGCTAGTCGCCCCCGTGGCGTGCAGTATCGCTCTGGTCTTGCGAAATTATGTGCATTGAAAGCGGAAAATAGAACAAGAAACAATAAGCCCGTACCAGCCGAGAGTGATAAACTAAAGGCACTTATATTTCAGGCATCAAACAACCCTAGTACTGTATCAAATATAAAATTAATTTGGACAGTGATTGATGATTGATCATTATATACAATGTGGTCCATTTATCTTGAGACAAACAATTATTATGGAAACCAGCAGGAATATAAAAAATGTGTATTTAAAATATATTAAATTTACCCTATTTGGGATATTATCTTCGCTTCGTATTAGTATTTAGGTGTATACAGGGCCGTAACTAGGCAGGAGCACATACCTGAGTGCTCCTGCCTAGTTACGACCCTGTATACATCTAAATACTAATACGAAACGAAGTTAATACCCCAAAATAGGTTAAATTTAATATATTTTATATATACACTATTAATATGTGTATATATAAAATATATGGTGGAATTTCCCCTGTCTTTCTTCTTCGCCTTGAGATATTTGAAGTATATCTCATCTCAGGCTATTGGTATTAAAGGAAGTTTATAAAGCACCTTACACGATCATTATTACTGTCAATACTTTAGAAGAATGACAGTATTACTGTACGATAATATGTTTAAAATGTTCATTATTCTAAAATATAGACAGTATTATTTATTGTGTAAGATATAGTAATGATGTAATGAAGAGAATACTGATGTTTATCCGGATAATTGATTACTTGATAAATATTGACCATGTAAGGTGTCTTTATGACTGTGTAAGGTGCTTTTAAGGAATATAGTTACTTTAGATTCTCTCTATTGGAAACACTGAATAATCAAACAAAAGGTGTCATCAAATCTGGGGTGCTGTTGGAATTTGTTGTATAAAAGGAGTATTGAAGTAAATACTGACTGTACTAGGACTTGACACTATTATTGACCGTATAAGGTGCCTTTATAGTGTTTACTTATTTATTTTTAATATTATATATTTTATTTTTAGTTTATTAAAAACTTTGTAGGTGAAAATAGCTTATTAGCTTAGTGCATCGCCAAATGTTTACAAAAACATTTCCACCATTTTTAACGTTAATTGGATTACGGCTCGGATATGTCTGTATGAATGTATTTCGCTCGCCTCGGGTTTTCATTTCACGTGATATCCGTGTTACACACGTCACAAGAGCAACTTTCGACTCGCACGACTTTGTAACTGGCACCGAATAACAATAATGAATGTCAGCTTGTATGTGAGTGTGTGGCGCAAAAATCACGAGACTCGTTTTACAATTATAAATTTATTTCGTTCGTGAACACACCGAAAAGCCTTGAGAAATCTAGCCGGAATAATAACTATTTATTATTCAACTCTAAAAACATTTACAATTACTGGGGATATTACTTTAAAAATAGAAATTGAATGGTTTTTGGCGTCTACTACGTGGTAATTCATTTTCAATAAAGGAGATGATTAAAACCACTATGTTTTATTATTTTATTTAACACTGGTTTCAAGTGGTAAAAAAACGTAGTAGTTATTATTCATCTAAAAGTGTCAGCAATTATTGTCGGGAATTTCTATACTGTCGGTATTTTTTAAGTGTCGGTATTTTTTAAGTGTCGGTGTTATGAATCTCGGTATTTTAAATATCGTTGTTTTGAACGACACAGTTTGCTTTTATACATATTTCTGTCTCTTTTTCTAATTTTTAAAGTCAATAAAGGAGATCAATAAAACTACTATGTTTTTCACCACTTGAAACAAGTGTTAAATAAAATAATAAAACATAGTAGTTTTATTCATCTCCTTTATTGACTTTAAAAATATTTTTTTTAAATTAGAAAAAGAGATAGAAATATGTATAAAAGCAAACTGTGTCGTTCAAAACAACGATATTTAAAATACCGACATTCATAACACCGACACTTAAAAAAAGATACCGCATTAACGTCTCCAGACCAATAGTAACTCAACCATATTTTTTATATTATATAAACCTTGCGATTACTTGTTCAAACACATCCTAAATTCTCCCATTCTCTCTCTGTCTCGACACATTTACAAGCAAACACTCGTCCACCAGCCAGCGTCGGCCCGCAGTCTATTTCAAGGCTCGGCATGAAAATTTTTGGCAATGGCATTGGCTAGAGTAATTTATACGTCTAGATTAGCAAACGAAAATCATGTTTTTGTACGCAAAACACGCAACAGCCTCGACAGTTAAGTAATCCGCCGTTTAAATCGAATTTGTTACATTCCAGAAAACAGTTCCCACCACCATTACACACATTTGTATGTGTATATAATGTAATTGTAATTATTTTTAGAATGATATTTAATTTTAATTTAATATAGTGTTAATATATATATATATATATATATATATATATATATATATATATATAATATACGTTGTATACAACGTATATTATATATAGGAACAATATGTATAATCTTAGTGATTGTATTATAATACTGTCTAGCTTCCAATTCATTTAAAGATAAACTGCACCTTCACGAAGTGAGGGGTCAGAAATCGACACCGTTCATCCAGCATATTGCTGTTCAACTTGAGCAAATATTTGTAGAAAAACCCTTCTATACGTATATGTCTCCTTACTCCTCACTCTTTTAGTCGGAATTTAAATAAAGATAAAAATCCATTCCACATTTTTTTTACTACAATATTTTGAATTAACTGCGAATTTTTTCTTAATTGTACCCTCCACAGACGATTAAAACTGTTAATATACTTAGGCTGGGTTGTATAAATATCAGTAAATAATAGACTATGAATAATTTCATAGATATTTAATAAATTTGCATTGGATAGCCTCAGCTACCTCCATTTACATCTGGCAATGCTGTTTTAAAATAAGTTGTTAAATGTGACATTAATTTAACTAAGTAATTAAAGTAATCCGCTTTTATACAACCCAGCATTAATTTTCAACAAATAGTATGTTGAAAAGTAATGCTGTCGCAAGCGTTTTAATAAAAAAAAATAGGTTTATAATTTTTTCTGTTTACATGTAGCAATACTGCTTTAGATGTCAACATTCTCAAAAGTGTTTAATGTCAAAAATAGTACAACTAACCCTCGAAGAGGGAAGTTAAACGCCATCTGGCGGCACCACATCAATTAGCAATGCACACCCATATACTTATATATGTTTAATGTCACTTTGAATGTTTACTATGAAAGTAATCTGTTTTTATACAACCCAGCATTATTATTTTTAAATACTATTGCAAGCGTTTTAATAAGGAAACAGGTTTTTCTTGTGGGACTAATAAGGATTCTCGGGATTCTCGCGCAAACTCATAACATAAACAAACCAAAAATAACTAAAAAAAACGCGGGCTCTCGTGACAACCAGGCTGATTATTAGAATACACAGATATATATTGTATTGGATTAACAATGCATTTTGGGGGCCGTATGCGATCCCCCAATCCGGGCTGAAATTCTAATGCTGCTCGCAATAACAGGGTTAGTATAAACACGTTTTTTTGTTGTTGTTGTTGTTGTAAAACTCAACACTCAATATTATGCCAACGTACGATGCAAGGGGTAGTTCTACACCAAACAAGTTCAAATAAAATAAAATAATACGGAAGTGCTGTTACTTTGGGATGCACAACAAATGAAATTCATTGAGAGACAAGAGGGAGACAATAATATTATAACTCTACAACCCATTACTAAATAACTTTTTGTTATATTAGTTTGTAGTTATAATTAATAATAATAATACACAACTAAAAAAAATGTGTAAATCATAAATTATAAACTATTACTAAATAACTTTTTGTTATATTAGTTTGTAATTATAATTAACAATAATAATACACATCTAAAAAAAATGTGTAAATCATAAATTATAAACTATTACTAAATAACTTTTTGTTATATTAGTTTGTAATTATAATTAATAATAATAATACACATCTAAAAAAAATGTGTAAATCATAAATTATAAACTATTACTAAATAACTTTTTGTTATATTAGTTTGTAATTATAATTAATAATAATAATACACATCTAAAAAAAATGTGTAAATCATAAATTATAAACTATTAGTAAATAACTTTTTGTTATATTAGTTTGTAATTATAATTAATAATAATAATACACAACTAAAAAAAATGCGTAAATCATAAATTATAAACTGTTACACTAAAACCTATTACTAAATAACTTTTTATTATATTATTTTGTATATAAAATTAATAATACAACATCTAAAAGAATTACGTGAATCATAAATTATAAGGTTCAAATTATTAACAGCTGTCTCAAAAAAATAAAGTCACAAATAAAGTTCCTCAGTCGATTAATTTAAAACAGCTCATATACTAAAAATCTTCCTGTAAACTTTATTTTTGGGTGAAAATTATCAAAAAATAACTTATATTGAGCCCAATTAAATATAGAATGTAAAATAATATCATAAATTTAAATTTCTTAAATCGTATCTGATTTTGTATCATTTTTTTTAACTTAGTCGATTAATTTAAAACAGCTCGTACAACAAACACCTGCCCGCAGACTTTATTTTTGAGTGAAAATTGTCAAAAAATGGTTTATTTTGATCCCAATTAAATATAGAATATAAAATAATATCATGAAATTAAATTTTTTAAATCTTTGATTTTTTATCATTTTTCAAAACTCAGTCAATTAATTTAAAACAGCTCGTATACAAAAAACCTTCCTGTAGACTTTATTGTTGGATGAAAATTATAAAAATAGCTTATTTTGAGCTCAATTAAATATAGAATATAAAAAAATATCATAAATACAAATTTCTTAAATCTTTGATTTATTAATCATTTTTTATAACTCTATCCGATTAATTTAAAACAGCTCGTACAATAAAAACCTTCCTGTAGACTTTATTTTTGGGTGAAAATTATCAAAAAATAGTTTGTGTTGAGCTCAATTAAATATAGAATGTGAAATAAAATCATAAATTTATATTTTTTAAATCTTTGATTTTTTATAATTGTTCATAACTCAGTCGATTAATTTAAAACAGCTCGTATACTAAAAATCTTCTTGTAGACTTTATTTTTGGGTGAAAATTATCAAAAAATATCTTATTTTGAGCCCAATTAAACAAAGAATGTAAAATAATATCATAAATTTAAATTTCTTAAATCTTTGATTTTTTATAATTTTTTATAACTTACTCAATTAATTTAAGATAGCTCGTGCAATATAAACCTTCCTGCAGACTTTATTTTTGGGTGAAAATTATTAAAAATTATCTTATTTCGAGCCCAAATAAATACAGAATGTAAAATAATATCAATTTAAATTTCTTAAATCGTATCTGATTTTATATCATTTTTTTTTTAACTTAGTCGATTAATTTAAAACAGCTCGTACAACAAACACCTGCCCGCAGACCTTATTTTTGAGTGAAAATTGTCAAAAAATGGTTTATTTTGATCCCAATTAAATATAGAATATAAAATAATATCATGAAATTAAATTTTTTAAATCTTTGATTTTTTATCATTTTTCAAAACTCAAGTCAATTATTTTAAAACTGCTCGTATACAAAAAACCTTCCTGTAGACTTTATTGTTGGGTGAAAATTATCAAAAATAGCTTATTTTGAGCTCAATTAAATATAGAATATAAAAAAATATCATAAATATAAATTTCTTAAATCTTTGATTTTTTAATCATTTGTTATAACTCTATCCGATTAATTTAAAACAGCTCGTACAATAAAAACCTTCCTGTAGACTTTATTTTTGGGTGAAAATGATCAAAAAATAGTTTGTGTTGAGCTCAATTAAATATAGAATTTGAAATAAAATCATAAATTTATATTTTTTAAAACTTTGATTTTTTATAATTGTTCATAACTCAGTCGATTAATTTAAAACAGCTCGTATACTAAAAATCTTCCTGCAGACTTTATTTTTGGGTGAAAATTATTAAAAATTATCTTATTTCGAGCCCAAATAAATATAGAATGTAAAATAATATAAATTTAAATTTCTTAAATCGTATCTGATTTTATATCATGTTTTTTTTTTAACTTAGTCGATTAATTTAAAACAGCTCGTACAACAAACACCTGCCCGCAGACTTTATTTTTGAGTGAAAATTGTCAAAAAATGGTTTATTTTGATCCCAATTAAATATAGAATATAAAATAATATCATGAAATTAAATTTTTTAAATCTTTGATTTTTTATCATTTTTCAAAACTCAGTCAATTGATTTAAAACAGCTCGTATACAAAAAAACCTTGCTGTAGACTTTATTGTTGGGTGAAAATTATCAAAAATAGCTTATTTTGAGCTCAATTAAATATAGAATATAAAAAAATATCATAAATATAAATTTCTTAAATCTTTGATTTTTTAATCATTTGTTATAACTCTATCCGATTAATTTAAAACAGCTCGTACAATAAAAACCTTCCTGTAGACTTTATTTTTGGGTGAAAATGATCAAAAAATAGTTTGTGTTGAGCTCAATTAAATATAGAATTTGAAATAAAATCATAAATTTATATTTTTTAAAACTTTGATTTTTTATAATTGTTCATAACTCAGTCGATTAATTTAAAACAGCTCGTATACTAAAAATCTTCCTGCAGACTTTATTTTTGGGTGAAAATTATTAAAAATTATCTTATTTCGAGCCCAAATAAATATAGAATGTAAAATAATATAAATTTAAATTTCTTAAATCGTATCTGATTTTATATCATGTTTTTTTTTTAACTTAGTCGATTAATTTAAAACAGCTCGTACAACAAACACCTGCCCGCAGACTTTATTTTTGAGTGAAAATTGTCAAAAAATGGTTTATTTTGATCCCAATTAAATATAGAATATAAAATAATATCATGAAATTAAATTTTTTAAATCTTTGATTTTTTATCATTTTTCAAAACTCAGTCAATTGATTTAAAACAGCTCGTATACAAAAAAACCTTGCTGTAGACTTTATTGTTGGGTGAAAATTATCAAAAATAGCTTATTTTGAGCTCAATTAAATATAGAATATAAAAAAATATCATAAATATAAATTTCTTAAATCTTTGATTTTTTAATCATTTTTTATAACTATCCGATTAATTTAAAACAGCTCGTACAATAAAAACCTTCCTGTAGGCTTTATTTTTGGGTGAAAATTATCAAAAAAATAGTTTGTGTTGAGCTCAATTAAATATAGAATGTGAAATAAAATCATAAATTTATATTTTTTAAATCTTTGATTTTTTATAATTGTTCATAACTCAGTCGATTAATTTAAAACAGCTCGTATACTAAAAATCTTCTTGTAGACTTTATTTTTGGGTGAAAATTATCAAAAAATATCTTATTTTGAGCCCAATTAAACAAAGAATGTAAAATAATATCATAAATTTAAATTTCTTAAATCTTTGATTTTTTATAATTTTTTATAACTTACTCAATTAATTTAAGATAGCTCGTGCAATAAAAACCTTCCTGCAGACTTTATTTTTGGGTGAAAATTATTAAAAATTATCTTATTTCGAGCCCAAATAAATATAGAATGTAAAATAATATAAATTTAAATTTCTTAAATCGTATCTGATTTTATATAATTTTTTTTAACTTAGTCGATTAATTTAAAACAGCTCGCACAACAAACATGTGCCCGCAGACTTTATTTTTGAGTGAAAATTATCAAAAAATGGTTTATTTTGATCCCAATTAAATATAGAATATAAAATAATATCATGAAATTAAATTTTTTAAATCTTTGATTTTTTATAATTGTTCATAACTCAGTCGATTAATTTAAAACAGCTCGTATACTAAAAATCTTCCTGTAGACTTTATTTTTGGGTGAAAATTATCAAAAAATATCTTATTTTGAGCCCAATTAAATAAAGAATGTAAAATAATATCATAAATTTAAATTTCTTAAATCTTTGATTTTTTATAACTTACTCAATTAATTTAAGATAGCTCGTGCAATAAAAACCTTCCTGCAGACTTTATTTTTGGGTGAAAATTATTAAAAATTATCTTATTTCGAGCCCAAATAAATATAGAATGTAGAATAATATAAATTTAAATTTCTTAAATCGTATCTGATTTTATATAATTTTTTTTAACTTAGTCGATTAATTTAAAACAGCTCGCACAACAAACACCTGTCCGCAGACTTTATTTTTGAGTGAAAATTGTCAAAAAATGGTTTATTTTGATCCCAATTAAATATAGAATATTAAATAATATCATGAAATTAAATTTTTTAAATCTTTGATTTTTTATCATTTTTCAAAACTCAAGTCAATTAATTTAAAACAGCTCGTATACAAAAAATCTTCCTGTAGACTTTATTGTTGGGTGAAAATTATCAAAAATAGCTTATTTTGAGCTCAATTAAATATAGAATATAAAAAAATATCATAAATATAAATTTCTTAAATCTTTGATTTTTTAATCATTTTTTATAACTATCCGATTAATTTAAAACAGCTCGTACAATAAAAACCTTCCTGTAGACTTTATTTTTGGGTAAAAATTATCAAAAAATAGTTTGTGTTGAGCTCAATTAAATATAGAATGTGAAATAAAATCATAAATTTATATTTTTTAAATCTTTGATCTTTTATCATTTTTCATAACTCAGTTGATTAATTTAAAACAGCTCGTATACTAAAAACCTTCCTGCAGACTTTATTTTTGGGTGAAAATTATCCAAAAAAATAACTTATTTTGAGCCCAATTAAATATAGAATGTAAAATAATATCGTAATATGTAATTTCTTAAATCTTTGATTTTTTATCATTTTTTATAACTTAATCAATTAATTTAAGATATCTCGTGCAATAAAAACCATCCTGCAGACTTTATTTTTGGGTGAAAATTATCAAAAAATATCTTATTTTGAGCCCAATTAAATAAAGAATGTAAAATAATATAATAAATTTAAATTTCTTAAGCCTTTGATTTTATATCATTTTTTATAACTTCATTTAAAACAGCTCGTACACTAAAAACCTATTTGTAGACTTTATTTTTTGGTGAAAATTATCAAAAAATAGCTTATTTTGAGCCCAATTAAATATAGAATATAAAATAATATCATAAATTTAAATTTCTTAAATCTTTGATTTTGTATCATTTTTTATAAAAAAAAGCCGATTAATTTAAAACAGCTCGTGCAATAAATAGCTTGCTGCAGACATTATTTTTGCGTGAAAATTATCAAAACATATCTTATTTTTAGCCCAATTATATATAGAATGTATAATAATAACGTAAAATTTAATTTCTTAAATATTTGATTTTTATAATTTTTTATAACTTAATCGATTAATTTAAGATTACTCGTGCAATAAAAGCCATCCTGCAGACGTAATTTTTCGGTGAAAATTATCAAAAAATATTTTATTTTGAGCCCAATTAAATACAGAATGTAAAATTATATCATAAAATTTAATTTCTTAAATCTTTGATTTTTTTTATCATTTTTTATAAAATATTCGATTAATTTAAAACAACTCGTACACTAAAAACCTTCCTGTTGATTTTATTTTTTGGTGAAAATTATCAAAAATTATCTTATTTTGATGCCACATAAATATAGAATGTAAAATAATATCATAAATTTAAATTTCTCAAATATTTAATATTTTATCATTTTTCATAACTCAGTCGATTAATTTAAAACAGCTCGTATACTGAAAATCTTCCTGCAGACTTTGTTTTTGTGTGAAAATTATCAAAAAATATCTTATTTTGATCCCAATTAAATATAGAATGTAAAATAATATCATAAATTTGAATTTCTTAAATCTTTAATTTTATATCATTTTTTATAACTTAGTCGATTAATTTAAAACAGCTCGTACAATAAAAACCTTCCTGCAGACTTTATTTTTGGGTGAAAATGGTCAAAAAATAGCTTATTTTGAGCCCAATTAAATATACAATATAAAATAATATCATAAATAAAAATTTCTTAAATTTGTGATTTTTTATCATTTTTCATCCTCAGTCGATTTATTTAAACAGCTCGTATACTAAAAACGTTCCATCGTAGTCACTTCCTTTTAAATCAGAGGCATTAAGTCATTTTTCACAATTTTCATTTAAAATCATAGTATTGCTCAATTACAGTAAAATCAGAAACAAAATCATAGGCATAGCGTAGTCACGCTATCACAGTCATGATAAGTCAGATGATAATAATAAAATTCTTATTTATATATGATTTAATTTAGATTTAAACATGAACAAATTATCTAAAAAATTCTTGACTTTAGAATTAGCTATAGGCTGTAACAATTTCAGAATTGTTTTGCGATATTATTATTGTCTCCCTCATGTTGGTCAGCATGCAGAGAAACCACCAACGCCGCCAGATGCTGTACTTACTCAAAACTAATGGGAGAAGGCGAAGCGTTATGTGTATGTGTGTCTGTGTGTTTCAAAAATAAACCTTCAACACGGGAAAAACTTACACAAACGAAAATAAACTGGGTTCAAAAGAGTTGCGCCGCTCGGTAGGCGAGTAGTCATCCGTCTGACAAATAATAATAACACATATATATTATCTATTTGCCTTTTACCTTTCGGTGTAGGCTAATAATAAATAATAATAACACATACAATCAATTATTGCAGCAAATACAGCATCTGATTTTAGTAGTGCTTTTTGCATGTGTTTATTTACAATTCCCACACATTGCCTTTTTTTTCACTGGTGGGACAGAGGTGGGAAACGATGGAGAAGAAAGAATTTATAACATTCAAATAACTATATAGAATTGGATCAAACTCACCGCAATATATTATTTAGATAGATATTTAAAATATTTTTGATGGTGTAAAAAGGTTCACACTCTGTTTGTTTATTTATTTTAATAAATAAACAGAGCTGTAAGTATGAACCACGAAATATACAGAATTGACCATCAAATTCCATGTAATAGACTATAATTAATCTTATAGTACCTAGGATATCTTCTACCTGCATTATACAAACCGAAAAATCACAACTCAATTCCTTCGTTAACCGCCTAGGTATCAAAATCTAGATGTTCGTATCCGCAACATTTCTTGTAGAAATATACGAAGTTTAAATTATTATTTTTGTGCTGTAAGTAGCTTAAACTATTTATTGAAGTTAGTATGAGTAATTAAACTACATAATTTGTTCTATTTGTAACAAAATAATTTGTTTTACAAAGCTAACATTTATTTGCTATTTTACAACAGATCTCATTGACCGGACTTAGGTGGTTAAGGATTAAAGTTATTTGAATATTTTATAAACCATTCCCCCATCGTTTCACACACTCTTCATACAATATAACTCCCAGTATGTATTTTTGTATGTGCATGTGTGTGCATGAGGGCCCTTTTGTTTGCTTGGAATTTATATATAAACATTAAACATCGTGCGTGTTTTAATTGGTTAATATACCGATCATGCTGTCGGGGGGTGTACAAAATAAGAGGCGACCATCTCAGAATAAATTTGAATTACAAAAATAAAATATAGTAAAGAGAAACAAGACTACTAATTAATTTCGGGGCTACGGCGTGTGAGGATAAGCTAGTTCTATGTATATATATATACAAACATGGACATAAAATCTGCACGTACCTCATCGAAGAACACCTGCGTCTTGCGGAGGATCTGCTTCAGCTCGGTCAGCTCGAGGAAATTGCGCTTGAGCGCCTCGGCGTTCTGGTTCACCTCGCGCAGTTCGTTCTCTAATTTCTCAAAAGTAGCCTGAAAAAGAAATAATGTGTCGTAGTATACGACGCATGGGCTACTATTTTACAGCGATCGCTATCTCAAAAGTCTTAGGACTGAGATGCGATTTTTGAGCGATCGCTAACTCAAAAATCTGACGCCTGGAGTTCTATTTTACAGCGATTGCTTAGCTCAAGTCTTAGGCATGAGGTGTGATTTTTGAGCGATCGTTACCTAAAAAATCTTACACCTGGGGTTCTATTTACAGCGATCGCTAGCTCAAAATTTTTACGCCTGATGTACGATTTTTGAGCGATCGCAAACTCAAAAATCTGACGCCTGGGGTTCTATTTTACAGTGATTGCTAGCTCAAAAGTCTTACGCCTGAGGTGTGATTTTTGAGCGATCGCTAACTCAAAAATCTAACGCCTACAGTTCTATTTTTCAGCGATTGCCAGCTCAAAATTCTTACGCCTGAGATGCGATTTTTGAGAGATCGCTAACTCAAAAATCATACGCCTGGGGTTCTATTTTATAGCGATCGCTAGCTCAAAATTCTTACGCCTTATGTGCGATTTTTGAGTGATCGCAAACTCAAAAATCTGACGTCTGGGGTTCTATTTTACAGCGATTGCTAGCTCAAAAGTCTTACGCCTGAGGTGCGATTGTTGAACGATCGCTAACTCAAAAATCAGACGCCTGGGGTTCTATTTTACAGTGATTGCTAGCTCAAAAGTCTTACATCTTAGGTGCGATTTTTGAGCGATCGCTAACTAAAAAATCTGACGCCCCGGGTTCTATTTTTCACCGATCATTTGCTCTAAAGACTTACGCCTGAGGTGCGATTTTTAAACGATCGCTACCTCAAAAATCTAACGCCTGAGGTTCTATTTTTCAGCGATCGCTAGCTCAAAAATCTTACGCCTGTGGCGCAATTTTTCAGCGATCGCTATGATCATACTCTATAAAGCAGGGGTGGCCAAACATTTGAGTACTTTGGGCGACACAGTTTTTAAATTATATGCGGTGGTCTACCAACATCGTATGTAATAAGTGATTATAAGAAAATGCTATTGGAGGTTACGTTAAATCACAGTTTATAAACTTACCTCTAGATCAATCATCTCCCTTGGTTGGGGGGCTTCCGGGTTCTCGCCGGTATCCAGCATGGGGATGCCATCTTTCTTGATTTCCTTCTCCAAGTAGCGAAGCTTGCGCTCCATTTCGTCACAACGGCGGACCTCATTGACGAATTTGCGCTGGAATGCGTTCACGTCGGGGTTCAACTGCAACAATGTAAGAAAATAATGTTTTAAGGGAATACCAAATCAACCAAATAAACTAAAATTGAGCTATTTTCTTATAATCTTTTTTACCATTTTTATTAATTCTGATCAATTTATTTTAATAGTTTTATTATATAATTGAATTAGAAATTGAGTTGGTTTTACTAGAGAGATAATTTCTAGTTTTATATGTCTCTAGTAAAACCAACTCAATTTATAATTCAATTATATAATAAAACTATTAAAATAAAATTGATCAGAATTAATATAAATGGTAAAAATATTACAAAATTGGAAATCTTTGCAAATAACGCTGTAGGTTAAGTGACATTTCTATAAATAATACAACAAACATTTATTAAAATTAATAGTTTAGAATACAATTTAACGAACGTATACAAAGTTTCAAAAAATTATTGAAATTTTTGAAAATATTTTTTTAGGTAAAATGACTACACAAAGAATACAACAAAAATTTATGAAAATAAATTGTTTAAAATACAAATTAACGAGATTATGCAGAATTTCCACACACAAAAATTAAATTTTGGAAATTTTTGAAATAATTTTTTTTAGGTAGTGACTTTTCTACAAAGAATACTATGAAACTTTATTAAAATATTTTTTTTATAATACAAATTAACATGCTTATACAGAATTTCAAAAAAACATTATAATTTAATTTTTTAGAAATTTTTGAAAATAATTTTTTAGGTAACATGACTTTTCTAGGAAGAATACAACAAAATTTTATTAAAATAAATTGTTTAGATTACAAATTAATAAGCTTATGCAAAATTTCAAACAAATTATTAAAATTTTGGAAATTTTTGAAAATATTTTTTTAGGTAAAATGACTTTTCTAGGAAGAATACAACCAAACTTTATTAAAACAAATTGTTTAGTTTACAAATTAACGAGCTTATGCAAAGTTTCAAAAAAAATTATTAAAACTTTGGAAATTTTTGAAAATATTTTTTTAGGTAAAATGACGTTTTTAGGAAGAATACAACAAAATTTTATTAAAATAAATTGTTTAGGTTACAAATTAACAAGCTTATGCAAAGTATCAAGAAAATTATTAAAATTTTGGAAAGTTTTGAAAATATTTTGTAGGTAAAATGACTTTTCTAGGAAGAATACAACAAAACTTTATTAAAATAAATTGTTCAGATTACAAATTAACGATTTATGCAAAATTTCAAAAAACAATATCATAATTTTGGAAAGTTTCAAAAATATTTTTTTAGGTAAAATGACTTTTTTTGGAAGAATACAACAAAACTTTATTAAAATAAATTGTTTAGATTACAAATTAACGAGCTTATGCAAAGTTTTAAAAAAAAATTATGAAAATTTTGGACATTTTTGAAAATATTTTTTTTAGGTAAAATGACTTTTACACAAAGAACACAACAAAAATTTATGAAAATAAATTGTTTAAAATACAAATTAACGAGATTATGCAGAATTTCCACACACAAAAATTAAATTTTGGAAATTTTTGAAATAATTTTTTTTAGGTAGTGACTTTTCTACAAAGAATACTATGAAACTTTATTAAAATATTTTTTTTAGAATACAAATTAACATGCTTATACAGAATTTCAAAAAAACATTAAAATTTAATTTTTTGGAAATTTTTGAAAATAATTTTTTAGGTAACATGACTTCTAGGAAGAATACAACAAAATTTTATTAAAATAAATTGTTTAGTATACAAATTAACGAGCTTATGCAACGTTTCAAAAAATTTATTAAAATTTTGGAAATTTTTTAAAATATTTTTGTAGATCAAATGACTTTTCTAGGAAGAATACAACAAAATTTTATTAAAATAAATTGTTTAAATTACAAACTAACAAGCTTATGCAAAATTTACACACAAAAATTAAATTATGAAAATTTTTGAAAATATTTTTTTTAGGTAGTGACCTTTCTACAAAGAATACAATAAAACTTTATTAAAATAAATTGTTTGGGATACAAATTAACAAGCTTATACAGAAGTTCAAAAAAATATTATTAAAATTTAATTTTTGGAAATTTTTGAAAATAATTTTTTTGGTAATATGACTTTTCTAGTAAGAATCGAACAAAACTTTATTAAAATAAATTGTTTAGGTTACAAATTAACAAACTTATACAAAGTTTCAAAAAAATTATTAAAATTTTGGAAATCTTTGAAAATATTTTTTTTTGGTAAAATGACTTTTCCAGGACGAATACAACAAAACTTTATTAAAATAAATTGTTTGGTATACAAATTAACAAGCTTATGCAAAGTTTCAAAATATTATTAAAATTTTGAAGAATTTCCACACACAAAAATTAAATTTTGGAAATTTTTGAAAATATTTTTTTTAGGTAGTGACTTTTCTACAAAGAATACAATGAAACTTTATTCATATAAATTGTTTGGAATACAAATTAACAAGCTTATCAGAATTAAAAAAAATATATATTAAAATTTAATTTTTTGGAAATTTTTGAAAATAATTTTTTAGGTAATATGACTTTTCTAGTAAGAATTCAACAAAACTTTATTAAAGTAAATTGTTTAGGTTACAAATTAACAAGCTTATGCAAAGCATCAAAAAAATTATTAAAATTTTGGAAATTTTTGAAAATATTTTGTAGGTAATATGACTTTTCTAGGAAGAATACAACAAAATTTTATTAAAATAAATTGTTTAGATTACAAATTAACGAGCTTATGTAAAGTTTCAAAAAAATTATTAAAATTTAGGAATTTTTTGAAAATTTTATTTTAGGTAAAATGACTTGTCTAGGACGAATAGAACAAAACTTTATTAAAATAAATTGTTTAGATTACAAACTAACAAGCTAATGCAAAATTTACACAAACAAAAATTAAATTTTAGAAATTTTTGAAAATATTTATTTTAGGTAGTGACTTTTCTACAGAGAATACAATGAAAATATATTAAAATAAATTGTTTAGAATACAAATTAACATGCTTATACAGAATTTCAAAAATATATTATTAAAATTTAATTTTTTGGAAATTTTTGAAAATAATTTTTTAGGTAATATGATTTTTCTAGTAAGAATCCAACAAAACTTTATTAAAATAAATTGTTTAGATTACAAATTAACAAGTTTATACAAAGTTTCAAAAAAATTATTAAAATTTTGGAAATCTTTGAAAATATTTTCTTAGGTAAAATGACTATTCCAGGACGAATACAACAAAACTTTATTAAAATAAATTGTTTAGTATACAAATTAACAAGCTTATAAAAAGTTTCAAAATATTATTAAAATTTTTAAAATTTTTGAAAATATTTTTGTAGATAAAATTATTTTTCTAGGACGAATACAACAAAACTTTATTAAAATAAATTATTTAGTATACAAATTAACAAGCTTATGCAAAGTTTCAAAAAACTTATTAAAATTTTGGAAATTTTTGAAAATATTTTTTTAGATAATATGACTTTTCTAGGAAGAATACAACAAAACTTTATTGAAACAAATTGTTTAGATTACAAATTAACGAGCTTATGCAAAGTTTCAAACAAATTATTAAAATTTTTAAAAATATTTTTGTAGAAAAAATGACTTTTAGGAAGAATACAACAAAACTTTATTAAAATAAAGTGTTTAGATTACAATTAACAAGTTTATACAAAGTTTAAAAAATAATAATTAAAATTTTGGACATTTTTGAAAATATCTTTATTAGTTAAAATGACTTTTCTAGGACGAATACAAGAAAACTTTATTAAAATAAATTGTTTAGAATACAAATTAATAATCTTATGCAGAATTTAAAAAAAAATATATTTAAATTTTAAAAATTTTGAAAATATTTTTTTAGGTATAATGACTTTTCTAGGAAGAATACAACAAAACTTTAATCAAATAAATTGTTTAGTATACAAATTAACAAGCTTATGCAAAGTTTCAAAAAAAATTATTAAAATTTTGGAAATTTTTGAAAATATTTTCTTAGGTAATATGACTTTTCTAGGAAGAATACAACAAAACTTTATTAAAATAAATTGTTCAGATTATAAATTAACGAGCTTATGCAAAGTTTCAATTTTTTTTAATTAAAATTTGGAAATTTTGGATTGCTGATAGCTAAGTGGCTATGACAATATGCACTGTATAAGGTATATATATATATAAATGAGTGACCCAAAGGATAACTAGAAGAGGGAATGATCATCGAGTGCATCATTTGCAACTACAAAGGGTGCTCTGTATGATGTCTATCAAATAATGTATGTATATTTGTTTGCTATACAAAAATATTTTCATGTGCTTTAGTTATTTGGAATGGTGAACATTTGTAAATACTTATTGTATGATACTAACATATAATAATAAATAATAATCTTGTACTGAGCATTGGGGAACAAGAGTTCAAACCCTGCTGGAGGCGAAATTTTTTGAATCACTATTCACTGCTTTATAAAGGCACCGTACATGTATAGTAATGATGAAATGAAGAGAATACTGATGTATATCCGGATAATTGATTACTTGATACATATAAAGGGAGGATTGAAGCAAATACTGACAGTACTAGGATTGACAGTATTATTGGCCATGTAAGGTGCCTTTATGTGAAGGTAAATACGAAGTGATTACATTCATTTGAGCTCCTTCCTTGGGCTGCTAGCTATAAAGATAGATATTTTATATGTGTGTGTGTTGTAGTCTATTTCTTATAGAAGCCAGCAGAAAAGAAACCTTTAGGTCCCTAAAATTGAATAATTAGGCCCTAAGTGGCCATTATTCAGCAACGTACCATAAATGTATCAATAGCCATTGAACCCACAAGTATTTATTGTTATATCAACAATAAATACATTATCTAGAAGGCATCTTACATGATCAATCAATAAGGCACCTTACATGGTCAATACTACTGTCAATCCTATAACCAGGGATCTAGTACTGTCAGTATTTGCTTGAATCCTCCTTTTATATTTATCAACTAATCAGTTATCTGGATATACATCAGTATTCTCTTCATTTCATCATTACTATACCTTACACGATAAGTAATACTGTCAATATTTTAGAATAATGAACATTTTAAACATATTATTGCATAGTAATACTGTCATATTGACAATATTATTGAACATGTAAGGTGCCTTTATAACACTGTCAATATTTTAGAATAATTACAGTATTTATTGTACAATAACATGTTTAAAAAGTTCATTATTCTAAAATATTGACAGTATCGCTTTTCATTTAAGGTATAGTAACGATAAAATGAAGAGAATAATGATGTTTATCTGGATAATTGATTATTTGATAAATATAAGAGGATTGAAGCAAATACTGACAGTATTATTGACTGTTTAAGGTGCTTTTAAGGAATGTAGTTACTTTAGATTCTTTCAATTGGAAACACTGAATAATAAAACAAAAGGTGTCATCAAAGCTGGGGTGTTGTTGGAATTTGTTTTGGCGATTTCTGTCACAATGACATTTTCAATTTGTCGATCGAACAGCTTATGGGACCTATAAGTTTATGGCATATTGATGAATATGGGCATCAGAGGAGTGTAATCACCCCAGTATTAACTTGAATTTCACTGAAAAATTATGAAATGTGATTTGTGATCAAAATTTCGCACACAACAGGGTTTGAATTGTCACTCCCCAATGCTCAGTACAAGACAGACAGCACCTTTAACCACTAGCCACTGAGCTGGATAGTCAGTTCTCATTATTTAATACTTAATTATAAAAGATCTCAGTTCCAACTCTTTCTATGAAAATTACCAAAACAAAATCGAATCATCTACACTGTCAAATTCTATTAAATTTATAAATTTGCCATGGTAAATTATTTGTATGTATAGTATAGCATGTGTAGTATGGTGATAAATAAGAAAATTGTATGTTATTGTGAATTACACTGAAAAAATATCGGCTACCCCCCAAAAATCAATACCGAAAGACCTTCACAGCGCCTCAACGAAATCCGGGCGGCCATTACCCAATCGATACTCATTTATTTCGTGGCCCGTGCTGGCATAATTAAAAAACCACTTACGTCTCTAAACTGCACGAGCCCCAGCTCCCCGAGCTCGGAAACACAGGCATAAGCGGCCTCGCTCTGCAAAAACAGCTGACACAGGGTCATCTCCGCACTCCGGAAAAGCGACCCCATTTTGAGCAGCACACACGCGCGTTTACAACTAAAAACGAACTAAAATCCAGCCGCAACGACCAGTACACTAGGGGCTGTATGCTCTATTCCATGTACGACTCAAACTGAATGCGAAACCAGCGCGACACACACAACCATGCGCCGGCAACAACTCGCAACTGACTGAAATGAAATTGGAGTGAAACAGCCGGACGGCGTGTCACGTGACCAATCGGCTGGGGGGATTGACAGGCAAGTCGGCGCGAAATTTAAACATCTAAAATTAGTTATGATATTCTCACCATCTCTGCTTCGTCCTACAATTCTTATCAAACCAGCTAGCTGCATCTGCATCGAATACACCTCATCCCATTTCATGCCCTTGGGCATAAATTAACATTTTTGGTTCAACTTCTGCTGCCCCTTCATTTCCTCGCTCTTCCAATCCTTCTTCCTTTTATTCCTGATATATTCATTTTATTTGTATTTCAGTACTTTATTATTACTTTTAAAAGAATTTCCTTGCTTAGCTATTTTTGGTGCATTTGTCGTATTTTAATGGCTTTTTAATAATACAATATGCTCTCCTGCTGTCCCTTCCTTTCCTCGCTCTTCCTATCATTCTTCCCATTCACCGGCACACCCCCCGGCAACCCCCTACGTTTTCCACCTTGATGCATATTAACTACACCATTCCAATCCATTTGATTACCACGTAAATCAGGACCGTACCACCTCCCTGTCCCAAAACACTGTGATCCCCCACTAGTTTGTAGGTATTTACTATAGATAATTATACATATGTTCACACTACATACTTGTACACATGACTATGTATTTATTTGTCTACAAAATCTTGCAAGTCAAACATTTTTTTATTATATTGGCTATAATAAATGTATTGTTATTTATTTTCAATGTACCAATATTAAATCTTATTTTAAAATGATTATTATTAATTTGATTTATTATAAAATTATATATTATTAATTTTACCTTAAATGCCCCTCGAATATTTTCAGTCCGGCCCTGTGCTGTAAGAATCAACGGCAACGGTGCCGTTAACGCTCGTCAACGGTCGCTGTGACGTATGTCCGGTTCCGTTGAGGCCGTTGATGCTGGTCGGAGGGGACGCTATAGTTCAGCATCATGGCGGCAGGTCCGCGTCACCTCCCCGAAAATTGCTGATTGTATGTGCATTACAACGACTACAATCACCAAACTCGGCTAAAAGATGGGCTGGGATGGCAAACATCCAAGGCCGCGCAGAGGCAGTTGCAGCTATTGTAAGTATAATGCTAAACTTGTCTGAATTTTCCGGTGTGTGACTACAGCCATTCCGCCATTATTGCGGGTTGTCGTGTAACTAACGAAATCCGATCAGGGCTGTTTTTTTCGATATCACTGTATTTAGTTTGGTTGTTTCATGGGTGGGTTGTTTGTTCTAGATGCTGGCTGTCGAATTAAAATTACATAAATTCAGTCTGCTCCTGTATTTTAACGCGAAACGGGTTATACGTGTGTCATATAAATTTCGGATTTTAATGGGGAAATTGTCACCAGTAATTTGTTTTAGTGATGGCTTGCGGTTTTATTAATATTTTTTAGCCTGCTTTGATTTTTGGATTTGTTCGGTTTTTTTCCGTTATGGCAGCGTCGGTTAAATTCGGTTGGTAGCCCTGCTCGGTGGCAGATTTTTGTTTTGACAGTTGTCTAACCGGTGAGTTTGTTTTTGTTGATATTATTTTTGTGTGCGGCAGTTGTATCGTATCGCGTTTTATTGGTAAGCAGTAATTTAATATTAGAATAAACGAGTACTGTATTTGTGAATACGGAACTGATAGGGTGCAAGAAATATTTTAAAACTATAATGTGACCATTTCCCTAACCAATAAACCATTATCTTGGCACTTCGCTGCTGGGTGAATAGAAACCACTTGGATGTGGTTGGTTTTGATTAGCTTTGTTATTTTTATTGATATTAATATTTAATTAGTAATTTGGGGTTACTTGTTTGTTAATTACATTCATGGGTATGTCTTTATTTTTATATCACTAGCAACCTATGAAACAATTGATTCATATTGAGGTTGTATTTTATTATATTAATTACATTGTGTTAGGTTACTTATTGATGATTTTTACTGGTGAGTTTTATGATTTTACCTGTTCTAGTTGTTACATTCAATCATTTTTGTGTGCTCATTACTCCGATTTAAGAGCTTGCCTGCATTCTTTCTATAACAAAATAGTTTAACCCTTTCGGCCCTGCTGGTGCCATTTGCCACCATAACATTTACAAGCCTCTACTTACTGTGCCTATCCATAGGTTTGCTTTTAATCACTAGATCTACAACTACTTTTTAATCCTTTTTGGATAGTTTTATGCCTAATATTTGTATATTAGGTGTTTTTATTTATTGGCCAATGCCTAATAATTCTGTTTAAGAGTTTCAGCTAGTTTTATAACTGATATTCATATATTAGTTGGTTTTCTTTACTTGCCAATGCCTAATAATTCTGTTTTAAAAGTTATTAGCTAGTTTTATACCTAATATTCATATATTAGTTGGTTTTCTTTACTCACCAATGCCTAATAATTCTGTTTTAATAGTTATTAGCTAGTTTTATACCTGATATTCATATATTAGTTGGTTTTCTTTACTCGCCAATGCCTAATAATTATGTTTTAAGAGTTATTAGCTAGTTTTATACCTGATATTCATATATTAGTTGGTTTTCTTTACTCGCCAATGCCTAATATTTATATTTTAAGAGTTATTAGCTAGTTTTATACTTGATATTCATATATTAGTTGGTTTTCTTTACTCACCAATGCCTAATAATTCTGTTTTAAGAGTTATTAGCTAGTTTTATACCTGATATTCATATATTAGTTGGTTTTCTTTACTCGCCAATGCCTAATATTTATATTTTAAGAGTTATTAGCTAGTTTTATACTTGATATTCATATATTAGTTGGTTTTCTTTACTCACCAATGCATAATAATTCTGTTTTAAAAGTTATTAGCTAGTTTTATACCTGATATTCATATATTAGTTGGTTTTCTTTTACTAAAATATTTCAAATGAAAATTACAAATATTCATATCCAAACAAATAAATAATATAATATTCTTTTGTAATGGTTGTGTTCTTCCTACAAGCGTTTCGACTGCCTGTCTGATAGTTTGGGTTTAGAAGATTTATTTTGTGTCCTCAGTTTTGTATGTTATTATTTTTTTAGGCATCAGCCCTTGGCCTTTCCACCTCATTGTTTATATATATATATATATATATATATATATATATATATATATATATTTTAATAAATATTGTTCCCAAATAAGTTTATATACAGTGTGCAGCAACCAAAATTCAATTGGATTTTTTATTGAAAAAATAAAATAAGCATGTAATAATACAATATATACAATGTTTTCTACAAGAGCTTTATTGCTCAACAGAATAGCATACATTTGTTGCAGTAACTCCACCATGTGCCATCGCAGCTCATTCCAACTTCCTCATGTATGGGTTGTCCAGCACTACTACACTTCTATGTTGTGGCATTAACATATGTTAATCTTTCTGATTGGGTTCTAGTTCATCATACATGGTACAACATGGCCACCAAATACTATCGTGGTGTTATATCAATGGAAAATATATTGGGCTATGGTTTTCAAAGACCAAGACAACTTTATCTGCTCATATAAGGGTCCACATTCTTTTTTAGTGAACAGTTTTATCAGTTTAAAATAAAATTGTATATCATTCTTTCTTTGTTTTATGTCTTTATGCTGGAATTTATAAAATTGTTATCTCCAGCATTTGTTCTTGATCTTTGTAGTTATATACTGTTATAAGTGTTGTTTTTTTTAGTGAGCATTTTAATCAGTTTAAAAGAAAATGTATATCGTTCTTTGTTTGAGTTGTATGGCTTAATGCTGGAATTTATTGAATTTTTATCTCCAGCATTTGTTCTTGATCTTTGTAGTTATATACTGTTATAACTGTTTTTTTAGCGAGCAGTTTAATCAGTTTTTAATTTTTTTTTTGTATATCGTACTTTGTGTGAGTTGTATGTCTTAATGCTGGAATTTAATGAACTTTTATCTCCATCATTTATTTTTGCATACATCGAAAGGTAAAAGGCAAATAGATAATATATATATAATTTATTTTTGATCTACGTATTTGTAGATGATTTGCTGTTCTAGTTTGATAGTTATGTATATCACTAATGTTTGTTGTGTGTGTGTTCCAATTTTGTATTTTTAGCTGTTTGTAGTTTCTCTATTACTTGGAATTGTTATATTTTAAATAGGTTTTGGATGTTATTGATTTGTGTTTGGTATAGTTGATTTGTGGGGAGTCTCCAGTCATATCCATATATAGGTGATGAATATCAACATCAACATTTCGGAGCTTTGTGGATTTTATAAATTTTATATTTTTCCTCTTTAAAAATGTAGTAGTACATCTGAGGAAGTATATTTGTATGAAGAAATAAAATTTTGTAGTGATGTGTTATTATGGTTACCCCAATCTGTTATTAAATATCAGAGGTGGCTTTTGATGTTGGTATGGTGTTATGGAAATATTAAGATGGTCCCCTTAATGGCTTTATTTTTTCATCATCATATCTATATCCTTATTCCAGGTTAAGTACTAATACTAAGCATAGTTTTATTAATGATATTTATATATTAGTCGTTTCCCATTACTTGCTAGTACTTTATATTTCAGTTTAATTCCTAATGAATAATTATTAGCTAGTTTTAGATAATTAAAACTACTTTTTAATTCTTTTTATATAGTTTTATATCTAATACTGACATATTAGATGTTTTTCTTTACTCACCTATGCCTAATAATTCTCTTTTAAAGAATTTCAATACTAATTTATAATTATTAGCTAGTTTTAGTGATTTATTATCACATTAGAGGATTTTTATTACTGTTATTTAAGCTTGAGTGCAAACATATAATTATTAGCTAGTTTTAGATAATTACAACTACTTTTTAATTCTTTTTGGATAGTTTTATATCTAATACTGACATATTAGATGTTTTTCTTTACTTGCCTATGCCTAATAATTCTCTTTTAAAGAATTTCAATACCAATTTATAATTTTTAGCTAGTTTTAGTGATTTATTATCACATTTGAGGATTTTTATTACTGTTATTTAAGCTGGAGTGCAAACATATAATTATTAGCTAGTTTTAGATAATTACAACTACTTTTTAATTCTTTTTGGATAGTTTTATATCTAATACTGACATATTAGATGTTTTTCTTTACTCGCCAATGCCTAATAATTCCTTTTTTGAAGAATTTAAATCCTAATTTATAATTATTAGCTAGTTTTGGTGATTTACAATCACATTTGAGGAATTTTATTTAAGCTTGAATGCAAATATATAATTATTACCTAGTTTTAGTGATTTTATAATCACATTTATGGAATTTTATTTATAATTTAGCTAATTTTTGTTCTACGATATATTTTTTAGATAGTTTTATGCCTGATATACAAATTATTATTTAATATATAAATATTTTAGTATTTATACAAACATATAGTTGTTTTTTATTACTCGCCCGTGCCTTATAATTTTCTTTTAGTTTTACTAATTTAATTTTAGTAATTTATAATCAAATTTGTGGATTTTATTTAATTTTAATCCTCTTCAGATAGTTTTATGTCTGACATGTATATATAACTTATTTTTATTCACTGGCAAGTGCCTTATAACTTTTTTTTTTAATGAGTTTCATTAATAATATATGAGCTAGTTTTAGTGATTTAAAAACACATTTGGGGAATTTTATGAATAAAATTTAAACATAACTAATTTAAATGACAAAACCATCTATTTAATTGTTTTAATCTTAAAAAAGAGACCTTTATTAGACATAGTCATCACATAATTAAAATCAAGCATATATGTTCTACAACAATAAGAGCAATAAGTTTTACTCAATTTCACTACTGTTCTATATATATATTATATATATATATATATATATATATATATATATATATATATATATATATTTTACTATGAAAAAGACTAACCACATTGTGAGGATTAAATGAAATTAGAGTTAGTTAGAGGTACTTTGACCTTCATTACCTATCTAAAAACATGACGTTACTGTGAAAGGAACTAACCATTTTTTTATTTTTATTTATTTACAATATATAATAATAGATTTTGGTTTTTTTGATATTATCAGATATATATTAACATTGTACCTTATCTTGCCCTACACCAATAGGCATTTGATTAAATAAATGATTAATATTGTAATTTTTTTTTAATATTTTAAAGTTTTTAATTATACATTAATGAATTTTATAGCCATACCTTTAATTTTATTTAAATAGTATACATTTCTAAAGCCAAACTGTTGTGTGTTATTATTAGTAGTAGTATTTGTGGTAGTAGTATATGGTTATAGTAGTATTAGTTAGTAGTAGTATTAGTAATAGTAGTATTAGTGGTAATAAGCTTAGTAGAAGTCAGTGCACTGCATAGTATTATGTAAATGGGGGACGCCCTAAAAATAATGTGCAACAGTTTGGTGGCAGATTTGATGTGGTAGAGGATTAAATGCTGAATAGTGAATCTTAAAGGCAGATTAATGATTACTCACTTTAACTAGAAACAGACTTACAATGTTTGTAGTTGTGAGATTTGTAATGAGTTTTTGTCTATTCAGGTCAATTAAGATAATTTTTATTTTTTTTAACTGATAACAGTCTTTTTCATAATTGTGGTATTATGTCTACTATAGGTCATTCAGCTGAAAGTGCCTAGAGGCAGTTTCACCTGAATGGCCTAGTACATATTGTGGTGAATAAAATTAGTTGAGTTAATTAGAATTAACTCAACTAATTTTAATCACCACAATATGTACTATATGCTGTATAACTGGTATAACTATACTTTCTTATACCAGCATCCTAGCTGTCTGAGAATATCGAAATAACCATAATATAATACATTATGGTTATCGAATATCGAAATAACCATAATATAATACATTATGGTTATTTCGATATTCTCAAACAGCTAAGATGCTGGTATAAGAAAGTATAGTTATACCAGTTATACCGCATATAGTACATATTGTGTTGATGTATTCTAAATAAATAAAAAATAAAAAAGTGGTTAGTTCCTTTCACAGTAACGTCATGTTTTTAAACAGGTAATTAAGGTCAAAGTACCTCTAACTAACTCTAATTTCTTTTAATCCTCACAATGTAACTACATTGTGAGGATTAAAAGAAATTAGAGACATGACGTTACTATTAAAAAGATTAACTAATCTTTTTAATAGTAACGTCATGTCTTTAGGCAGTTCATTCAGGCCAAAGTAGATATTAACTGGCGGGCTTTACTTCTCAAACCTAATGATCTAATCCTCAGAATGAGGCGAGTCTTTTTCATACTAGTATCTATCAAATTTTTAGGCAGGTCATCGTAGGGGCTTATTGTGACAACCTGGGGAGCTTTGCTTCTCAGGTCCAATTAAGTCATTTATAAACTGAGACTTAGTTTATTTTAGCCCGTATGACAAGGCGAGTTTTTTTCAAAATAGTAGTCTCATGTTTATAGACAGATCATTCAGGCTCAAAATAGGTGGTAACTGGGTACTTTACTTCTCAAACCCAATCACGTTTTTTTAACTGACCCTAAATCCTCATAATGAGGCGAGACTTCTTCATAATAGTATTAATTTTTTAGGTAGGTCAATTAGGTGAACATAGGGACTTATTGTGACAACCTGGGGAGCTTTGCTTCTCAGATCCAATTAAGTCATTTATAAACTGAGACTTAGTTTATTTTAACCCGTATGACGAGGCGAGTTTTTTTCAGAATAGTAGTCTCATGTTTATAGACAGGTCATTCAGGCTCAAAATAGGTGATAACTGGGTACTTTACTTCTCAAACCCAATCACGTTTTTTTTAACTGACCCCAAATCCTCATAATGAGGCGAGACTTCTTCATAATAGTATCAATTTTTTAGGTAGGTCAATTAGGTGAACATAGGGACTTATTGTGACAACCTGGGGAGCTTTGCTTCTCAGGTCCAATTAAGTCATTTATAAACTGAGACTTAATTTATTTTAACCCGTATGACGAGGCGAGTTTTTTTTTCATAATAGTAGTCTCATGTTTATAGACAGGCCATTCAGGCTCAAAATAGGTGGTATCTGGGTACTTTACTTCTCAAACACAATCACGTTTTTTTTAACTAACCCCAAATCCTCACAATGAGGCGAGTCTTCTTCATAGTACTATCAATTTTTTAGGTAGGTCAATTAGGTGAACATAGGGACTTATTGTGACAACCTGGGGAGCTTTGCTTCTCAGATCCAATTAAGTCATTTATAAACTGAGACTTAGTTTATTTTAGCCCGTATGACGAGGCGAGTTTTTTTTTCACAATAGTAGTCTCATGTTTATAGGCAGGTCATTTAGGGCCAAAATAGGTGATATGTGGGTACCTTACTTCTCAAACCCAATCACGTTTTTTTTAACTGACTCTAAATCCTCACAATAAGGTGAGTCTACTTCATAGTAGTATCAAATGTGTAGGCAGGACTAATTGCGACAACCTGGGGAGCTTGCTTTTCAGATCCAATTAAGTCATATAAACTGAGACTTAGTTTATTTTAGCCCTTATGACGAGGCGAGTTTTTTTAATAATAGTCTCATGTTTATAGACAGGTTCAAAATAGGTAGTATCTGGGTAAACCCAAACCAAACCATAGTAGTCTCATGTTTATAGGTAGGTCATTCAGGCTCAAAGTAGGTAGTAACTGGGTACTTTACTCAAACTCAATTATGTTTATTTTTAACTGCCACTAAATTCTCACAATGAGGCGAGTCTTCTTCACAGTAGTAACAAATTTGTAGGCAGGTCAATCAGGTCATTGTAGGGACTAATTGTGACAACCTGGGGAGCTTTGCTTTTCAGATCCAATTAAGTCATTTACAAACTGAGACTTAGTTTATTTTAGCCCTTATAATGAGGCGAGTTTTTTTAATAGTAGTCTCATATTTATAGGCAGGTCACTCAGGGTCAAAATAGGTATCTGGGTACTTTACTTCTCAAACCCAATTATGTTTTTTCTTAACTGACCCTAAATCCTCATAATGAGGCGAGTTTTCATTATAAATAGTTCAAATTTTTAGGTAGGTCAATTAGGTGAACATAGGGACTTATTGTGACAACCTGGGAAGCTTTGCTTCTCAGACCCAATTAAGTCATTTTTATAAATTGAGACTAGTTTTTTTAGTCCTTAATGCGAGGCGAGTCTTTTTCATAATAGTAGTCTCATATTTATAGGCAGGTCATTCATGCTCAAAGTAGGTGTTAACTGGGTACTTTACTTCTCAAACTCGATCATGTTTTTTTTAACTGCCACTAAATCCTCACAATGAGGCGAATGTTCTTTAAAGTAGTATCCAATTTTTACGCAGGTAAAAAACCAAATCACATTTTATTTAACTGACCCCAAATCCTCACAATGAGGCGAGTCTTCTTCATAGTAGTATCAATTTTTTAGGGTCAATTAGGTGAACATAGGGACTTATTGTGACAACCTGGGGAGCTTTGCTTTTCAGATCCAATTAAGTCATTTACAAACTGAGACTTAGTTTATTTTAGCCCTTATAATGAGGCGAGTTTTTTTAATAGTAGTCTCATATTTATAGGCAGGTCACTCAGGGTCAAAATAGGTATCTGGGTACTTTACTTCTCAAACCCAATTATGTTTTTTCTTAACTGACCCTAAATCCTCACAATGAGGCGAATTTTCTTCATAAATAGTATCAAATTTTTAGGTAGGTCAATTAGGTGAACATAGGGACTTATTGTGACAACCTGGGAAGCTTTGCTTCTCAGACCCAATGAAGTCATTTTTATAAATTGAGACTAGTTTTTTTTTTTAGTCCTCAATACGAGGCGAGTCTTTTTCATAATAGTAGTCTCATATTTATAGGCAGGCCATTCATGCTCAAATTAGGTGTTAACTGGGTACTTTACTTCTCAAACTCGATCATGTCTTTTTTAACTGACACTAAATCCTCACAATGAGGCGAGTGTTCTTTAAAGTAGTATCCAATTTTTACGCAGGTAAAAAACCAAATCACATTTTTTTTAACTGACCCCAAATCCTCACAATGAGGCGAGTCTTCTTCATAGTAGTATCAATTTTTTAGGGTCAATTAGGTGAACATAGGGACTTATTGTGACAACCTGGGGAGCTTTGCTTTTCAGATCCAATTAAGTCATTTATAAACTGAGACTTAGTTTATTTTAGCATATATGACGAGACGAGTTTTTTGAATAGTAGTCTCATGTTTATAGGCAGGTCATTCAGGGTCAAAATAGGTGGTATCTGGGTACTTTAGTTCTCAAACCCAATTTTTTTTAACCGACCCTAAATCCTCTCAATGAGGCGAGTTTTCTTCATAGTAGTCTCAAAATTTTAGGCAGGTGAATCAGTCATTGTAGGGACTAATTGTGATAATCTGGAGAGCTTTGCTTCTCAGACCCAATTAAGTCATTTTCATAAATTGAAACTAGTTTCATTTAGTCTTTAAATCAGAGCGAATCTTTTTCATAATTGTAGTCTCATGTGTATACACAAAGTATATGGGGCACATGATATGCACATGCATTGCATGTATTTAGGTTTATTTGGTATAGGCAAGTCATTCAGGTCAAATTAGGTGGTAACTGGGTACTTTACCCAATCATGTTTTTATTTAAACCGACACTAAATCTTCACAATGAGGCGAGTTTTGTTCATAGTTGTATCAAATTTGTATGCAGGTCAATCAGGTCATTGTAGAGACTAATTGTGACCACCTGGGGAGCTTTGCTCCTCCTCTTTACCTTTTGTAATAAATTTCTCAGGTCATCGTAAGGAATAATTGTGACAACCTAGGGAGCTTGCTTCTCCGGCTCAATTGTCATTTTCATAAATTGAGACTAGTATATTTTAATCCTTAAGACAAAGCTATTATTTTTCATAATAGTAGATCCAATTAAGTCATTTATAAACTGAGATTTAGTTTATTTTAACCCGTAAGACGAGGCGAGTTTTAAAGTGGCGTTGCCACATTTATTGTTTTGACACCGTCTTCTTGTTACATCTGCCTTGTAGGGTCCCCCTAACCCTGAAAATCATCACTCTGAAAGCTTTTCGGTCTGTGGCTAGGTGGTAACTGGCGGGCTTTACTTCTGAAACCTAATAATCTAATTCTCAAAATGAGGCGAGTCTTTTTCATAGTGGTATCTATGAAACTTTTAGGCAGGTCATCGTTATTGTGACAACCTGGGGATCTTTGCTTCTCAGATCCAATTAAGTCATTTCTAAACTGAGATTTAGTTTATTTTAGCCCGTATGACGAGGCGAGTTTTAAAGTGGCGTTGCCACATTTATTGTTTTGATACCGTCTTCTAGTTACATGTGCCTTGTAGGGTCCCCCTAATGCTGGCAATCCTCACTCTGAAAGCTTCTTGGTCTATGGTCTATTTCTCCTGCATCTCTGGTTTCGGTCTATTCTCTTGTTCGGGTTCTTGAGCCCTGAAGCTTCTGCGTTCTTCTTTAATCCCGGTTAGTATTATTTGCAACAATCGATATCGTTCTCTCAATACATCTCCCAAATCCGACAACTTATCTCGGTAAGTAATTCTCTTAGAGTAATCCATGTTCTTGGAACCTTTTCATGTGATTGTTTTGCAACCCATGATATTTTCAATATACTTTTGTGGATCCACATTTCCAGTGCATTGATTTTATTCATTGTTAGCTTCAAGGTCCACTCTGTGAAATAAGACCGACCATATATAACATTCCGTCATTCTCTGTCTGGGCTTCAAATTAATATTGTTGCACAGGAATTATTTCATATTTGAGAAGCTATTTTTATCCATTGCAATTTTCCGCTAAATTTCTACATCAGAATCTAGCTGGTCTAATCACATACGTGAATTTCCTTACTTTTTCGATTGGTTTTCCATCTAGTTGTAATGATGTAGTAGGATGAGGTTCCCGGCTGGTTCCCCACAGCATTGGCGGCATCGACTCTGCAACTGGACCTCAGCATTGGCGTCATCGGCAGGATCTTTACATGTCCACGCATCAAAATTGGTGGCAGCGGGCCCCGGTGTTATACACATCATAGTGTACACATGCATATTGGGTTGCATCCATTACAGGTGCTTTACTTCTCAAAACTAATGAAAATTTTCTTATTACTTTTCAACTCCAATTCATTTATAAACTGAAAATTCGGTTATTTTAGCCCTTATGACGAGGCGAGTTTTTTAATAGTAGTCTCATATCTATAGGCAGGTCATTTAGGGTCAAAATAGGTGGTATCTGAGTACATTACAACTTTCTCAAACCCAATTATGGTTTTTTAACTGACTCAAAATCCTCACATTTAGACGAGTTTTCTTCATATTGGTATCAAATTGAGGCATTTTAATTAATTTGAATTCTCACAATGACGCAAGTCTTTTTCAAACTATCAAATATTCAGGCAGATCAATTAGGTCATTGTAGGGACTAATTGTGACAACCTGGGGAGCTTTGCTTTTCAGATTCAATTAAGTCATTTATAAACTGAGACTTAGTCTATTTTACCCCTTATGACAAGGCGAGTTTTTTTATAGTAGTGGTAGTCTCATGTTTATAGACAGGTGATTCAGGGTCAAAATAGGTGGTATCTGGGTACTTTACTTCTCAAACCCAATTATGTTTTTTTTAACAGACTCAAAATCCTCACAATTAGACGTTTTCTTCATAGTAGTATCAAATTGAGGCATTTATTTCAATTCTCACAATGACACAAGTCTTTTTCAAATCATTCAAATATTTAGGCAGGCAGGGGATTTCTCAAATTCAATTAAGTCAAGACGGAAAGACCCGTGAAGGGTCAATAGTCTAATAAAGATGGTTATATATATATATATATATATATATATATATATATATATATATATATATAATTAAGTCATTCTTTTTAAACTGAGACTAATTTATTTCGTTCCTTATGAGTCTTTTTCATGTTAATAGTCTCATGTCTATAGTTAGGTCATTTAATTCAAATTAGTGATTCATTGTGATATCCTAAGGGATAATAGCCCCTTAGGATATCACAATGAAGATCCCAGATCCAATGATATCTTCAATGAATAGATCATTATCATGAGTGGTGGGATTTGCTAGTAAAATCTGTTCTAGGTCAAACAATTAAATTTCATAGGTTTACCTATGCCAACGTCCCAATAAAGCATCGACCCCAAACCAATAAAACTAAATACCATTCTCTATTCGCATCCAAACTGTAAAATCGTTAATACAACTGCCAGTCAATCAGAGTTTATGGGATACATTTTATAGTCAGTTAGGGTTTCATTCATTCTTACTCGCGTTTATAGAAGAATGTCACTACTCACCGGTAGAATAATTTTAATTTCAATTAAACTCAAAATTAACGGGAGCAGACACAGTGCTAATATAAAAGTGAGTGCATCAGAGACCTCCAAGATATTCAAGACCTTCCAGACATTCAAGGATTTAAGACATGGAAGAATTTAAAAACATGCAGGAATGTAATGACATCCAAGAATTTAATAACATCCAGGAATTTAAAGAGAGGATAAGAGTAGCAGCATCACATCTTTATTGAAGAGTAGTAGAAATAGGTAGGGTGGTTATAGTGAGCACCACGCGACGTATTCCACTCGATTCGTTTAAGTTTTACCGCTTTTCAGAGCCCCCGCGTTTCGTTTGTTTGTCCACTCTTTTTGTCGTTTACTTTAGGTACTAGTAGGGAGCATTTTTGTGTGTGTTTCAGCATATTAACGATTGTACCACCATCCTCTCCACTGTTGCAATGACACATACGACTATTGGTGAGTGATTAGAATTTTATTATTTCTTAGACTTTGTATTTCATAATTTTCTTCTTTTACAGTTGTTGCTGTCATTAGGCGATATGGGGTGGATGGTTAAAAATTGCAAAGCTTTAACACTGGCTATTCAAAGGTATGATATGAGATTTATTATTTTTGCTTGTCGATTTCTATTCACGAATCAAGAGTAGCTATTTTTAGCTAATTGAGCGTTGTTACTATTATCAAATTAAGTTTATTGATGTTAATGGCAGAGATTTACTAGTTTTTCAGTAGCATCAAAGGTTTTACGATGTTTAAACAACTCAAAAAAAAACTCGGTATGATTATTATTATATATATTAAATTAAATGAACTTTGTTTTGTTAGCTCATACCGAGTTTTTTTAGTAATTTATTATTAAAATTGTTTTTGAAATTTAAAAAAAGTAAATTAATTTTTAACTTAATATTGATTTGATTTGAAACTAAAAAAAAATGTTCATGTAATTTATTTGAATTTTTAATTGAACTTATATATATTAATTGTTTTTAGTTTCAAATCAAATCAATATTAAGTTCAATTTAAGAAATAAATCACCTTTATTTAAATTTAATTCTTAATGTAAATAAAGGTAAGTTCATGTGATTTATTTCTTAAATTGAACTTATTATTGATTTGATTTGAAACTAACAAAACAAAGTTCATTTGATTTAATTGTTTTGAATTTGAATTACTTTTTTTAAAAATTGAACTTAATATTGATTTGATTTGAAACTAAAAACAATTAATATTAATTAAGTTCAATTAAAAATTCAAATAAATCAAATGAACTTTTTTTTAGTTTCAAATCAAATCAATGTTAAGTTCAAAATTAATTTACTTTTTTTAAATTTCAAAAACAATTTTAATAATAAAGTACTAAAAAAACTATAAAAATTATCATGAGTGGTGGGATTTGCTAGTAAAATCTGTTCTAGGTCAAACAATTAAATTTCATAGGTTTACCTATGCCAACGTCCCAATAAAGCATCGACCCCAAACCAATAAAACTAAATACCATTCTCTATTCGCATGCAAACTATAACAACTAAAACAATTTTAATATTAAAGTACTAAAAAAACTCGGTATGAGCTAAGAATGGTTACTTTTAATTCGCGAATAGAAATCGAAATTTTATTTTAAGAAAAAATTATTTATTACCTCCAGTAGGAAAAGGAGTAAAGGAAAAATATGGGAGGTAATAAGAACCTACTTATTACCTCCCATATTTTTCCTTTCCGGGTTAGTAGATTAATTAATATACCCCGGTTGTCCACCTAATTTATTGAAATATATAACAATATAATAATAAAGTAAACCTGTTCAGTGCTTTACTAATTATGTTGGTTTGTTTCTTACAGCTGTTGTTAATGCTAGCATATTAAAAGTGGTCCATATTGATGTCTCAATTATAAGTTTAATCATAAAGAGGACCCTTAAAAAATTGATAGCCTGATAAAGATGGATTACTTATATATATTCATCAAGGTAAATTTATACTATATATTATTTGCATTATTTCGAACTAACAATTTTTTTTGTTTTTTTTTAGATCTACAACTGGTCGTTTGTACATTTTTCAAAATTTCATTAATAATTGCTTGGTTGATTAATTTGTCATCATTGCTCATTATTATTTTTTTACATTTAATTGTATTGCTCAATTTCATTTCATATGCCAACAATCTTAATACTTAAATTTTAACATTAAATCAAACATATCATCCAAATTAAATGACCTTTACTTCAATAATTGATTTTAAAGCCAATATAATTGTAATTATTTCAATTTAAAAACATATTGTTACTTATGCTATATCATACCAAGATAATGCCAAGCAATTTTAATTTTCATTACAAATTAAATGAACATATTAAAAATAATTTCAAGTCAGATCAAATGAGCTTACTTTTATAAAATTTTAAATCAATATTTAAAAAAGTAATTTTTTTGGTTTCAAATCAATATTAAGTTTACTTTATGATAAACAAATAACTTTTTTAAATATCAAATCATTATTAATTAAATTAAATTTTTTAAAAAACCAATTAAATTAAATGAACTTAATTGTTTTTAGTTTCAAATCAAATATCAATATTAAGTTCAATTTTTAAAAAAGTAATTCAAATTCAAAACAATTAAATCAAATGAACTTTTTTTTTTAGTTTCAAATCAAATCAATAATAAGTTCAATTTAAGAAATAAATCACACGAACTTACCTTTATTTAAATTTAGAATTAAATCAATATTAATTAAGTTTAATTAAAAATTCAATTAAATCAAAGGACTTTTTTTTAGTTTCATATCAAATCAATATTAAGTTATAATGAACTTAAATGGTTTTAAATTTCAAAATAAATCAATTTTTATTAAGTTTCAAAAATATTAATTTTTTTTATATTAAAAAATAATAAGTTATTTTGATTTTTTTTTAAAATTTAATTTCAATACAAATCAATTTTAATTAAGTTCAATTTAAAAAAAAATCAAATGAACTTATTATTTTTTTAATTGAAACGTAAAATCACACACACTACACTCTTACATCACCTACAATCTCACATTTTTTTTGTGTTTTTCAAACTTCCCAGAGTGGATTTAATTAAGTTCAATTTAAAAATCAATTTTTATTAATTTTCAAAAATATTAATTTTTTTTATATTAAAAAAATAATAAGTTAATTTTGATTTTTTTAAAAATTGAATTTCAATACAAATCAATTTTAATTAAGTTCAATTAAAAAAAAATCAAATGATCTTATGATTTTTTTAATTTCAAAGTAAAATCACACACACTACACTACATTTTTACATCACCTACATTCTCACATATATGTTTTTTTTTGTGTTTTTTAATCTCCTCAAAGTGCGCGTGCTTTAAACCGAACTATGCCCTCCAAGTAATCAGTATATATTTTTTTTTTTTTTTGTTTGTGTTGTGCGTGTTTCGTTTGCAATTTAGTTCGCGATTATAAATTGTTTAGGGTTCTTCTGTTAAATTCGGTATGGAAGTGCATTTTGGGAATGGAATGGAGGACAACGAGCAGGACAACGAGCTGGATAAGAGCAGGACATCAATCGGGACTAGTATATCCTAACGTGAATACACCCCGCAACGCAAAGCAAGTAGTTTTTGAAATCACGGTTTTTGCTGCGCTGCGCACCCTTGCCTGATTCCTAAAATAAAAGGTTATATTTTTGGCCTTTTGTTTGTTTGGGAACGGGTACAAGAAGTAAATTCAAAATCGCCTGCGCCCTTTTAGAAAGAAAATTGTCCACTCTTTCGATCCGTCGCTTTGGACACATGGCTCTTAGTGTTTTAACCCTCAAGTCGTGCAGTACTAGCTCATTATCCAAAGCGATTTTGAGATAGTGGTGTGTTGCTTGGGATGATTGGCATGGCAGCTTTATTGTTGCATTAACTTCACATAAAGCTGCCTGCCAATATATTTATTTAACTGTATGTATGTTCTGCTCGCCTAACGTGCGAGTGGTAAGTAAGGTTCTATAAACATTTTCTGTGTAACATTCTAACTTAACTAACCCCCAAACAATAAACCGCTAGTTTTAGACTTTTCTAAACGCCATGTAGATAAGTCTAAGCTAATCGAACTCTACGGAGTATAAAGTAAAATAGCCCGATTTAATTAATATGTAATTAAATAGGCGGGGGTGGGAGTGAAGGATGAAAGATGGTCATGCTTCTATCCCATTCCCCCTGCTCGATGAATTAGTACCTTGTCGTGGTGAGCAGGCTTAATCATATGTACACTGAAAATTTATTTTTTTTATATTTTATATTTTTATTATATATTTATTTTTTTATTTATATTTTATTATATTATATTTTATATTTATATTTTATTGTTTTTACACAGGCCCGAATACATTATTACAAAACTAATTATGATATAAAACATGACTTTTACTACTTACATTTGTGTAATTTATACAATTTCGGTCTCAAGTCTAAATTTTGAATGCTTTTACGACTTACTTTTGTGATTGTTTAGTTTCTAAAATGTATCATGTTTTTTTCAACCGATATTTTACGGTTGAAAAAAACATGAAACATTTTAGAAACTAAATAATCACAAAAGTAAGTCTTAAAAGCATTCAAAATTTAGAATTGACACCGAAATTGTCTAAATTGCACGATATTCAAATAGTTTCATGTAACCAAATTTCATTGTACATGTGTAACCAAAACTAATTCATTTCAAAATTTTGTACTTATTATAATTTGATAAAATTTTTTGTTCTCATGTAATTTGAGTCCCACTGCTTGAGCAAGTTTTTAGTTTCAATTGTTCATGTGCCATGGTGAGCTTGTACCATGACCAATCAAGTCACGCAGTACGTAATTGGTCATAGTACGCACTGAATAATGCTCTAATTCTTGAAAAACTAAACGTGTTTAAGTTTTTTGATTTCACGGTTAAACGTTATAGTTTTTTTTTTTTTTTCGAAAATCGAAAAATATCGGTTGGTTAACTTGGTTGCCAGCTCAGCTTGATTTCCTCCAAAAGTTGTCTCATGTTGTTTCTAACTAAATAACATTATTTGTTGCCAATTACTCGTTAAATTATCTGGTGTGGGCACCACTCGGATTACATTGACATTTTTAATATTTTTGACAATTGTCATTTTTATTATTTGACAATATTTGACACTATTTGACAACATTTTACGTTTTTTTTTTGACAATATTAGACAATATATGACAATATTTGACATACATTTTACGTTTTTTTTTTTGACAATATTAGACAATATTTTACGACATTTGACAATATTAGACAATATATGACAATATTTGCCAAACATTTTACGTTTTTTTGACAATATTAGATAATATTTTACGATATTTGACAATCTTAGACAATATTTTACGTTTTGTTTTCCAATTTTAGACAATATTTCACGATATTTGACAATATTAGACAATATATGACAATATTTTACGTTTTTTAACAATATTACGCAATATTTTACGATATTTGACCATATTAGACAATATATGACAATATTTGACAAACATTTTACGTTTTGTTTACAATATTAGACAATATATGACAATATTTAACTTTTTTTTTACAATTTTAGACAATATTTACTTTATTTGACAATATTAGACAATATTTGACGAACATTTTACGTTTTTTTTGACAATATTACACAATATTTTACGTTATTTGACAATATTAGACAATATATGATAATATTTGACAAACATTTTACGTTTTTTTGACAATATTAGACAATATATGACATTATTAGAGAATATATGACAATATTTAACTCTTTTTTTTTACCATTTTAGTCAATATTTTACGATATTTGACAATATTAGACAATATTTGACAAACATTTTACGTTTTTTTGACAATATTTAACAATATATGACAATATTAGACAATATATGACAATATTTAAATTTTTTTTACAATTATAGACAACATTTTACGATATTTGACATTATTAGACAATATTTGACAAACATTTTACGTTTTTTTGACCATATTGGACAATATTTTACGATATTTGACAATATTAGACAATATATAATAATATTTTACGTTGTTTTTTTACAATATTGGACAATATTTTACGATATTTAACAATATTAGACAATATATGACAATATTAGACTATATTTTACGATATTTGATAATATTAGACAATATATGACAATATTTGACAAACATCATACGTTTTTTTTTTGACAATATTAGACTATTAGACAATATATGACAATATTTGACAAACATTTTACGTTTTGTTTACAATATTAGATAATATATGACAATATTTAACTTTTTTTTTTATAATTTTAGACAATATTTACTTTATTTGACAATATTAGACAATATTTGACGAACATTTTACGTTTTTTTTGTCAATATTACACAATATTTTACGATATTTGACAATATTAGGCAATATTTTACGATATTTGACAATATTAGGCAATATATGATAATATTTGACAAACATTTTACGTTTTTTTGACAATATTAGACAATATTTTACGTTTTTTTTTTTACAATATTAGACAATATATGACATTATTAGAGAATATATGACAATATTTAACTCTTTTTTTTTACCATTTTAGTCAATATTTTACGATATTTGACAAACATTTTACGTTTTTTTGACAATATTTAACAATATATGACAATATTAGACAATATATGACAATATTTAACTTTTTTTTACAATTATAGACAACATTTTACGATATTTGACATTATTAGACAATATTTGACAAACATTTTACGTTTTTTTGACCATATTGGACAATATTTTACGATATTTGACAATATTAGACAATATATAATAATATTTTACGTTGTTTTTTTTACAATATTAGACAATATTTTACGATATTTAACAATATTAGACAATATATGACAATATTAGACTATATTTTACGATATTTGATAATATTAGACAATATATGACAATATATGACACTATTTGACAATATATGACAATATTAGACTATTAGACAATATATGACAATATTTGACAAACATTTTACGTTTTTTTGACAATATTTAACAATATATGACAATATTAGACAATATATGACAATATTTAACTTTTTTTTACAATTTTAGACAATATTTACGATATTTGACAATATTAGACAATATTTGTCCAACATTTTACGTTTTTTTTTGACAATATTACACAATATTTTACGATATTTGACAATATTAGACAATATATGATAATATTTGACAAACATTTTACTTTTTTTTGACAATATTAGACAATATTTTACGTTTTTTTTACAATATTAGACTATTAGACAATATATGACAATATATGACAATATTTGAAAAACATTTTACGTTTTTTTGACAATATTAGACAATATATGACAATATTTAACTTTTTTTTTCAATTTTAGACAATATTTTACGATATTTTACGATATTTGACAACATTAGACAATATTTGACAAACATTTTTCGTTTTTTTTACCATATTAGACAATATTTTACGATATTTGACAATATTAGACAATATATGACAATATTTAACTTTTTTTACAATTTTAGACAATATTTACGATATTTGACAATACTAGATAATATTTGACGTTTTTTTGACAATATTACACAATATTTTAAGATATTTGACAATATTAGACAATATATGATAATATTTGACAAACATTTTACGTTTTTTTGACAATAATAGACAATATTTTACGTTTTTTTTACAATATTAGACAATATATGACATTATTAGAGAATATTTAACTCTTTTTTTTTACCATTTTAGTCAATATTTTACGATATTTGACAATATTAGACAATATTTGACAAACATTTTACGTTTTTTTGACAATATTTGACAATATATGACAATATTAGACAATATATGACAATATTTAACTTTTTTTACAATTATAGACAATATTTTACGATATTTGACATTATTAGACAATATTTGACAAACATTTTACGTTTTTTTGACCATATTGGACAATATTTTACGATATTTGACAATATTAGACAATATATAATAATATTTTACGTTGTTTTTTTTACAATATTGGACAATATTTTACGATATTTAACAATATTAGACAATATATGACAATATTAGACTATATTTTACGATATTTGATAATATTAGACAATATATGACAATATTTGACAATATATGACACTATTTGACAATATATGACAATATTTGACAAACATCTTACGTTTTTTTTGACAATATTAGACTATTAGACAATATATGACAATATTTGACAAACATTTTACGTTTTTGAGAATATTAGACAATATATGACAATATTTAACTTTTTTTTACAATTTTAGACAATATTTACGATATTTGACAATATTAGACAATATTTGACGAACATTTTACGATTTTTTTTGACAATATTACACAATATTTTACGATATTTGATAATATTAGACAATATTTTACGATATTTGACAATATTAGACAATATATGATAATATTTGACAAACATTTTACGTTTTTTTGACAATATTAGACAATATATGACAATATTTAACTTTTTTTTTCAATTTTAGACAATATTTTACGATATTTTACGATATTTGACAACATTTAACTTTTTTTTTTACAATTTTAGAGAATATTTACGATATTTGACAATATTTGACAATATTTGACGAACATTTTACGTTTTTTTTGACAATATTACAGAATATTTTACGATATTTGACAATATTAGACAATATATGATAATATTTGACAAACATTTTACGTTTTTTTGACAATATTAGACAATATTTTACGTTTTTCTTACAATATTAGACAATCTATGACATTATTAGAGAATATATGACAATATTTAACTCTTTTTTACCATTTTAGTCAATATTTTACGATATTTGACAATATTAGACAATATTTGACAATATTTGACAATATTTGACAAACATTTTACGTTTTTTTGACAATATTTGACAATATATGACAATATTAGACTATATTTTACGATATTTGATAATATTAGACAATATATGACAATATATGACACTATTTGACAATATATGACAATATTAGACAATATATGACAATATTTGACAAACATCTTACGTTTTTTTTGACAATATTAGACTATTAGACAATATATGACAATATTTGACAAACATTTTACGTTTTTTTGACAATATTAGACAATATATGACAATATTTAACTCTTTTTTTTCAATTTTAGACAATATTTTACGATATTTGACAACATTAGACAATATTTGACAAACATTTTTCGTTTTTTTTACCATATTAGGCAATATTTTACGATATTTGACAATATTTTACAATATTAGACAATATATGACAATATATAACAATATATGACAATATATGACAATATATGACAATATATGACAATATATGACAATATATAACAATATATGACATTATATAACAATATATGACAATATCTGACAAATTTTGTGTATGCTGAGACTGAGACGAAGACGTTTTCGGTAAAACAATACCTTCCTTTACATAAGTGATGTATTCGTCAAAAGGCCAAAGAGAATTTTGACTTTAATTTTCTCAATAGTTACCTTTCTCATACAGTTCGTTATACTCATGTGGCAACGCTGCTAACAAACATCAATATAAACATAACCTGTACACTGAACAATCTGCTAATATTTGGTAACAAATAATAATAGTTATCAGGCATTCCTCTAAATCCCCAGTGCATTTCTAGATCATGGCCCTATCGGAGGCGGTGCAAGAGAAGCCCCCGCCGGAGACGGCAAACACAAACAAGCCAGACAAAAAAGAGAAACCATTAACGAAGGTGATTGTACGTAGGCTGCCACCAGGGATGACCAAAGAGGAGTTCCTCACGCAAGTATCCCCTGTGCCCGATCACGATTATATTTATGGGGTGCGCGGCGATTTGGCGCATGGCGAGAACGCCTTCTCGCGCTTCTACATGAATTTCATGAACGCTGAGGATGTTTACATTTTCAAGGAGAAGTTTGATAACTATGTGTTTGTCGATTCGAAGGGGCATGAGTATCCAGCTGTTGTTGAGTATTCATCTTTTCAAAAAGTAATTTAAATAGTAGTTACTATATTTGAGGCAGTTAATGCTATAGTGGGCTATCCTCTTTCTGAAACTATTGAAGATAATGTTTTTTTTTTAACCATTATGGCAAAAGCGATTCACATTTGTCATCCTCTAGCCTAAAATGGATTCAAGCTGGCATCTCTTGAGCATTAAATAAGCTACACTCAGACCACTCTTGCATTGACAAGATATCCACATTTTCCAAAACCTGAGTTTTATAAAGGCACCTTACATGATTAATAATACTGTCAATATTTTAGAATCATGAACATTATAAACATGTTATTGTACAGTAATACTGTCATTATTCTAAAATATTGACAGTATTATTGATCATGTAAGGTGCCTTTATAAAACTCAGGTTTTGGAAAGTTCGGGGGCTTAGGAATGCCTGTTAGGCGGTCAAGCCCCTCGTCGACAGAACCTGGGTTTTGGTTTAGTCGGTAGGCGCCCCGGCCAATACGCGGGGTGAATCCGACACTATCCATGCCTATCACCATAGTGGTGATAGTGGAGGCATGGGTGTCTTTTGAAGAAGATTCCACCCCAGATGAAAAACAAAAAAGGTTTTGGAAAGTGTGTCTATCTTGTCAATGCCAGAGTGAATGTAGCTAAACTCAAGAGATGCCAATCTGAATCCACTCTAGGCTACAGGATGACAAATGTGAATAGCTTTTGCCGTAATGGTACTATTACTTAACTTGTAAGGTAATATATTATAATTAATAATAATTTTGAAGCCAGTATTTCTATGTACTCATGTACATTGATAAGTATAGGTAGAAGTATAGATGGTACAAATAGTTACTTTTGTTTATCTATTTTAAAGTACATGAGGTTTAGTAGTACTAACACTCACATACAAATACACTAATACACAGCAGAAGGACCTGAAGGTCAATAGACAGTTACATAATTATAACAAATATATTAAATACTACCACTATTACTAATAACAATTGTATTGATGGTAGATAAATAATGATTTAAAGTAGGAAATAATTTGTGTTATGTTTATCATGGTGTATAGGTACCTAAACGTAGAAAAGGGCGTCCGGATCCAAAAATAAACACAGTCGAGACAGATCCAATCTACCAGGAATTCCTCGAGTCTCTCAAGGAACAGCCCAACCAAGAAGAAAAACCCGAGTACTCCTACCAACCATCAACAGAAAACAAAAACGATGTAACCACCCCACTTCTAGACTATTTGAAGCAGCGCAAACAGGACCGGATGAGAATGCGCGAGGAAAAACGCGAGGAGCGTCGTAAAAAGGAGGTAGAACGCAAGAAGGTGCGTGAGGACGACAGACGTAAGCGCACCGAGGAGAAAGTGGTGGTGAAAACTGTTAAGCCAAGTGTGCTTAAAGAATCGGAGTCTAAACCCGAGAAGAAAGATGATGCGGAACCTGAGAAACCGCAAAAGCCGACCAAAGAAAAGAAATTCGAGGATCGTAAGCCCGCGAAGAAGTACCCCTCGAAATACGAGGAGAAACGTGAGTTCAATAAAAGTAGAAACTACCGTGAGTACCACAAGGAGAAATTTGAGGAGAAGAAAGACCAGAAGAAGGTTAAAAAGTATAGCGAGCGGCGGGAGGAGCGTAAAAACGAAGCTAGTAAAGCTGAGGCGAAAAAAGAACCTCCTGTTAAGGAAGAAAAGTTGGACGATAAGGTGGAAACTAGTAAATCTCGTGATAATTCCGAGGACAACGAGCATAAGGGGAAGAATAAGGAGAACGACCCGCGCGTACAGAGGCGCATTCGGAATAAAGACAGGCCCACAATGGCTATTTATAAACCGGGCATGTTACGGAAGAAATCGGTTGATAATGATAAAGATGTGGAGAAGGAGGTGGAAAAGGCTGTTGAAGCGGAAGCTGAAGTTGAATGAGTTTTCATATACATATATACTTTTTTGTTCAAAGAGTTTTTGTTTGTTTTTATATTAGTTTTCTTTAATAAATATATTAGTAAAATATTGATAGTCCTTTAAAAATATCTGGAATAATAGCTGTATTCACCAACATCCTATAAACTTTATAGGTCCCAAAGTTTATGGGATGTTGGTGAATATGGCCAATAGTGAATTTTATATAATAGATCCCTGGTAATAGAGAGAATAATGCATTGTATTATTACATTATAATAATATTTCTTATTATATACAATACGGCCAATATCGATATTAATGTATTTTTAATATCTGTGTGTAATTCAATGTTCTTACCTATGCAACCATATCCACTTACATGTTTTACTTCGTCTACCACCAGTCACTCATAATTTATTTATTTATTGATATACGGAAACCCCATTTATTCATGTACATACAAACAAAAAATATACATAATAAGTCTATAGAATTACAGAATTATCGCAAACAGTACACAAACCACGAAGCATAGAAAAAAAACGCTCTACTGATATAAAATATTATATATACATATAAACAAACAATTATACATTGAATGGTAAAGTAAAGAAAAATGAAAAAAATATTAATGGTAAAGTAAAGAAAAATGAAAATTAAATAATTCTGTGTGATAACACATGTGCATATGGTTGCATATTTTAACGCATTGACGGTTCAATATTATATGTATATAATATTGAACCGTCAGTGCGTTAACATATGCAACCATATACACATGTGTTATCACACAGAATTATGAGTGATTGACTGGTGGTAGACAAGTAAAACAAGTAGATATGGTTGCATAGGTAAGAACATTGAAGATATTAAAAATACATTAATATCGATATTGGCCGTATTATATATAATAAGAAATATTATTATAATGTCATAATACAATGCATTATTCTCTCTATTACCAGTGATCTATTATTATTACACAATTACAATTTATATATACATCCAGCTAGATGGCGCATGTAGTATGAATCCCGTGATTAATACATAATTCAACACTCGCAGACGATCTAAAATTATCACGACGCGATAACCAAGTGCCAAAGTCCTCAACTTTGACCGTCATAAATATTCATTCACTTAAAATCTGCCATAAAAATCGCGTTTTTACCCCTCCCCGCCCATTGTGTTGCGGTTAGTACGATCAGATCGTGTAGATGGTGCGATGAACGCGCTTTTGTCGCACGTGTTGGCAGCCTGTTCGAAAAAGTCGACGGCTCTTCGATTTCATTCCGCGTTCGTCAGCCGTTTCGCCAGCAGTTTCGCAGCCAGGATGCCGTACACGATTGTTGAAAAGGGTGCCCCCAACAGCACCGACTACCGGCTGTATATACGTAAGCACCCTTTTTATTCAATTAGTATTCTAAATCGGATATCCGGCGACTGTACATAACCTGCTAGCGAAAAAAAAAGCCGACATAGTTTTGCATATGGGAACGAAAATGTGTGATTTTTATTAATAGCACATGACCCGTGGCATGGGTTGGGTAATTTGTAACATGAGGGTATTTTTTTGGGTATAATATTTTATACAGTTCTAGATTTGAAGTACATTAATATGATATAATTAGTTGGGTAGTTTTTGGTTTGCTGAAAACTAGTTAGGAAGTAGAATTTTGGGTAATATGTCAAGAGTGGTACTACCCAAAAGCAGTATACCCAAAAAACAACTGCTTGAAAAGTGTATGATTGAAATGAAACAAGGGTTTAGTAACTAAAACAAATTAATTATATTGTAGCAATACAAATATTTAAATTATCTCCTGGTGACACACAGTTTTTGTTTTTAGAAGCCTACACCAAAAGATAAAAGGCAAATAGATAATATATATCCCCGTATTCTCTGATGTTCCATAAATCTATGAATAGCTGTTGAACCCATACGTATTCGTTGTTATAGCAACAATAAATACATTATCTAGGGAATGTAGTTACTTTAGATTCTCTCTATTTTAACACTGAATAATTAAACATCAAAGCTCCAATCACAAGCGCTATTCAAGGTGTTTGACATTTGTTTTAGCTTATTCTGTCACAATGATGTTGTCAATTTATCTATTCAATAGCTTCTGGGACCTATAAAGTTTATGGGATGTTGGCGAATATGGGCAAAAGTATTGTAATTGTGTGGGTAAAATGTCTAATTTTTGTGAAAGTTCTTCTTATTAGGTCCCTTGATCATTTTCAGACCATCTCATCATGTATTATTGATTATTGACCATGTAAGATGCCTTTTAGATAAATGAAGGAGAGACATTTACATCATAACTGGCTATTGACCTTTGGGTCCTTCTGCCATGGGTTATTGTATGTGTATGTGGGTGTTAGGACTTGCTATTTCAAATATCAAACCTGAGTATACCTAAATGTCATTAATTTTATCACAATATTCAATGGTACTAACTACCCAGGCAGTTCGTAAAGTTGGAGCTGCTAACGACTACACTACATTGACATGTAGGATGAAATCTTGCTATTACTAATCAAATTGTCTTAAACAAATGCATTATTTGTTTTTAAAACATGAAGTTAGTTATTTAAAGTAACTTTACATTTCTGATTTAAAACAAGTAGCCATAAATAATACAAACAAGTCAATTGTTTTTGGCAGACATTTTGCTTTTTTGTACATGTGTCTTGTTGTGTTGCTTTGCAGAAAATGAACAAGGCCCAATTTCACCATTGCATGATATTCCATTGGTGGCAGATGCTGCCAAAAACCACTTCAACATGTTGGTTGAGGTACCCCGGTGGACAAATGCCAAAATGGAGGTGAGTTAATTTTGTTTGCTCATTAAGGCACCTTACACGATCAATAATACTGCTAGTCCTAGTACTGTCATTATTTGCTTCAATCCTCTTTTATATTTATCAAGTAATCATTTATTCAGATAAAGATCAGTATTCTCTTCATTATATCATTACTATACCTTGTTCACGATGAGTAATACTGGCAATATTTTAGAACAATGAACATATTAAATATTTTATTGTTCAGTAATACTGTCATTATTCTAAAATATTGACAGTAATATTGATCATGTAAGGTGCCTTATTAAGGCACCTTACATGGTCAATAATACTGCCAGTCCTAGAACTGTCATTATATGCTTCAATCCCCTTTTTATATTTATCAAGAAATCAATTATCTAGTATTCTCTTCATTCCATCATTACTATACCTTACAATAAGTAACACTGTTAATATTTTAGAATAATAAACATTTTAAACATATTATCCTACAGTAATAGTCATTATTCTAAAATATTGACAGTATTATTGATCATGTAAGGTGCTTTTTAGTCAGCTCAGCTGGTACAAGTTAATAAACTATCGTGGACACTGGTTTGACTACCTTTTTGGACCCAGTTCCAATCTATAAATTTGATACATCCAGTAGTTCCTCTATTTCTTACATCTAGTAGTTTCTCTATTTGTTACATCTAGTAGTTTCTCTATTTGTTACATCTAGTAGTTTCTCTATTTGTTACATCTAGTAGTTTCTCTATTTGTTACAATTCTATAACTGGCTATTGAATATATAAATATATATATATATATATATATATATATATATATATATATAAATATATATAAAATATATATAAATATATATAAAAAATATAAATATATATATATATATATATATATATATATATATATATATATATATATATTTATTTATTTATTGAAGTTATTTTACTTATAAAATGTTAGATATGTGGTGTTGCTACTTAAGCCACAATATACTAACAAGGAAGTCATTTATAGAACACTTTTGCTACATTACACTCTCAACTCGAAAGGTCACCCTTTCTAATTCCAATCACGCCTTACTTTCTATATCTCGACTGACGCTTTTTTGTTGCTTTCATTGTCAAGATCACAATGAAAGAAACGCTGAACCCAATCAAGCAAGACGTGAAGAAGGGCAAGCTGCGTTACGTAGCGAATTGTTTCCCACACCATGGGTACATTTGGAACTACGGCGCCCTACCGCAGACGTGGGAGAACCCCGAGCATCTTGACGATGGCACCGGATGCAAGGGCGACAACGACCCCATTGATGTTCTCGAAATTGGGTACAGGGTGGCGAAACGCGGCGAGGTGCTCACTGTGAAGATTTTAGGGACCATTGCTCTTATTGATGAAGGTAATAATATTAATAAACTTTTTATATGGGTCTGCTATTGATTATAATATACTAAATCAGACTAGATGGAATATTTGGTTGAAATATATAAATATAACATGTTATCAAATTTCTCCAAAAAAACTACCTTTTTTAAAACCAAAAATCTTGGTATTCTCGATAGTGAAAGCACGCTTTACTTGAATCAAAAGTATATTTTTGAAAAAGTTTTCAAAAATATATATTTTAATAGTAATAAAATACCTGATTTTGTATGTACAAAATTATTATGAATGATATTATTGATCGTTTAAGGTGCCGTTTAGTTAGCTCAGCGGGTATAAGTTAATAATCTACAGTAGACACTGGTCTGTCTACCTTTTTGGACCTAGTTCCAATCTATAAATTTGAAACACCTAGTAGTTCCTCTATTTGTTACAATTCTATAACTGACTATTGTATTTATATATATATATATATATATATATATATATATATATATATATCTATATATATATATATATATATATATATATATATATATATATATATATATATATATATATATATATATATATATCTATATATATATATATATATATATATATATATATATATATATATATATATATATATCTATATATATATATATATATATATATATATATATATATATATATAAATAGTTTTGAAAACTTTTAATAAAATACCTGAAATATTTCATAAGAATTTTGTACATACAAAATTCTTATGAAATATTTCAGGTATTTTATTAAAAGTTTTCAAAAATAATTGATTCAGGTAAAGTGCGCACTTGTTGATATTATGGAGAATTATAAATTAGCAATATAAAACGATGGCGTGATAAATATAAAATATTTAAATCTCTTCTCTTCTTCTCTTTTAAATATTTAAAATTTTTAAAAGAGAATTTTGTTTTTACTTTGGTATAAAGCATAGCTTTCCAAACTTGTTTGTCGCGTAGACCCGATTATTTCTGTTTTTGGGTAGATCCCCTGCTTTCCTAATATCGATTTTATGACAACTCAACGATTTTAATTGTGTATAAGTGTGAAACCACCTCTTAGCAATTTATATATCTAGATTTCGATCTTATTAGATCTTATCAGTGTAGCTCAGCTAGAGAGGATGAAATCACACAATATCTCGAGTGGTTATATACAAAAATATGATTCCATAGAGGGCACTACCCGGTGATCCTGATCCTGATCCTGATGGGTGTGCATTGCTAATTGATGTGGTGGCGCCAGATGGCGTTTAACTTTCCTCCTAGGGGGTTAGATGTATCAGATTTTAAAAGTATTTTGAATCAGACACTTTGAGAGACTTGACTATAGAGTAGACATTTTTAAATAGTTTTCATATCAAAATAGGTTCGTCATACTCAGTTGAACAAATTGGAATTTCACCTAGTTTACACTTAAAATCAACACACACAAACATCAATGCTTTTAATGGGATTTATGTAAATCGTGCGCAGTTACAGGCTTGGAAGTCATAATTAAAAATTTTATTTAATAATTTAATTTATTTTTATAATTCATAAATAAAAATGTAACTGCGTACATCGTTTTACATAAATACCAACCACATAATCTTCTCATTTTCAAAATAAATTCAAATCTGACTTACACTTACACTTTCATTTTCACAGACTCATATATACTTGGATTTATTTGGACTTTACCTTCATGCCATAAATTGTTGACATTAACTCTACATGTAAATTATAGTTTTTTTTTTACATGATTAGTTGCTTGAGTGAAAAATAAACACGACAATTAAAAATGTGTGCTAGGGCAATAAAAAAAAAACCAACACTGTTGTAATCGTAAATAGAATCCGCTGTGTTTACAGGACCGTGTTATCCATCAGCTTATTGTTGCATAACTGCAGGGCCGCGCGCGTCTTATCAGTTGATAATTTAGGATAAAAATAGTCGAAATAAATTGAGGCTTCATACTCAAAGTCTATTTAGTATGATAAGAATTTGTTTTTAGGCTAAAAGTAATAATTAGACGGACATTTTTAACGAAGTTTTCTACATGAAATTAGTTAAATTACTGCAAATGGCAAGCGAATTTATTCTTATTATATCGCACACTGAGATGACAAATGTCTCTTAACTAATAAATAGAGATAAATAATAATAATAAAGTGTTTATTTCCACTAGACCAAGAGCACCTTAACTACTTATATACCAAGTTAGATACATTAACCCTGCAGAAACCAAATATCTTGCAAAGACAACATCTTCATGGGCTGAATCTTTATCTTGACTAAGCTTATAATTTTATATAATAATATATTAGTGTTATCACTTCAAAAAGTTTACACAAGTCAATACAATATGAGAATTAAAATAAAATTCACATTAATAAAAGTACGTTTAAACAGGAAAAATATAGATACATGTATAATAAAAGTTATTCAAATTAAAATATATAAAATAAATGTACCAAAAAAAGTCAGCCACAGGTTCAATTCAACGTTAGTAACCTTCTATTTGTTGTGACCTTGTTTTTTTTTGTGTCAAACATGTCAAAATCGTTTCCAAACACTATATAAATTCTCATTTATAGTTGATAATATAGAATATGCATTTGCAGTCGTTACAAAATTATCGCTACTCTTATATGCAAATGGCAAACTAACTGGAGAATGCGCCCTGCGGCTCGGAAAGTGAATTTCGTGTTGCCGGCGCTTGGGTTGACCTTTCTTCGTCGTCGCGCGGTATTAGCGTTGCATTTATTAATATTTATTATGATTTGATGGCCGACCGGTAATGGGATGATGACTTAATTGTGGAATTATGCCCCGGCCAGACATGCAACCAGAATAATTGAATAACCGAACTTCTTTAGTAGAAGGACTTGATAAATCAATATTTGCTTCACTATGTTAATTTACACTTCTATTAAAATATAGATGGCTTTTTAGATCAATACAATTCCTTGTCTTGGTTTTATAAAGGCTGGGTAACTATAACCCGTGATTATATTGTTAGGCGTTGTATAAATTGTTTTTAAATTTTCATTTTATAGCCTAATGTACCTCTTTTGCCAACTTTGACACATACTGCGATGTTGCGATATATGTTTTATGTATGGCAACGTCGCATTATGTGTAAAAGTTGGCAAAAGAGGTTGCCATATATAAAACATATATGACAACATCGCATTATGTGTCAAAGTTGGCAAAAGTGACGTTAGAATCACCAATGTCAAACTAACTCGAGAGTCATTTGTTTTATACAACCGTACCCTAATATTTCAACACCTTAATTTCGTTTGAAACATTAGTAAAAAAAAAACTGTGTAGGTGAATGATGGAATAAAAAAAAAGACCTTTATTTGGCATACCTCTCAATAAATACACACATCCCTCAATACACTATGTTCTCTTTTGCCAACTTTGACACATACTGCGACGTTGCCATATATGTTTTATATATGACAACCTATTTGCCAACTTTGACACATAATGCGACGTTGCCATATATGTTTTATATATGACAACGTCGCATTATGTGTCAAAGTTGGAAAAATAGGTTGCCAAATATAAAACATATGCAACGTCGCATTATGTGTCAAAGTTGGCAAAAGTGACGTTAGAATCACCAATGTCAAACTAACTCGAGAGTCATTTGTTTTATACAACCGTGCCCTAATATTTCTACACCTTAATTTCGTTTTAAACATATAGTAAAAAAACTGTGTTGGTGAATTATGGAATAAAAAAAGACCTTTATTTGGGGTACCTCTCAATAAATACACACATCCCCCAATACAAAATGCTCATACAGCTAGAGCAAGAAACATGGAATAGTTTTTATTAATATTAATTGTATACGTTTGTGTTTATTGATTCAATAGAGACAGATTGCAAATAAAAATGGAGAAATAATAAATAAAAATAGTACTGTCTGTTTATATTCATTAGTGAACGAAATTCGTGTTAATATCGCCGTTGTGAAACGGTATTAATTGAATCATTAATTAGAAATTAATTTCAGTGTAGCGTGTTGTTTTCATCTTAAAAAAAACCTGTAAAGTAATCAATAATTGTAGCTATGAATGAAACTTGTGACCTATTTTTAGGATAATGAGAGAATAGGCCAATACCTCCAATTTAAATTCATACATGAGTTTGGCTACATAAATAAATGCAAAGTTATCAAAAATACATATCAGTGATTACGTGTAATCACGGGCTATAAGTAACTCTCTATTTTACAACTTAATCTAAATGATTTCATAGGTCATCCATTAGTGGATTACATCTAATACCAGATTATAGTTAATTCACCTTTATACAAGCTAGCTTAAATTGGTGAAAAATTGATATTTCAAATATCTGGTATTGCAATCAATACACTGTATTGCAATCAATAAATGTATTGCAATCAATACAATGTATTGCAATCAATACACTGTATTGCAATCAATACACTTTATTGCAATACACTTTATTGCAATACACTGTATTGCAATCAATACACTATTGCAATCAATACACTGTATTGCAATCAATACACTGTATTGTAATCAGTATACTATATTGAAATCAATACACTGTATTCATAAACTTCCGTTGTAAATATAGCTCTTGCCATATGTAAATATGAGGTAGATGGTGGTGTGATATGCAAAGTTAACAACAATCTAGCAGTGGTTTGCCTGTAATCACGGGTTACAATTACCTTACTCATTGATACAACCTATCACTAGCCATTGCATCTTCTTCTTGTGCTGTCGTCTCCTATCGGAGGTTGGCAACGATCATGGCGATTCTAATCTTTGACGCTGCAGCTCTAAATAGTCCAACCGACGTTTGTCCGTACCATTCTCTAAGGTTCTTTAACCATGAGGTACCGCGACGCCCAATGCTTATTCTTCCTTGTATTTTTCCTTGCATGATCAGTTAGAGAATAGAGTATCTCTCTCCCCGGGTGATGTCTCCCAATTACTCTAGCTTTCGTGATCAGTTCCATTTCTTTATGCATTCTTCGCATGACTTCTTCGTTGTTTACTATGTCCGTCCAGGATATCTTGAGCATGCGGTGATAGACCCACATCTCAAAAGACTAGTTTTTTATGTTATTTTTCTTTAATGTCCATGATTCCATCGCATATACGAGTGTTGAAAAAATATAACAGCGAATTATTCGGACTCTCAAGGCTAGATTGAGAGTTCTATTTGAGAAAAGATTTTTCAATTTGACGAGAATTGCTCTTGCTATTTCTATACGTTTGTTCACTTCTATGGTTTGGTCGTTATTGTCTTCAATACGTGTTCCTAAGTATTGGTAGCTTCTAACACTTTCGATTGTGGTGTTGTTTACTAGTATTGCTGGTATATTATTAACATTGGTTTTATTTACAACCATAAATTTAGTTTTAGTTATTGATGTCAATATCTCAAACTTATTCCACAAATTCTCTAGTGAAATGTCAATTGTAGAACCGGCCCTTAATATTCTTCTACAAGTAACTCATCACTAACTGGCACTAGCTGAAAGTTACATCTTCTAAACAATGTAATTTGGTTTTTTTCATAGGCGAGACTGATTGGAAGCTGCTGGCGATCGACGTGAACGACCCGCTCGCCGACCAGGTGAACGACGTGGCCGACGTCGACAAACATTTCCCGGGGCTGCTGAAGGCGTCCGTTGAGTGGTTCAAGATCTACAAGATCCCCGACAACAAGCCGGAGAATCAGTTTGCATTCAATGGCGAGGCCAAGCCGGCCGCGTTCGCCCTCAATGTTATCGAAGAGGTGCGTATTGATAAGAGCGGATTCGAGATTGGTGTGGCCTGATAACGGATCATATTTTGCACTTGATTAAAAATAGACATTGAACTATTTAGAGAGGGAGTGAGTAATATTGCTTGCATAGGGTATTAGTAATCACTTCGCAGGTTTTTGTTATCTCAGATTACATGGATTTTATCTACCTGAAATACAAAAAAAATTGGTCTGGTCAGGTCTAAAGTTCATTGATTGACATATACAAAATCATTACATCATTATTATTATTATTGATTTATATACACTTCCTCAAAGAAAGGAAACATTTACCTATCCCTTAGTTTTTTTTGGGATTAGGCTCGGTCGACACAGACAGATCCGGCTTTCTACCTGAAAGCTTAGGATGTCTGTCCAATGACTTTTTATTATTATTATTATTATTATTATTATTATTATCTTCGTAAAATCACAGGGCGTTACCCTGGTTGACATTTGAGAGAGAATTCACTCTGACCATTTGTCAAGTTGCTGTTACATCGTTAAAAATCTTCTAACTATGTTGCAAGTTTGCAATATATAATAATAATAATTATTATTATTATTATTATTATTATTAAAGCACTTCATTAAAATAATATATAATATAACATGGCAGCAACGCGAACGAAAGCAAGAAAAGTAACGCTGCATGTAAAGAAAAGTTGATCGTCTTCAAGGCAGTAATTTTGTATCAATTTTACTAGTATTTAAATGCCGGTATTTATCTACAAATACCGGTATTTCGATATTGGTCATATTTTTCTTTCAAAATAATCCTATTTTATAAGAATACAATCTCGAATATTAATTAAAATATCTTGTTTGGTGTTTATTCTCATAAAATGGATTTAATTGGATTCATAAACGAAAAATATGATCCATACCCAAAATACCGGTATTTGTTGATAAATATCGGCATTTAAATACTAGTAAAATTTTAAAAGTGAATCCACCTATTAGCAATCTACATATCTAGATTTCAATCTTATTAGATATCATCAGTGTAGCTCAGCTAGTGAGGATGAATTCACACTCTGTTATCTGGCTTTTGTTGAGATCAGACAGTTAGATCTATTTAATCATATCTTGTATTTTGACGGTTTGGGTTCTGGTTGAATATTGGCTTTTAAGCCATCTTTGTGAATTCACTCAATATCTTGAGTGGTTATATACAATAATGATACAATTAACCCCTTAGGAGGAAAGTTAAATGCCATCTGGCAGCACCACATCAATTAGCAATGCACACCCATATGGTAATCAACATGTCAACATGCTCATGCCATCAGGACTATAAGATTGACCTTGTGCTGATATCTCAAGCGCTCTGTTGGAATATTATTCCATAGAGGGCACTACCCTGTGATCCTGATGGCATGTTGACTGTTATTACCATATGGGTGTGCATTGCTAATTGATGTCGTGCCGTCAGATGGCGTTTAACTTTCCTCCTAGGGGGTTAGTTGTATCATACTAGTAAAATTGGTGCGAGAACAAAAATATCTTAAATAGAGACTGCATTTGTAGCAAAAACGATTTTCGGAGTTGAGCAACAGTACTGAAAATAATAACCAAATTCACTTTTAGATTAAATATGCATTATATTATCCAATACATATTTTCTTTTTGTATAGGTACACAAGTTCTGGAAAATGCTCGTGAGTAAGGAGGTGGATGCCAAAGGAATTTCCTGGTTAGTAGTCTTCAAATGTTCATCACTAATTGATCGTTTGCATATATGATACCGCGATAAGACCGTCTTATCGTTTTAAGTTCCAATTTTTGTTTGGTGCAACGCTTTATTATTAAGACGGTCTTAAACTAGTTGAGATCCGTTGGAGAAACCGGGCGTTACTTTTATATAACACCGCGGTAAATAGGTACTAGGTGGAAATTTAATATAGTCCGGAATGTTATCCATAATATTTTTATTGATGTAACATTACTGAAACTGTACACCTTCTTTGATATTAATAAATTGCAACCTTTGCAATTTGTCTAATTTTAGCGCTAACACTTCGATAGAAGGCAGCCCTTTCAAAGTCACCGTCGCTGAAGCAAAGGAGGTGGTCAGCAAAGCACCGACGTCATCAACAGATGTACAGCCGTTTGATCCTATTGGTGAGTTAGATGAGAAATGCTTTTTTTGCTTGCTTGTGTGGCTATGTTATTTTATTTAATCATATTTGTATGGGTTAGCATGTTTAAGTGGACAATTAATGTTGAAATATCGGTGCTAATTGACAATAACATAGATGACTGGTATTTGCATGCAAGTGATTTAAATTTTTCCTGTAGTTTTATGAATGATCTTTATTATTTTCTCCTAGGAAACTTAAAAACGGCTGCTTTTGACGTCACTTACACTTCACAAAAATTGTTTTCAGTATACAGGGTGTTAAGTAATCCAAGGGCAATCTCTTAAGTGGTGTTAGAGGTGAGTTAATCTAGCAAGAATTCGATTTCGTCTTTGTTTTTAGAGATTGCCCTCGAATTACCTAACTGAAATGAAAAATTGTGAGTTATCATACCCGGTATCATACAAGGTATGATAACTCATAATTGTTCATCGTAATTCATTGCGTTTTTGCAGTGCGTTGACGTATTACTCTTACTGGAATATCAAATTCGTTTTATACACATGAAATTATTTTTGTGACGTAAAAATGACGTCAATGATGGCCGCTTTTAGGCGGCCGTTCTCCTAAAAAATCAGGATTATACGGAAAATAACTATACTTTATAGGATTTAAGTCCGTTTTCGGCAATTTCCCTTAAATATAGATTAAAGGTTGGCGTTGGCATTACAGGACAAGTTGTAAATACTATTTTTATAGAGCTTTTATATTGTGTATTGTTTTTGCTTGCATTTTTCGTAATGGGATGTGGCGTTTCACCCATGGAAATAATCCATTTTAATCAATTTATACTACCAAATTCAAATTATGTTTTAATAGTTTCCTACATTACCTATGCATGAGAAATTCGGCTAATCCTTACAAAAAAAAACCAAACAAATAAAATTTGAATCAGCGGTTTTCTATGAAGTTGAGATAAATCTCGTCTGGAGTGCGATTTTTGAACAATCATTATGTATATATGCATTAGACGATACTATTATAGCGAATGGTGTCCTTTTTTGACCCTTCGTATTTCGCCTACCGATTTTGGCGTATATACGTTCAAAACGAGTGGCATCAAGAATCGCACCCCTTCGGTACTGATGATACCCCAGGTGGTGCAATTTAGAGGACACTGAATAAAATAGTGTAAAAAGTTAAAATAAAAAGTTTTTAGAAAAAAGTTGTATGAGTAGGTACTTAATTTTCGAATCAATCATACAAAAATCAAATTGTTAAATCTCCTCTGGGGTGCGATTTTTGAACAATCATATACCTATATACATAGGTATATTGAGAGACGATTACTATTATTGCAAATGGTGTCGATTTTTAACCCTTCGTATTTCGCTTACCGACTTTGGCAGTTAAACGAATACATTCAAAACGAGTGGCATCCTGTATCTCACCCCTGCATTACTGATAATACCCCATGTGGTGGAATTTAGAGGACAAAATAAAAATAGTGAAAAAGTTAAAAATAAAAAGTTTTAGAAAGAAGTCGTTGCGAGTAGGTACTTACTACTAATTTTCGAAATATACATACCAAAATCAAATTGTTGCCGACTACTGCTGAAGTTTGGGGGCGCTGAGAAATTATTAATTTTGATTGATTATGAAGATGATGAACCTATATTTTAAATATATTATCTATTTGCCTTTTACCTTTTGGTGTAGGCTGTTTTAAATAAATAGGTGTTTATTTGTTTGGGTTTTTTACTGACACACAACTAACAGTATCCAATATTAACAGCTTTGTACCGTTTGGTGTATTGTATTACCATTGTGCATGCACCATTGACAGTTTGAGTTTCGTATTTCAGTGGACAAAGTCTACTTTGTGGGCACGCAGCAGCTGAAATTTGCCAGCCGTTTGTAGTCGCCAGTTGTTGGCACATTTGGTGATTGTATTTTTCTCTAAATTTTCCAGTTGACAAGTGGCATTACGTCCATTTGAAATAATCGCTCTAAACGGCTGGGAGACCCGCTCCACATATGCACACCGGAATACACTGGTACAAATGGTTGTTTAGTTTTCTAGTGAAGCCCCCCCATGCAAATGGGACTTGAGTAAAACACAAGCATTTATTATTTTTAATGGTTAATTTATGTTTTTAATACGATTGTTTTTTTTTTGTGCGGTGAACCAAGTTCGCAGTTAGAAAATATATTACTTAAAAAGTATGAGTGGTTGGTTGGTCAGTTTTAGTTGTTCCATTCTATGTTGTTTCATCCTATGTTGTTTCATCCTATGTTGTTTCATCCTATGTTGTTTCATCCTATGTTGTTCTATCCTATGTTGTTTGTATCCTTCGGAGGCGCAGTTGTCTAAGGCGACGGTCTGAAGCCATTGCGTACGGAACGTTGGTGGTTCGAATTCACCGCTAGCCGGGAAACTTTTCTACACAGAGTTGACCCGGCTAGCATATCATGGATGTTGTATGAGGCACAATGGGTCCGTGAAGGGCCGCAATGCACACAGCCTAGGGTCGGGGGCTGTACTCACCGCAAAAAAAATCCTTCGTTTCCTTTTTAAAAGCCACACAGCATTTGTGTTTATTAACCGAATATTCCTTGTATCCTACATACATATTGATGGTGGATAGGTTGAAGGTTGCAACCCTACTTGTAGAATTGTAACAAATACAATCTACTACAACAAAGAAATAAGACCGCAGAAATCAGTAGAAAGGATTCTTGTTCAAAAATAACATTTTTCATCCTCGCCTGTTTAAACCAAACTCGGCTATAGAGTTGGCCGTTTGGTCTTACTAAAAAGTTTTTTTTTTACGTTTTGCCTTTCCACCGTCAATATCACTACTATATAAAATCTATTTATTTATTTACTCCAGTGTTTTACAAAATTTCAGATTCGTATGTTACCAAGGGATTAACTTGTATACATTGCTATATCGCACTGTGAGAGGACAAGTGTCGTAACTTCCAATATGATAATTTTCAGGTTTTCATTGATTCGTATGCATTTTTAAGGTTCTTTTAATCCAAAAATGGATAACATACTAAATGGTAAATTTACTGGAACCATTGCAATAATTAAAATACATTTAACATTTATTGATTCGTATATACTTTTAACGTTCCTTTAATCCTTTCTTGTGTTTAAAAGATATATTATTAAAAAATATTGATAACATTGTATTCAATGGTAAATTTACTGGAACCATTGCAATCATTAAAATTCATTTAACATTCATTTGATTCGTATATACTTTTAACGTTCCTTTAATCCTTTCTTGTGTTTAGAACATATATTATTAAAAAAAATGGATAACGTTATACTCAATGGTAAAATTACTGTAACCATTGCAATCATTAAAATGCATTTATCTCAAAAACTGTTTTTGAAATTTACAACATTTGTCATCTCACAGTGCGTTCTATCATCTTGAATAACTTGTTTATGTATAGGTTTTGGATTAAGTTTGGATTAGTTGTCCCCTGACAGCGACTATGGAATTGCTAACGTATCGATATTATTGGTTGACAACAATAGTCTACGTAATATCGGCAGTTGAATCGATGAAACTGCCGGATGGACCTCATCGAAAAAAGTTGATTAAATAGAAATTATGCAACTAAACCCCTAGGAGGATAGTTAAGCGCCATCTGGCGGCACCACATCAGCACACCCATATAGTAATAACCGTCAACATGCTCATACCATCAGGATCACCGGGTAGTGCCCTCTATGGAATAATATTCCAACAGAGGGTTTGAGATATCAGCACAAAGCCAATTTTGTAAAACATATATAAGTGTGACTCCTCTATTCAATATTATTCCACTACCCGGTGATCCTGATGGCATGAGCATGTTGACGGTTATTATCATATGGGTTTGCATCGCTAATTGATGTGGTGCCGCCAGATGGCGTTTAAATTTCCTCCTAGGGCGTTAGTTGTATAATTTTTGTATATAACCACTTGATATATTGTTTGAATCCATCCTCACTAGCTACACTGATGAGATCTAATAAGATCGAAATCTAGATATGTAGATGCTAAGAGGTGGATGCACACTTATATTTGATTTAATTGGTTTATGTTGCAGATTTATATAATTATATGTGACTGATTAACTATATTATGAAGATTCCTTGTACCCTACATACATATTGACAGTGAAATGTGGTAGTTATAGTGCTTTTTGTTTTGTTTTATGGACACAGATATGTCGGAGACCAGTTTATGGACTCAATTGAATACCTTTTTGACCCTGTCCATGTCCATACGTCGGTTTCACTGATTTACATGCCGATATTGTGCCAACTATTGTCGTTGTCGGCCAATCGTTTTAAATAGATACAAAATCTATTGTGCCAAATTGATGCCGGCCCGATGTCTTTTATTGGCCGACCTCTTCTATGTTTTTTGAGAAGAATATTAAGACACATTTTTTACAATTTCGAATACAGTAATGAATTCCATTATTGTCCCGAAAACTTCAAATAACATTCATGTATCTAAATAATTGACTCGGTCAGCACGTCCGCATCGATCGATCGTCCGGAGTTTCGGTGGTCCGGTCAGGTTATGTGGGTTATGAGTCGCGGGGTGAATAGGTAACGAGTGCTCGGGTGGGGGTGGGAGGCGCGCGTGTTGTGTGTTTCTCTGCATTAGAGCGCGCAAGCCATCGATTGCCGCCCCCACTGCCGTTGCCGCCGCCGCCTGGATACCCCGCACAAGAAAGCTTTTCTTGGGGCAGCGGCGCGCAATCTCCGCGCGAGAAAGAGAGAAGGAAGGGTGTGTGCGAGAGAGTATCGAGCGCGCGATCAAAAAGCGGTCGTGTTTATTCGCGGCCGGTCGCAGCGGCGGGTACGTACTCTTTGCGGTCAGTCACTTGTGTTACTTTACCAGCCGAAGAGTGTCCTCTCCTGGTTAGAAAGTGAACAGTATCGTAAGCGCGAGCGCGCGGCGGGTGTGTTCCGCTTTTGTTTCCGTACCACCCCCCCAAAAATCTCACCCACCATGAAACTCTACGTGCTGCTGCTGGTGGTGCTCGGCATCGCGGCGTCCTCCTGCGACGCCAAGAGGAAGAGGAAGTTCGACGGCGACTTCGAGTTCGCCGAAGAGGTATGCGCGCTTGAAATTTTCTTTTTGTTTGTTTGGTTTTCTGTGTTCCACGCGCGACGGCGGCAAGAGGCTTCTTTTGTGAGCAGCACAATGGTGCAGGCGAGAGAGACCCCCCGACCTCTCCCCCCACAATTCGACCAAGACAGGTGCCCATATCCAGCCCGATTCTTTACCTGTCAAGCAGGTTCTCTCCCAAATAAAACTATTCTCTTTACGCGCGCACTACTACTATTTTCTCGGCGCGTTTTCATAACATCGTTAACAAGGATACCAATAGCGATTTACGATTTACAAACAAATACATATAGTATGCTTGATAGTAAAGTATCAGGCAAAAATAGAAGATTTTCTGATGTAGCAAATTCTAACTTATACGCATGATACCCGAAGGTCAATAACTAGTTACAAATTACAACAAATACTGTAACTACTACTACTGTATTGCGGGAATTTTTTTCTACTTATCTGAGATGTTGGTAGCTTTTATAGCATTTAAATTGAATGTCTTTTTCTGTTTGTAACTGGAAAGGTTGTCGTAAAGTTTAGATTATTTCTGTGACCAAATCATGTTTCTTTATATTTTTACTGGGTGAAATTTCCGCCGTCTGATGGCTTATGATGGACTAACTCCTCCTCCGCATGACTATTTGTATACTTTTCCTCTCAAAATATTATCAAACTTAACCCTCTAATGCCCAACTCCGCCTCAAGGCGGACCATACTTAATGGCATGTAACGATGTATTTAAATATTTATGTACTTGTACTCGGTATCGAGGTTCATTTTCTAAAAAGTGTTTTTACCCGGTTACTTAGGTGAAATTCCCGCCGTCTGATGGTTTATGATGGACTAACTCCTCCTCCGTGTGACTATTTGAATACTTTTCCTATCAAAATATTATCAAACTTAACCCTCTAATGCCCAACTCCGCCTCAAGGCGGACCATACTTAATCGCATGTAACGATCTATTTAAATATTTATGTACTTGTACTCGGTATCGAGGTTCATTTTCTAAAAAGTGTTTCTACTCGGTTCTCAAGTACTTTTTGAATGTACTTGTATTCGGTATCGAGGTTCATTTTCTATAAAATATGTCTACTCGGTTCTCGAGTACTGAATGTACTTGTACTTGGTATCGGAGTACATTTTCTATAAAGAATTTCTGCTCGTTACTCGAGTACTTTTCGAATGTACTTGTACTCGGTATCGGAGTACTTATTGAATGTATTCGGAACAGCTCTGATTGGCAGTCGATTTCTTGATTCTCACTTTTGTATAGCGATGATTCTTATAATAACCACCAGGTACTGCGACTTTAATTTAAAAATGTAATACCAACCATCATCTTTATATGTGTTGCTAGTTGCTTATTATTTCAAATTTGGTTAATTTTGAGTTGATTTTTCATACATTTCGTCTACTTGATTGCACTTTTTTTTTGCGCTAGTCGAGGAGTGTTCAAAAAACTTATATAAAATAGCTTTTGAAGGAATTGTTACTGACTATTAGTTTCCTAAATTATGTCTTCAATAAAAATATAGCCTTTATACAAACAATAATTATCGTAATAAATGACTTTATATGAGTGAAAAGTCCGAATAACCTTTTGTTCCATTATGCCCCAGGTGTACTGCTTGTTAAAGTAATTTATTATTTACTCCCTTAAATGCCCTATTCGCTCCATCAGACTGTGAACATCAAAAATGCTCCGCTCCCTCGCCGTTTCTGCTTTGTAGTTCGCGATATGCTCCGGAGATAATTCCGGGGCGAAAATTGAGACGCGACGCCGCCGCCGCCCCGTCCGCTTTATATTTATGAGATAATTCCGACGCTCTACAACGGCGGGGTCGCGCGCGCGAGATTATCGTTATTAAATATGAAATTCCGTGGGGCGGCGGCGGCGGCCCCAGACGGCGTCGCGGGGCCACCGCTCCGGGACGCCTCCGGCTAGATGTAGGGTTTACGCTTCACAAAATACAATTCTAATTTTCTTCGGTGCCCTCGGGGTTTACTATGTTACTTATGGGTAAATGATTATAATCATACAAAAAGACAATCAATTTGTATGAGAAAAAAACGGCTGTAAAGACGCCGTTTTTTTCTCATACAAATTTATATTATTTATAAAGATAAAGATGTTTTTAAATTGCCGACAATATGTCGATTTTGTGGATACCATGCCAAATAATACCCGCTTTTGTTTAACGTTCGGCAGTTCTTCTAGACGAGAAGAACCGCTGAATAAATATCCGGCTCTGTTAAAAACATAATAATTAATCGCTTTTGTTTCCTTCGTTCTGGAGCTGATCCGGGCTGTTCTAACACTAGAACAGACAGTTCCAGAACGATAAACAAAAGCGGTTAATTATTATGTTTTTAACAGAGCCGGAAATAAAAGACAAGACAATTTCTTGACTCAAAAGTTGGTCAAGATGCGAGACAATCTAAATTGTCTCGTATCATACAGCAAATTATTTGAAATATTGAATTTGGATTGTAGATCGAATGGAAAAATATAACGCGTTCTATTAGCCAAGGACAAATTGTATGGGAGGAGGATATATGAATTCATTTCTTGAACAACTTTTGAGCTAGGAAATTGTCTTGTGCGAGCATATACTTTGCACCGCTGAGACAGGAGAAAACAGTAGGAATTGCACCCCTGACATTAGTGTTGTACAGGAACATCAAACAAATTATATTAATCGTCCAATACTGACATAACACGTTCTAACAAAGACTGTTTATGCCCACAAAATAAACATTTAGTTCTTAATATTTATTTTGTTACAATAAACAAAACATTGAAAAATATCCCAGTAAATACTTAAGTACGATTTTGATCAGTAAAGTGTAGATCTAACTAATAATCTTCACGCAATGCATTAAACGTAAAATCTGTTAACCATTTTTTTTTTTAGTTTTGTGTTAGTGTCCAACACTGGCCTCTCTAACGCCTTACAAGGCTTCATTTTGCCTGTGGTGGTATTATGCTGGACTTGAATGCTTATTCAAATTCAAAACATTGAAATCAGTGTGCTACTCGAACGTGATACTGATGATACCCGATAATAATTCAATCTCTCTATCCATCAAGTACTAAAATTACATTGTACCATTTGGCCGCAATGCATTAAAAGTAAAATCTGTTAACCATTTTGTTTCCAGGGAGTACTTGCTACATTATTTCAGCAACTATTATTGTTAAAATAGTTCTTAAAAAATGTGGTGTGATAATGTTGTTTATGATTCTATATAAGGAAGGATAGACATGAACAAATTACTTATATTCCTTATAGACTATATTCTTTGATATGTTCACTATATGTAATATAGTAGTATCACTTAAAATTTAGCTCCTCTTCAGTGTAATAGACTTCGTGTGCACTTAATCCCTTTCTCTTTCATCCCGTGCCCGAACTTGTAGGGCGCGTTATTAACCCCAGCCTCTCCTAAAGAGTGTCTTTCAACCCCTTTCGGGCATGATAATAATGAGCGGCCCACTTAGACCGCGCGCGCGAACAATTTCGGAATAGAGGGTGACACGAAAAGAGAGGAGTCAAGCGGTCGACGGCGGGTTAATTGCGTTAGCACGCATTAGACGCTTCCCTGAAACCGCCCCAGACACCAAGGACGTGTTTTGAGTAATGAAAACAACCAAAGCAATTTTCCGTGTTAAATAAGAAGCGCCCTGTACCGTTTTTTTTTTACTTTATTTCGCGTCGTAAATCCTCGCGATAATCGCCGTTAGTGTCGGCCGTCTTGAAATTACACCCCGCAAATCGTGGCGTATTTTCAATTTAATGCCCGCCGCGGGAGGAATGGCGTAAACGTACGCCGAATATAACGCGCCCTTTTGCCATGGCTGCTACGTGTCGGCCATTACAATTGCGACCTTAATCCCCTCGACGCGTCGGCGTTGGCGGTGCTAGGACCAAAAACTGCGGCGCTCTTAAACCCCGGGATAATTTATAACTTCATTAAAGCCGGGGTTTATTTCCGCTACTCTAAGATGAATAGTAGCTAGCTAACTGCTTTTAAAAATTAGAAAAACTAATTTTATCTATAAAGTAGTGATTTGATTTAATTTATCTTTATACGTCAGTCTTCTATAATGTTTGTTGAAAATTCTCTCTTTGGCATTACGTTCCTCGTAACGATTTTATCGCCTTGATAAACCTGCATTCCATCCTGTCTTCTGCGCCTTGTTGCTAGATGTTGATCCCCACCTGTTTTAGGCTTGCCTCAACTTAACCTGGGGCGTCTAATACCTTGCATTCTTGCATGTAGTATTTATTTAGAGGTCTAATTGTTCTCTCTTCGCTGTACATGCCCAAGCCATCTTATTCTTAAGGCTTTAATATGTGTTACTATTATGTGTCGGTTGATTAGGTTGTCAATTTCAAAGTACTTTATCACTCTATCCCCCGTATTCACCGACCTTCCATAAATCTATCAATAGCTATTAAACCCATAAGTATTCGTTGTTATAGCAACAGTAAATACATTATCTAGGGAATGTAGTTACTTCAGATTCTCTCTATTGGAAACACTGAATAATTAAACAATAGGTGTCATGAAAGCTCTAATCGCAAGCGCCATTCAAGGTGTTTGACATTTTTTTTTGGCATATTCTGTCAAAATGACATTGTCAATTTATCCATTCAATAGCTTATGGGACCTATCAAGTTTATGGGATGTTGGTGAATACGGGCGTATACCTTATATTATATATATATAATATATATATATATATATATATATATATATATATATATATATATATATATATATTCTTATCTTAGAACTCTTCTCTCTATTCATAGCATCTTTTGTCTTTAGTTTTGTGTTAGTGTCCAACATTTACACCCGTATGCTTTTACTTGGTCCTTAACGCCTTACAAGGCTTCATTTTGCCTGTGGTGGTATTATGTTGGACTTAAATGTTGATTCAAGGCCGTTCTGTTTCCTTTACCGATTTTGGCCCTGTCCGTTTGGTTACTACTAGTGACTAGTAGTGAGAAATGCTGAAATCACGCTGTACTATTAGTAGTAGTAGTATGAGTGTGAGGTCAGCATGTGTCACTACTAACATTGACTAATAACATAACAGTTTAAGTCGTTTGAAATAGTGAACGGGCATAGTCAGGTTGGTAGGGGCCGCCCGTCTACCCCACCTGTGTTCGCATAGTTTTTCCATAGGATAACACTGGTTGGAATGGTTTAAACAATTTAAAACGTCTGTATGCATTAAAAAACTATGCGAGCGAAGATGGGGTGGGTAGGTGTTCCCTACCAACTAAACTATGTCCGTCCATTATTTCAAACAACTTTAACTCTGCACTATACTGTTATCCATTAATTTATATTCTATTCAATTAATTCCATTTATTAATTTACGTCTAATTCGTAAAAAAAATGTGTGAACTAATGTAGTGCATAGTTCAAGTCATTTGAAATAGTGGACGGGCATAGTTTGGTTGGTAGGGGCCACCCGCCCGCCCCACCTTCGCTTGCATACTGTTTTCATGGGATTACACAGTTTCCAAGTAGTTTAACCAATTTAACCTTGATGCGCATTATATGCCCATGGTATAACACTCTCCCTGGAATGGTTTCAACAATATAAAACGTCTGTATCTGATGAAAAAAACTATACGAGCAAAGGTGGGGTGGGCGGGTGGCCCCTACCAACCAAACTATGCCCATCGACTATTTCAAATGGCTTGAACTCTGCACTACACAATTTTTCATAACTTTTTATGATTCAATTAATTTCATTTATTAATTTAGACTTAATTTTAAAAAGAAAGTAGGGAACAATGTAGTGCATTGTTCAAGTCATTTAAAATAGCGAATGGGCATAGTTTGGTTGGTAGGGTGACTTTTTAGTCAACTAGTAGTCGCCAAACGGAAAGGGTCCTTGTTTTGTAGTTTCGCCGTCATATCATTGATGTAATTGATGTTGGACCCTAGGTACTTGCAAGTATTTACTTCTTCACTAGTTCTTCCCTGACTGATCAAGTTTTGATCCTTACTTCTTCTTGATGCTAGCAATATTTTTGTTTTTGGCCTTATGAACCTTTAAATGGGCACATTTAGTCTTCGAATACCCCGAACATATTTTGTACAGCTGGATTGTTTATTTATTCCAATAAATAAAAATCATTTTGTGTCTGATTTTCCTATAATTATATTTAATTAAACCACTAACTACGAGAAAAACATCGAAATCAGTGTGCTACTCGAGCGTGATACCCGATTATAATTCAATTTCTCCATCCATCAAGTACTAAAATTACATTCTACCATTTGGCCGCAAAATTGCTAATCCCGCCGCGGAATCATTTCGGGCGTAAGTAATTCGTGGCACCCGGGGCGTGTATCGGAAAGTTATTACGGGCTGAAATGGCGTCGGCGCGCAATATACATAAACGAGATATCAAAATTATTCATATGTACGCCGGCACGATTCCGATTTACATTAATTAGTGGCTTCCGGGGGGGTGGGGGGAGTCGGTTGCCGTGTGACACGGTTATTGTTGTTGCCCCGATCGGGGGCGAAAAAGTGACGGACAGCTGTCGCGAGGCCGACTCCGATAAATCTCGGCGAAAAGGTCCCGCGCGGGGCGGCGATAGTAAAGCGCGTCAATTATGCGATTTAATTAATGCCTGACCTATGCGTATTGCATATTTAGATTATCGACGGGGTTACAGATGTGTCCATTGTGACCGCGTGTTACTGTGATACAAGAGCCGAATGGGAACGCATTGCAACTCAATTGTTGAAGAAGGTTCTCGAACAATTCAAACTATACTAAAATTTGATGATTTTACTCTGATAGCAATCAGTACATGCCCAAGACATCTTATTCTCTAGGCTTTAATATGTGCTACTATTGTGTGTTCGTTGATTAGGTTGTCAAGTTCAAATGTTTTATCACTATATATCTCATAGCTCTCTCTCTCCTTCTCTCTACCCCCCCCCCCCCTCTCTCCTCTCTCTCTCCTCTCTCTCTGTTTCTCTGTCTCTCTCTCTCTGAAAATTTGAGTGAGTAACTATTGCCAATGGAAGGCATTAAATATCCAAGAATGCTCTAAAAATCTTGTTTTTTTTTTCTTCGATATTTAATTCATAGCCTTCCATTGGCAATATTGATTTCTGTTGCCACTACTTTCTTTACAACCCTCGTATAAACCAAATTTGAATAGAAACTAAGAATTTAAACAAAACTAATCAGTATAATATACCAGTAATTTCGAAAAATAGTAAATCGTTTTTATTCCCTACTTATTATTATCGTATTTTCTATAAACCACTATTTCCCCATTGAATCCAATCCCATCCATCAATCAACCCCCCCTTTCCGGGCGCGCGCGTTATTTTTTTACGTGTAGTCGGTAATTACGACAAGATTGATATACGTAATCGTTTCTCGTGCATCATTTAAGAAAAGTTTTTCAATATTTTCACGAGCGCTTACCGAGGGAAAAAATCCGTTTTCCGGCCCGCCCCAATTCCGGTTGACCGCGATCGATTCGCGCGCGCCCCCCACGACGGGCGGCGTGATCGATGCGATACGATTGTGGGCGGGGGGCGATTTCCAATTTATATCGGGACAGCCGGTGGCGGCGGCGGCGTTTCCAATGCCGGAAGGTGTAAAACGTTGAGTTCAAAACTCAGGAGGCGATATTACAATGACTCGATGCTACAGCCATCTGGGTACTTATTTCTATTATTTTCCGATTCGCCATGTTTGGGTGTTAATGTTTTAATCTTGCACGTTGACTAGGCGGTTTGGAAGATGGGTGGGAATGTAGGAGAGATGTAGGTACATATTAGAAGAATTTAATGTCGGGACATGGTTCCCCCGGTACCAGGAGATGGGAGAACCATGACTCGCGTGGGCAGGGTCGCATCCCTGAAGTAGGCCTATTCTTTTCCGGGTGGTTATATACTAAAATGATACAACCTACCCCGTAGGAGGAAAGTTAAACCCCATCTGGCGGCACCACATAAATTAGCAGTGCACACCCATATGGTAATAACCGTCAACATGCTCATGCCATCAGGAGCTAGCTGAGCTACACTGTTGAGATCTAATAAGATCGAAATCTAGATATGTAGATTGCTAAGAGGTGGATTCACACTTATATATGTTTTATAAGATTGGCATTGTGCTTATATCTCAAGCACTCTGTTGAAATATTATTCCATAGATGGCACTACTCGGTGATCCTGATGGCATGAGCATGTTGACGGTTACTACCATATGGATGTGCATTGCTAATTGATGTGGTGCCGCCAGATGGCGTTTAACGTTCCTCCTAGGGGGTTAGTTGTATCATTTTTAAATATTAATCAATTAATGCTGAACAATTCACACTCCGGTGCGACTCGAACCCACTATCGCAGCCAACTGCGCCACAGAGAGTCTATACTAATATCTTGCGTTCTATCGACTATATAACCCTACCCATGTTGAGTTTGAGTTGCTTGAAATCTTGTATTGGTCTTCAAAACATTGAAAATATTGACTTCTTTTTTATATCTAAGGACAGAATTAGAAAATTATATAAGTCCATAATCACCATTAACAAGAACTTGAAAGGAAATTTGATTATAACCCGTTGTAGTGCAATTGGTAGCGCGATGGCCGGAGACTTAAGTTGGAGAGCCACTGAAGAGTAAATTATTTTAGCAATAATTGGTATAATAAATGTACCAATTATTGCTAAAAAATTCACTCTTCAGTGGCTCTCCAACTTAAGTCTACGGCCATCGCGCTACCAATTGCACTACAGCGGGTTATAGTCAATTTCCTTTCAAGTTCTTGTTAATGGTGATTATGGATTTATATAATTTTCTAATTCTGTCCTTAGATATAAAAAAGCGAGATACACTAGATTCACTCAATTAATAGACCACAACTGTAGAATCTAAAAATACGGGTTACTACAGTTGATAACTCAAGGGAAAATAACTATGGGAAGAAGGCGCATATTCTGACCATTTTTTCCCTTAGATTATCAACTGTAGTAGCCCATATTTTTCGTTTTTGGAAATATAGCCCCTAATTGAGTAAATCTAGTGTATTATTAACAAATTAATTTACGCTCACTACGAGGTCTATGGACAAGTATGGCATACGCGCTTGCATTTTTCCCTATTGCGGGGTCGCCGGCTATAGAATCTGCGGCGGTGAAATTTCCATTATTCAATAAAAACGTTCGCCAGTATGAGCGCTCATGCTCATGTGTATATGTGTGTGTGTACGCCGTTCGCATTTCGAATTCAGCATTGACCTATAAGCCGGCCCGAGCGGCGGCGGAACGCCTTGGGAGATGAAGAATAGGCTAGGAGTGCGCGATCGTTTGCTAAATGGAAATGGGGGGTGGCTCTTCTCACCGCGGCCCCAGCTTCATAAATCATTTATTTCTTCCGAAAAATATTATGATGATTTTGATGGCAAAACTCGTGGTCTCCTGCTGGAGAAAGGTGATAAAACTTCATAAATCATTTGGTTCGACCATAGAATGTTATGGTTTCATGTTGGGTGTGAGATAATAAAAGTACTAGGGCATTTTGTATTGTGGAAAGTGCGGTTTTATAAATGTATTCATGGAAACAATTATCGCATATGTTTTAAATCATATTTTTTTAAGGAAATTAAAAAAATGCGGTGCTAAACGGCAAGAGTTGCGTTGAGATAATGCATCAAGTACTGCCTGGAAACATAGAAACAGATTTTGAAGTTTAATGCATTCGATGAAGATTATTAGTTAGTTTTACATTTTGATGCTCAAAATCGTTCCCATTACGTTAAAAAATGTTGGTGTTAAATTGTTTTTTTGCTTCGTAGTGAATTGTATTTAGATATTTGCTTTTATTAAAAAAAAAATGTTGACATTAATCTAAGGATTATCTCAGTCATCAATTATGTCTCATTTTTATATCATTTATAAACATTACTCCATCTATACACCAACACACTCACTATGGACAGACACACCACCCATGGATTAATAGACCTAATTTCCGAACGGAAAAGAGTCTATTAATACCGGGCTCGAACCGGTTACAGCGTGGACGCAGTAGCTTAAGACTGTAACCTTATGCCCAATTCACACATAAGCGGCGTCGGGCGGAGGCGCGGTGTCACGCCGCCTCTATGTAAACATAAGGCCCAATTCACACATAAGCGACGTCGGGCGCAGGCACGGCGTAGACGAGGCGCAGGCGCGACGTCGCACAGGCGATTGTGATGTCCATATGCAGTGAAGGGGTGGACATTGTACCTTATGTTTACATAGAGGCGGCGTGGAAGAGTTATGCCTTTCGCCTCTTCGCCTACCGTGTCTTAAGCGAAGAGGCGAAGACGCGGTGCCGGCGCTGCGAGAGGCACAACGTTTAAAGCCCCCTCTGTATAAACATGTGGTGCAATACCCACTTAGGTGACGAGGCGCGGGCATTTGCCTTGTGCCTCTAGCCGCGTCTTCGCCTAAGATACGATAGGCAAAGAGGCGAAACTCTTCCACGCCGCCTCTATGTAAACATAAGGTGCAATGTCCACCCCTTCACTGCATATGGACATCACAATCGTCTGTGCAACGTCGCGCCTGCGCCTCGTCTACGTCGCGCCTGCGCCCGACGCCGCTTATGTGTGAATTGGGCCTTAGGTGCAATGTCCACCCCTTCACTGCATATGGACATCACCATCGCCTGTGTAACGTCGCGCCTGCACCTCGCTTACACGGCGCCTCGGCCCGATGCCGCTTATGTATGAATTGGGTCTAAGGCCCAATTCACACATAGGAGGCGCGGCGAGAGGCACGACGCTTTCACGCCCCCTCTATATAAACATATGGTGCAATGCCCACTTAGGCATTTGCCTCGTGCCTCTCGCCGTGCCGGCACCGCGTCTTATGGGCCATTCACAATAAGCGCGGTAGAGGTAGCGTAGAAGTAAGCGAAATTGCACACATCTATAAAAATGCGGGCGTTTACTGCAGCGCAGTAAAACTATGACAGAACATGGGTAATTATCTCTATCATAATTATCGTATAGCATTACGGCCCAATTCTGAACGTCCGAATTTTTATAGCCATGCAAAATATTGCTTACCACCACCTTACCACTACCGTGCTTATTGTGAATGGCCCATTAGCCTCTTCGCCTGAGACACGGTGGCTGCAAGGCGAGAGGCACAACTCTTCCACGCCGCCTCCATGTAAACATATGGCGCAATGTCCACCCCTTTACTACATATGGACATCATAATCGCCTGTGCGATGTCGTGCCTGCACCTCGCCTACACCGCGCCCCCTCCCGACGCCGCTTATGTGTGAATTGGGCCTAAGGCCATATGCAGTGAAGGGGTGGACATTGCTTCATATGTTTACATAGAGGCGCCGTGGAAGCGTTGTGCCTCTCGCTTCGCAACCACCCTGTCTCAGGCGAAGAGGCTAAGACGAGGTGCCGGTACGACGAGAGGCACGACACAAATGCCCGCGCCTCGTCACCTAAGTTGGCATATGTTTAGATAGAGGGGGCGTGAAAGCGTCATGCCACTCGCCGCGCCGGCACCGCGCCTTTGCCTCCTATGTGTGAATTGGGCCTTAGATCACTGCGCCTCGCCGCCCCCATATTTGCTCTATATCTGCGTAAAATATGCCACCGGGCAGACGTTGCAATGAAACAGAAGCTCTAAAAATTGTAACTTTAATTAACGATATATAAATATATAATATAATATAAATTTTCGTTTAAATCAATCTACAGTTTCAAGAATATTAAAAAGGTCCCGAGAAACTCGATGTTACAAAAGAAGACCCGGCCAAGCTGGCTCGATCAGTTTTTTTTTTAGTGCTGTGCAAAACCCAATCTCTTCATAAATCACACACTAAACTATGCGATCTGACTTAATTGACACTTAATAAATACTCCAGCACGTTCCCGAGACGAACATTTTGAAATATTACCGCATAACATTTTCCACTTTACGTAATAAAGTATGATTAACGCGTCCCGTAATAACAACTCGGCATATTTCCGCGGGCGAAAATCAATTAAATTGCAAAACGACCCGTCCGCTAGCTAAACCGCGACGCAACTTCTATAAACAAAGCAATGAGCTCATATATTGCACTCGCGCGTCGGCGGCAATGATTAAATACCGTCTTGAGCGCCTGCTGACGGGGGTTGGGTGTGGATGTGTGTAGCAAGCAGTACCATATCAGGGGGAGGAGGCGCGGTGGAATTAATGACCGTTAATATGGGGAGGTGCATTTCCTTCCATTTCCACGTTTGGCGCATACGGAGGATTATGCAGATTCGACTGGGGGCGGCCAGCCGGTTAATTAGGTGCACTCGGGCGTGGCGTGCTCGCTACCATCCTCAAAAGTAATAGTCGAGAGTTCAGGGCGGATTAATTAAAATATGCTTTAGAGGAGGAATTACTTAATGTTTTCATAATAAATATAGACCATTTGCTGAATATAGAGCCATTAGTTGTTTTATCTCTATTTTAGTTGAAATGCATAATCAGTCTATTCTAGTAGAAACTATGTTCTATTTAGTGATTATAATAGGGAATCGACCTCATAATAAAGGCACCTTACACGATCAATATTACTGCCAATAACAGAAATAAGTTTTTTTTTTATAGAAGTTTTATAATAAATAACAAAATGAAAATGAACTATTTGTTTCAATTTGTAATTGGCTATCGACCTTCGGGTTCTTCTGCCGTATGTTAGTGTATGTGTATGTGAGTGTTTATTCATAATGAATAATCTGTCATGATGTGATTCGTTTGTGGATGTAAAAAACACCTTTATTTGGCATAACCACACAAAAATGTATCCCTTCTACAAAATTCATCTTTATTAGGCTATGGGCACTTTTATTTGTATTTTTTTTTAATTTATATATTTGTATTTTTTCTGGGTGGGGGGTTAACAATACAATAATATATAAAAGAAAAAATTCAAATAAAAAGGGGGGGGGCAACAATACAATAATATATAAAAGAAAAAATACAAATAAAAGGGGGGGGGGGCAATAATACAATAATATATAAAGGGGGGGGGGGGGGGCAACAATACAATAATATATAAAAGAAAAAATACAAATAAAAGGGGTAGGGGGCAATAATTAAATAATAATATATAAGGGGGGGGGGGGCAACAATACAATAATATATAAAAGAAAAAATACAAATAAGAGGGAGGGGGGGGGGCAATAATACAATAATATATAAAGCGGGGGGGGGGGGGGGCAACAATACAATAATATATAAAAGAAAAAATACAAATAAAAGGGGTAGGGGGCAATAATACAATAATATATAGGGGGGGGGGGGGCAACAATACAATAATATATAAAAGAAAAAATACAAATAAAAGGGCCCATAGTCTAATAAAGATTTAATTCTCTTTCTACAAATAAAAATAAATTACATATTTGCTTATATGACATTGCATTCCTTCTTCTTCCATCCTAGAAGAGGATGGGAAAGGCATGACAATCTGCAGAAAGCTGACGTGGATGAAGAAATTGGAAGAAGGGAATTTCTGCTTCCACGTCAGCTTTCTGCAGATTGTCATACCTTTCCCATCCTCTCCTAATCATTCATTGACCATTCTGCAATTTCCAACCCACTCCGCTTGCATTTCTTTGTGGATGTATAATTGAATTATTATTATTATATTTATATTATAAATAAATTATTCGTAACGTGAGTAATTACAGTTCAACATTTGATTATAAAATCCATAAAATGTTACCATGGTGTTTGCCCAACGTTTTGCTTCATACCCATTAAAAAAAAATGTCAAATCCACACAAAAAATCGACCAGCACCCCGATTACATAAAAGCATCCCGAATCCGCAATTAATTAATCACATTCTTATCTACACCCCGTATTTTTTCCGTGTCGCTTCTTGTTCATGTCAGCCGAAATTTATGGTGAAAGCGCGACAAAAAGCGCACCCGTTATTATCATTAAACGTTTCAGCGCGGTCATCAATTATTGCGCGCCCCCTTCCCAACCACCCCAACGTCGTCGCCCGGGCTGGCTGGCGGGAGGGGTGTAGGAATATGTTTAGTCGCCCCTTTTTCACGCACGGATGGGTCTCTGAAAGTGACGCGAATAATTTGTCATCGCGTCGCTAACGAGATTCGACGACGGTGGCGGCGGCGGCAGCTAAGCTTGCCCCCTGGAGCGATTTAGATAGATGCACAATCTATAACTGATTAGAATAGAAGTTTCGGCGGATATTGGGTATTTAAGAGATTTATAGTTTTAAACACTTTTTTTTGTGGGGTTTACAAGTTATAAACTCTTCGGATTTGCCATTATTTCAAGCATTGATTATGTAGGGAATCGGGTGGAATTATTAACTTCTTGGAGGTTTGATGCTCACAGGAAATCACCAATATATGTGAATTTCACTAACATGGCTTGCAAAATGTCATCCAAAATTTTCGTTATATAAAAATGGACGGCAAGAGCTGTGCGTGTCCACAAAACCTAAAAGACAAAGCTCTGCAAGAAAAAGAGAGAATCCTGAATGAACAAGCTGATAAAAAGCAAAATAATTACGTATATAATTATTCATATGAGTTTAGTCATCATTATGTCCGTATTCATCAACATCCCATAAACTTTATAGGTCCCATACGCTATTGAATGGATGAATTGACAACGTCATTATGACAAAATATGCCAAAATAAATGTCAAACACCTTGAGTAGCGTTTGCGATTGGAGCTTTGATGACACATTTTGTTTAATTATTCAGTGTTTCCAATTAAGCGAATCGCGCTCTCTCTCTCTCTCTCTCTCTCTCTCTCTCTCTCTCTCTCTCTTGAAGTTTTTTAATAAATAACTTCAAATCAAAATGAAACTGAACTATTTGTTTCAATTTGTAATTGGCTATCGACCTTCTGATTCTTCTGCCGTATGTTAGTGTATGCGTATGCGAGTGTTCGGATTTCAGAAAATTATCCCCCTATGTTTCTAAAGTGTCGTTAATCCCCAACGGCAAATGGTACCGACTCCCACGGTCACGATATAGTTCCCACGCCAAAGTATCCCAATAACTACTAGCGGGGGTGGTAACTACTGCACATCGGGTGTTGTAATATGTATGTATGTAATATATTTTTTTTGACAATTGTACTTCTTGTGATATTTGATGGCATTATATGTATACCCGTACATAATTGACATTACAATTATTTATACTTTATTTGACTAGTAATGACATATATTACTCACAGGCCACAAGTAATAACTCATTAAGCATGGCAATCGTAATAAATCATTACTCACTGGATATCCGTCACCAGTTCCAATCTAAATTTTACATCTTTTCTTTTGTCAGAATCTTAATTTGAGCTGAACGAATCTCTATTACGAAAATGCATACATCCAATATCCAATGTTATAAGAACAATAGAAAAATTACTACAAACGAAATTTACTACCAGAAACAAACTTCTATCTTTATAAAATATATATTTTTTTAATTTATTTATTTATAACCTCCAGTACATTCATACAATATATACAAAAGAACAATATAAAAATAGGGGAGGTAATGATTGGGTTATATAAGTGTGAATCCTCTTAGCAAGATTTATATAGAGATAATATATCTATATTTCGATCTTCTGAGATCTCATCTGTGTACGTCAGCTAGTGAGGATGAATTCACACTTTCTTCCTAGAGGAAAAGTTGTATTGTTCTATCTTTATAGCCCAAGGGCTTTTTCGCTGGTAAAGGGAGAAGCTGTAATCACCCGGCATCACAGAAACCCTCTGAAAAACTATGAAACATATTTCATAGTTTTTCAGAGGGTTTCTGTGATGCCGGGTGATTACAGCTTCTCCCTTTACCAGCGAAAAAGCCCTTGGGCTATAAAGATAGAACAATACAACTTTTCCTCTAGGAAGAAATAAAATAATAAAAATGCATGCAATAATTATTTTATAGTAACTGTACTTCATGTGATATATGATATTTTGTACCATCTGCAGTTTCTAAACTGAGATTGGTTGGTTCAAATAAATCTTCTATTATATCTGATTATTCTAAATTCATAAATATTTCCCTTCTTTTTTCATTCGCCTCTTGCGGAGATTGAATGTACGCCCGCGAGTGAAATGAAAAACGCCCGATACAGGCAGCCGCCATCCGGCGGGAGCAATTGTGCTTGAAGCCCGCCACCCCCCCACGGCGCATTTTTGCTATTATTATTACGCTCTTGAGCGCGGCTTATTACCCGGCCGGCGGCGCTGCGCGCACGTTTTACATCCGCGGGCTTATCCGCCAATTCAGGCGGGGGCTGATCGCCGCCTCCGCCCGCGCTTCCGGGCCTTCCTGCCCCTCTATAGTAAAGCGGGGAAAATCCGCCGACGTCGGCGGTTTATGCGCGCCATTTAGTGTGAGTGGCTCGTTGGTGTGAGGGAATAAACGGTTGCAAGGGGGGTGGCTTCAAACAATTGCAACGGCTAAAATAATACCGTTATTAAGTTTTATTGGAAAAATATACGGAGGTTTAGTGCCTTAATGTTCTCACGAAATGAAACACTTTCTGTTTAGTTTTAAAACGAACAAACACATATGTAATTTCTGTTTAGTTTTAAAATGAACAAACACATATGTAATTTCTGTAAGAGATCGAAACTCAAAATTTTACATAATATATATATATATATATATATATATATATATATATATATATATATATATATATATATGTATATATATATATACATATATATATACATATATATATATATATATATATATATATATATATATATATATATATATATAACCATTTGTATGTATTTTATTGCATACAAAATTAGTAGTTTACAGAGAAACTGTAACATTCACACAATAAGAAAACAAAATGGATATTGAGCCTCATACTAATAAATACATACTAAATAAAACATATATAAGTGTGAACCCACCTCTTAGCAATGTACATACTTAGATTTCGATCTTATTAGATCTCATCAGTGTAGCTTAACTAGTGAGGATGAATTTACACAATATCTCGAGTGGTTATATACAAATATGATACAACTAACCCCCTAGGAGGAAAGTAAACGCCATCTGGCGGCACCACATTATTCCATAGAGCGCACTACCCGGTGATCCTGATGGCATGAGCATGTTGACGGTTATTACCATATGGGTGTGCATTGCTAATTGATGTGGTGCCGCCAGATAGCGTTTAACTTTTCTCCTAGGGGGTTAGTTGTATCATATATGTCCAGGTTCCCGTTGAATGGTTTAAATAACGCTTCGAGAACTTGTATAAAATGCTTTTATTTTGTTGTCTAGTACACATACGCACTAATACGCGTCTGTCTCGTAAGTGCTCCTTGAGACGCTCAGCCCCTCTCAATAGCCCATCGAGTCGGGGATGCGCGTAGCGTCAAAATAATCATTAAAATACCTTAAAGTATTAAACAATATACTAGATAAATTTTGTTTCTGTAGCCTATTTAAAATTATTTATTGATGGAGCATGTTTACAACAAACTATCTTCTTAATGTCTGGATTCTAAGAAGAAAGCATCTTCCCGAACATAATCCAAGGACAAAAGCATCTTAAAATAGCCCCCAGATTTATATTGCATGTTTAGTAAACACCTGAATACTACTTCACGAAATAGTCCTCAAAAAAAAGAATTTTAAAATAACTTAAGGAATATCTTGATTTATGATGCATGTTTAGTAAACACCCTGTACTGTATACCCGTACATAATTAGCTTGACACTCCTTGTGAAGTTTCACTTCCTTGGAACTCTTAAAGGCACCTTACACGATCAATAATACAGTCAATATTTTAGAATAATGACAGTATTACTGTATGATAACATGTTTAAAGTGTTCATTATTCTAAAATATTGACAGTATTATTGATCGTGTAAGGTGCCTTTAAGAGTTCCAAGGAAGTGAAACTTCACAAGGAGTGTCAAGCTAATTATGTACGGGTATATTGAACGTGTAAGGCATAGAAATGATGGAATGAAGAGAATACTGATGTTTATCCGAATAATTGATTACTTGATAAATATTGAAGGACGATTCAAGCAAATACTGACAGTTTTAGGATTGACAGTAATATTGATCGTGTAAGGTAGCTTTTAGATACAAATATTTATTATCAACATTATATACAGGTGAATGATGACAATATATTCGATTTCTTACAATTACTTGTTGTTAATTAAAAGGGCTATAGACCCAATGTCTTTCTGCCTAGGAAGCCCGTTTAGTTTAATCAGTTTTGGGAACTCTTATATGATATAAATACTTCAATCAACAGTTGAAGTTAGTAGTAGTTACAATTCTTTAATTGGCTATCAACGTTCGTGCCCTTCTGCCGCGTATTCGTGTATGTGTATGTGTATGTGAGTACATTAGTTTAAAACCACCCTATATATTTTTTGTATGATTACACAGTTTGCATGCAAGATGTGAATATTAATAGTAAATCAGTGCAACTAGGTTAATATAAAAAATAAGGGGGTGGTTTACAGTGAATATTCATATTGTCACAACTTTTATTTATAAATCGTCCCGTTGCACGACAGTTTCGCATCGCCTCCCCTCATGTTTGCCAATTACAACCGCGGGGATCGCACCCCCCCCTCATCGGCATGCTAAAAATAGCGTGTGCGGCGGCTCAAGGTCCGGCGGTGGCGGCGGCCGCTCCCCCTTCGTCCAGCCCGAGCGATTCGCGTGAGGCTAAACACGCGAGTTTTTTTTATCGAAACGTGCCAAGGTCGGCCTCGCGGTTTACATAAAATGAGGGGCAAACACGAATTTTGTTTATTTTACTAGAAGTGCGACACAAAAATATATAGATTATCATATATTTTCAACACCAAAAAAGGCGGTAAATAAATTTAGATGTGAAATGGCGATATAAAAGATTGAAAGATTGAAAGGTTTCCCAGTATTCGGTTTTTATTCTTTGTATTTCTGCTTGTACTCTGTTACTTGTATCTCTGTAACGTAGCCACTCTTCCAGCGTTAGTAGGGACATTTTCCCTACTAGCGTTCTGTTATTTAGGTACCTCAGGTAGGTTTCTCGTTTTTCTCTTGCCATTTGTTTTACTTCTGGCGTGAACCATGGTGTGTTGTGTTTCTTTGGGTTTTTGTTTATCCTCCTTCTGCCTAGTGCTTCATTGGCGGCTTTCTAGATGTGTGATTTTACTTGTTTCCAACTGGTGGTAGAGTGGACTCATCATTAATTATAGAAGATTTTTGATATTTCCTACAAATCATTAATAAATCATATGTGGCTAATAGAAAATGGTCACCCTTAAGTCGCGAATTTACTCAAGCTCATTTGAATTAAATCACCTACCTACCTAGAGTCCAAATTATTTTTTCAGTTACATGTAGCTCTTGGAAAATGGCTACATTTGATTCGCGAATAATGACGAAGCTGTCGCTATAATAATTATAGGAGATATTTAGTATTTCCTAGTTATTATCCGTAATGAAATAATTGGGTGTGCACGACTGTTTATCAATTTTTATTCAACCAAAAGTACTTCACCCTAATTAAGTGCGCTATTATCCTCTCTTCATATATGTATAATATCCGCTAATTGACTGCTGTGACAATTAGCAATCAGAGCCGCCGGAAACAAACCAGTCCAATTAAGCGCCTCGATGCGAATCAATGTGTGTGCGTGTATGTGTCTCTGCATGAAGTGTCTGTATGTTGTTTCTGTATGCCTGATTGACTTGACGCGAATAAAAAGCGCGCATTTCCTAGTATATATGTGTTTTCAGTTGTTGTTTTTTTATTATTATATATTTATGCGTGGGCGAATTTAAATAGCGAACTGGCAAACCTTGAAGAGTGTGTTTTTCTTCCGTCGTCGTCGCGCATTGAATGTGCAAACACGAATTTATGTAACGGCGCAAAATTGTTGAATGCCTTCCGCGAAGATAAATATTAGTTTAGTCAACAATTAGATGAGCTAGAATATTTAAATAGCTACCGAATTTACTGAGTTACGATTGCGTGATGTGTATAAGTTGAAATGTTCAATTTGTATATAAAATGGTTTCTAGGAAATCATCAGGGTAAGCCATTAAATGTCATTAAAAATTTAAAGTCACAATGATTATTATAAAGCACCTTACACGGTCAATAATACTGTTAATATTTTAGAATAATGACAGTATTACTGTACGATAATATCTTTAAAATGTTCACTATTTTAAAATATTGCCAGTATTACTGATGGTGTAAGCTATAGAAATAATGGAATGAAGAGAATACTGATGTTTAACTGGAAAATTGATTACTTGATAAATATTGAAGGATTCAAGTAAATACTGACAGTGCTAGGATTGACAGTATTATTGACCTGCCTTAAAGGCACTTTACACGATCAACATTACTGTCAACATTTTAGAATGATGACAGTATTACTGTACGATAACATGTTTAAAATGTTCATTATTCTAAAATATGTACAGTATTACTTATTATGTAAGGTATAGTAATGGTGGAATGAAAAGACTACTGATGTTTATCAAGCAATAACGAACCCTTAATGGCCCATGTGATTTTCCACCTATCACATTATAATTATTATTTTTGAAATGCAAAACCCACAAACAACAAAAGACCTGAGTTTATATCTGAGTCACCATCGGCACACTTTAAGCAATTATTGTGCCAACTGTCGGCTAATAGTTACTTCTCTCACATGAAACCATTTTCGTATAAATCTTTGTAGAGGATTTTACAGCAGCCTCTACTCCGTGTGCATCGAATACTCCAAACTATAAACTCTCATACCAATTTTCAGTTGTACTGCATTCATTCAATCAAACCGATTGAATGCTTGCGAATTCCAGCACATGATATTTCCTCAATCTAGCAGACCCTCATTTACATTCTCCAACTGTGTTGCGATGTCGATTCCATGCGGTCGATTGGCCTAATCGCGCCGCCGCCGCTGCCCCATTGGCGTCCAATACTGTTGCGGTCGCTCGTCCGACTGACCGTCAATAGCAGAAATTGCCCATTACATTAGATAATGGGATGGAAATTAACAGCGGAACTCGGCATTATCCATCAATGATGTGCCGCAAATTAATACCGGGCAGAGGAGTTTTATCATTTGTAGCGCCAATGTGCCTGAGTGATAATTTTGATGATGAAGGGATAATATTTAACGGTTTGTTAGCCCGCACATTTCGCTAGTCGCTAGTTGGATTTGCTATTAAGGGATGCGATGATAATTAATTAAATTTTATGCATCGCCAGATTTCATGTAATAGTTTTGATATAAATGTGATTATATAGTCGCCTAGCAACAACACCACACACCTAAAATTTTATTTGAAGTTGGCAGGAGTTTCTCTCTTCTGAAACATATATAAGTGTGAACTCACCTTTTAGCAATCCACATATCTAGATTTCGATCTTATTAGATCTCATCAGTGTAGCTCAGCTAGTGAGGATGAATTCACGCAATATCTCCAGTGGTTATATACAAATATACACCCCTAGGGGGTTAGTTATATCATATCTCTCTTCTGATTATAAAATGTTTATTGGAATAATTAAATTGCTCCTGATTTATATAAGTACCGTAAAATGAGGTTACTTTGCACCATTTTTCAGGTTTTATGTCTTTAATTTATGTCTTTAATTGAACAGAAATATTTTTTGAAGCGCGTTAAAAATATGGGACTTGTTGCATTTTGTTCTTTAGTGTTATTAGTTGCTATTTAATATAAAATATATGTAATGTGAGTAATTTATTATGCAATATTTATTATATAAATTTGGTGCAAAGTTACCCCTTTGAGTAGGATACTTTGCACCATCACATCATTTTGATCTAAACTCCGTTGTATATAGGAAAGATGCGAAGTTAAAAACATAAATCAATAGAGCACACAAAATTTATTCATGGGACTGATTTTTTCTTCAAAAAACATAAACGACACATTGCAAATTAATTATTTACAGCCAACCCAACTTTTCCATTTCTGGAATTCGATACAATCCTCTTCTATTTACCATGGTAGAGGGGTTTATGTTGTCAAATACATGCTCCCTATCATAGTATGAAACATCTGGATTTTCAGGCAATTTTCACGACTTGATAGTTTTAACCATACAAGAAATTACAACTCCAATGATATTATTTTACCAGAAAACAATTCCCCTTCGTATTTGAAAATCATGTATTCTCCTACAACTCTCTTTGCGGCAATTATGCCAAGAGCATCTGCTAGAGATTTCGTACCTTCCATCATTGCAGCTTTTTCTTCCTTTTCCATTTCTTTTGCCATTTGCTCCGAGTATGTTTGAAAATTGGGATATTCTTCATCTGAAGAGTCCTGCAATACTGGATCATCAGTGTCATCATCCCGCTAGATTCGCTTTGTCTTTTCTGATATATCCTATTGCCTTTCTTCTGTCTTTTATATATTTTGTGTATTAAAAAAAAATTGTTTCACCAGTTTTAACACAGTTTGACGTTGGTGCAAAGTCTCCCCATATTGTGGTGCAAAGTTACCCCACGTGTTAAAAATGTTAACAAGTACTTACCAGATGATTTTAAATATAAACTAATTATCAAAATATATAGCCAAAGATGTGTAACTGGTACTAAAATGGTGACTTATCTGATAGTATTACACACGAATCGGTGGAACACGCAATTTTTCAACACTAAACAAAACTGCAACAGATTGGTGTCATAAACAAGTCCCGTAAAGTTAGGTTTTGATGTAGAAATCTCCTAATCACTCTCTCACAAGATCTACAGATGACACTTCCATCTTATGATTAACATGTTGCGCAGTTAAATTAGAAACTACACATATGGCTCCACGATGAATATTTTTCGGACGTTGGTGCAAAGTTACCCCACGCGGTGCAAAGTAACCTCGTTTTACGGTATCCTTGGAAATACAGCAATCACAATCACAATCAATAAAGGCACCTTACACGGTCAATAATACTGTCAATCCTAGAACCGTCAGTATTTGCTTGAATTCTCCTTCAATATGTATCAAGTAATCAATTATCCGAATAACTATCACTATACTCTACATTCCATCATTACTATACCTTACACGGTATGTAATACTGACAATATTTTAGAATAATGAACATTTTAAACATGTTACGTACAGTAATACTGTCATTATTCTAAAATATTCACAGTATTATTGATCGTGTAAGGTGCCTTATTAGACAAGACGCATTTTACACCGGATTACTATGTAACTTATTACAGTGTAACTTTGTTTTTCTTTGTTGATTTTAGGACATGCTCTATCTGCTCATATAGTTCTTCTACCTCTGTATCGTCCTTGTCTGTAGTTGGAAAGTGGACTTGTATGATGTTTATGTTAAATGGCTTTGCTTCCAGTTGAACTATTATGACTGTATCTGATTGGAATATTACATTTTTTACTGAGCTTTACGTTACTATGATGGCTACCTCATTTCGATGTTGTTTGTCGTCGTTACCAGCGTAGTACTTCATGATAAAGTACTGTACTACACCCCCAGCCCTTCCAATGCATGATTTCCACCTTCATCCTATTCATTTCTTGTACAATGTTGTGGATCTTTCCATCTTCATATGCACTCCGCACATTCCATGTGCCTATTGCTATTGATTTGGTCTTTTTCGTTGTGTTTTCATGCTGTAGTGTACTGTTCTTCTTTATTTTGGACTCGGAGATTCTTTGCACCCATGTCCCATTTAAAGGACGCCGATACTCGTGGCCGTTTTTGGTTTCGTCCGTCATAATGATGATTGTACTAGGGATGTCTTAGAGACCTTTAATGCGGTAGTTTCCCGTTTCTTTCCACATCTCCACGCCGTTGACCAGTTTGTCGGTTCATCCGCCTTTCAGAGTGATTTCTCACTGCCCCACTCTTGCTAGCTCCTCCATCCGAAGCTGTTGGCTGGCAAGAGGGATTACTTATACCGGTAGCTTTTCGGTCGACAGAGCCTCGTTGGTTATCTGGCAGGGTGTACCACGTGCAGGTGAGGTTGTCCTTTGGGTTGACATATTAGTGTCATCACCCCCTTACACCCCATCATTTGAAGCATCTACTCCTCCCTTATTTTTATTGTAAACAATAACATCTGGGCCCTATCCGTTTGGCTACTACTAGTGACTAGTAGTGATACATGATGATGTCACGCTCATACTAATAGTAGAGTGTAACGTCGTGTGCCACTACTAGTCACTAGTAGTAACAAAACGGACGGGCCCTGGCTTGTCAGTGTCAGGGGCCCTGGGTTGTCAGTGTCTGGGGCCCTGGGTTGTCAGTGTCTGGGGCCCTGGTTTATCAGTGTCTGGGTCCAATTTGTTGTCATCGTGCATTGTGGAGATCACTAGAATTGTCTTATTTGTTTTATCTGTTGTCTCTAAATGGTACTTGGAATACATATATTCATGCAAGTTCTGTGATTAGCCTAGGATATATATTGAGCAGCCATCATCTTCACTTTACTAGTCAAAACTGAGACGGTTTTGTTGACTCGGAGTTATGAAAGTACTCTGCTTTTATATAATCCAGCCACGAAAGTTTTTAGGATTCTGTTAATTTATCAACTATATTATCTCCGGGCGCCACACATACACAGGCTTTAACAATTAGAATAATGAACATGCAAAGGTGCGCCCGTTCGTCATCATCAGCCCCCGGTGGCGGCGGCGGCGGCGGCTTATGGGCACATAATGTTAGTATAATTGGAACATCAAAACTTCCTTCGCGGGATCGATACTAAACGTGGGGGAGAAGGCAGTTTTGAGAACGGGAACACGCGCGCGTTCCGCTCGGGAATTGAATAAATAACAAATCGAATCGATGCCGGGCGCCGGTGTGTATAAAGGGGGGGCGATGCTTCAAAGTAATCGGCCCGTTGTTTGGACAAACTGGACGATGGTATTCAAATGTGTACCCCTCGAATATACACGTTGACGTTTGTAATTTGGGGGGCTGAGTGTCGTAATTGGGTGTTTGGGGATGATATTAATTGTTACAGGAGTCCGGAAACTGGATGGTTTAATTATATCGGGGTTGGTTTGATTATTAACATCTTTTATATTAGAATAGGAAAGGATTGCGGATTTTATTTGGACCACACTTCGTGAAAATATTCATCAAATTCTTCACTTATTGATGATTTAATTAATTCACTATTTATCGTCTAGTGTCCTTTTTATATCAATCATATGCTTGATTACTTATGTATCATAATGCGTAATTTAGACTAATTTGTGATGACTGTGATTAAATGTAATCCACTAACCCCCATATTCACAGACGTTCCACAAATCTATCAACAGCTATTGAATCCACAAGTATTCGTTGTTATAGCAACAATAAATACATTATCTATTTTAATTATGAAAAAAACCAAAATTTAAATGACCCTGAATTAATAAATGATTATAAAAGCAAAATTATAATCGCGGTCTTATTAATTGAAGCGTGGAGTCCAGAGTCATTTAAATTTTGGTTTTCATAACATTGATTTCAAAACATTAATAAAAAGTAGTTCTGCTATTTATTTTTTACGTTTTGGCTACACGTATTTTTGGCTACTTCTTATTTTAATTGGATCGACACAATATAATTTACTGTTCTACATTTAGATTAAGCTGGCCTACAATTCATTTGAAATCTAACATAGTGAGATTCCACCCTCCTAACCCACTCCCTTTTCTTCCTATCTCCCGCATCCGTAATTGTACCTTGGAGATTGAAATTTTCGGGAATGCGAAAAAGAAACACACGCCTAACTCAATTAGGCGCCGATCGACTTGTGATTGAAAAGTTTTCTTTCAGAAGGGGCGCAGAATGTTTTAAATAATGGGGCGCACGGAGTCGCGATCCGTTCTAGGGTGGCGGCCAGCATTTATATTTCATGCGCGCCGCGGACAATTTCCGCGATTTGTTGCCGAAATTTGCACATAAATTGGGCACGTAGATACCGTAACGGGAAACGATTCGGGAATTATTAGGGAAAATATGACCGTGTGCATACATGTAACATCCTCCACTACCGCCCCCAACGTCGTCTAAATAAAGACGATTGTAATAGAAAAGTGATTTATATTAGGAATTTTTTACTTCTACTTATATCAGGGCAGAGAGGGGATTTTAGAGGGTTTCAACCCCCATCCCCTAAATATATATAAAATAGAATGCGTTTACTTCGCTTCCTAGTGTTGCAGCTATTCTAAAACTTCAAAATATGGAGAAATTCCCTAATCGTGCACCACGACCCTGTGCCGCCCCACTCTGACCAATGTTAAAGAAGCACAGACAAATAATTTGTTTTTATTATGGATGAGAAACAAAAATGAACACATTGAGTACAAGAGAAGCTGCAAATATCATTCACAGAGTGTCTTACGCACAAGACACTCTGTGAATGACATGTGCAGATTCTCATGTAATCAATGTGTTCATTTGTTTCTCATCCAAAATAAAAACAAATTATTTGTCTACGCTTCTTTAACATTGGACAGAGTGGGGCACAGGGTCTATAACGGAATGGATATCTATATTGGTAGAGGAGAAGAGAGGCCTTCTCCTCTACCAATATAGATATCCATTCCGTTATAGACCCTGTGCCGAGTTAATGAACAAGAATATAAAGAGAACACTCCCTTTGTTCGTTATTTTTATATTTGTTTCTGCGATTCTTCTGCAAAACTGTATACATACCTAATTTTTAATTCTAAATCATTTATTGTTATAACAATTGTCGACATTTTCAATAAAAACAACACACTTTACCTGCATAGAATGTATATTTTTGGAAAATTGACACAGATAAAGTATCAGAGATACATGTTTTTTTTTTCATTTCTAATAAAATTCGAAATATAAAATAAGAAAAGATTGTACAAAATATTTCGCGTCGTGAAATTTGGTTTGAAAACATGTAGTGATTGTTCAAAAACGTAGAGGAAAAATGTATCACAGACACCGGATGGACAGACCATATACGACAGACGGCAGATAACAGATAACAGATAACAGATAACAGATAACAGATAACAGATAACAGATAACAGATAACAGATAACAGATAACAGATAACAGATAACAGATAACAGATAACAGATAACAGATAACAGATAACAGATAACAGATAACAGATAACAGATAACAGATAACAGATAACAGATAACAGATAACAGATAACAGATAACAGATAACAGATAACAGATAACAGATAACAGATAACAGATAACAGATAACAGATAACAGATAACAGATAACAGATAACAGATAACAGATAACAGATGACTGATGACTGATGACTGATGACTGATGACTGATGACAGATGACAGACGACAGACAGGGGCATTCTGGATAACTTAGGGAATGGGGAGGTGTATTTTAGAATGTAGCGATTTTTATCAGTAGCATCTTGTATCATAGCGGTTTATATTGTATTGTAAAGTGAACATTGTATTGTAAAGTGAACATTATATTGTAAATGAGAATATGCCAATGAAGTATTGTCTAAGTAGTCGTTTTTTTTACACATGATTAATGGCAACTTTAAAATTCGAGTCCTTTAATGTGATGCCATAACAAATTTTAAAATAGACTCCTAAATCACCTAAAGCATCATTTTGTTGACTAAAACCACAAACCTTGCGGCGAGGACCGAGGGTAGAAACCACCATTAATTTTTTTGAGTGTAGATATACAATTAATTTTAATTTTACTGTCTATATAATTATGATGTTGTGTATATATGCAAACAAAAAAAATTAAATAAAATTTCCAAAAAAAACGGTCCTTCATAGAGGGTATACTAAAACCGGAGTTTTTCTTTTGTTTAAAACGAATTGTTGATCCCATCGCAGACCATTTGCGTGCCGCTGCAGCCCCGATAAACTCGCGACCCGGTCACAATGCGCAATTCGGCGCCTTTCCGGGAAGTAATCATCAACGCGAATGGGGAGCACATCGGCATCTCGTCTCTATTGTCGGAAGCGACAATGGAGACGGGGCTGTACGCGCCGAGGGGGCAATTTGCGGGCGACGCGTTCCCCCTTTTCGTCACGTTTGATGTACAGCAAAATCCCAACCCTCAACTCCCCGCAACTCAGTCTTTGTTCTTTGTAATCAAGCGACAAGCAGAGGCAGCCAGGCAAAATAAATAAATTACTTAAGAGACTTGAGGGGGTGGCATTGCAACAACGAGTTTTGGAAATTATACAGTATATCAACTTATTTTGAGTGAAGACTAGTCACATAGGTACTCCAGGTTTCTTCTCTTTGCATATTTTTTTAGATACTTGAAATTTATATTATTATTTTTTACTAATTTTTTACTAATCAAGTATAATAACTATAATCCATACATTGGCTAGCACTTGTATTGCCAAATTAACGATTTTGTTTTTAAACATTTACTAAATATTTAGGGCAGATTTTTTCCAGATTATCATATCGTCCCCCTACAAAATATTATATATATATACATATATTGAATTGTTAAGGCGTCTACTTTGTGATAATTCATTTTAAAGGATAAATAAAACGATTTTTTTGACTAAAGCTTTAGTCATCGGAGGAGCTCGAAAATGGCTAGAGCTTAGCCGAAACTAGTTGCAAAGTGTAACTGAAGTGTGATAAAAAACAAAGTAAAAAATCGTTAAATTTATTATATATATATTGTAAAAGAAATTCATTTTATACTTTAAGAGATAAATCAACATTTGCAAACATTCCCATAAAACTAAATACGGTGTTTCTCTGTTACCATTTTGAAAATTTGAGAAATTCAATAAATTAGGGGGATAAATGGGGTAAATTTAATTTTCAAACTACACCTGTTTATCTACCGTGTTTATTTTTTGTAGCAAATATAAATAAAAAAAATAAAAAACTTCTATCTATATAGGGCTATCAGCCGTGAGGCTTTTCCGCCGGTCAAGAGAGAAGTTTAATCACCTTAACTTCACAGGAAACCTCTGAAAAACTGTGAAAATTCTCTCCCTCTGGGGATCGAACTCTGGCTCCCTAATGCTCTGTACGAGACAGAGGACGCCTCTAACCACTCGGCTACTGAGCTGGGTTTAACTATTTAATTTTTAAACATTTACTAAATATTTAGCGTACTATCATATCGTCCCCCTATAATATACTATAAAATGCACCATTTTTATACTCTTTTACACTATTTTATACTCACAGTGTATATAGATTTTTTTTGTAGCAAATATAAATATTAATGCTATTAAAAAATATAAGCTTTGCACATACATTATCTCGGTAAATTTATGAATTTGAAATATTAATACAGCATTTCCCTATTTCCACCGCGCTCTTTATAGTCAGCAGAGGAATGCGTACGGGGCGGACAAAGCACACACTTGGGGGGGTGTTGTGATAAACGGCACGCGTTTTTTTTCATCCATAGCGAACGGGCCGGACAAAAAGGGGTGCGTTCTTCTGCCATGAATTATTGAGCGGATTTATTACACGAATTTACGGGCGCTCCTGCAGAACCCATGTCCGTGCTAAATAGAGGGGCCAATACGTTTTTTTTTTCATATATTCCATAAAAGTTTTTTTTTTATTGAGCTGAAGGAAGAAGTTTAAAGGTTCGCATAATTCATAGGTGTCCTGTGGGAGGCACAAAAAGGAGTTTTAGACAGGTGCTGAATAAACAGTGTTGTCTTAAAACAGACTTGATAATAAATATTGGATTGTTAACACGCGTCTACTTTTTTTTTATATATATATATATATATATATATATATATATATATATATATATATAATAATAATAATAATAATTTATCAAAGTTTTCACTCTCCGGTGGAACTTGAGATCAAGTAAGTCCCACCGGACAGTGAAATTTTTTGAGAAATTATTAATTAACATTGATATATCTGATGATTCTTCATTTAGCCGAAGATGGCAACTGGTTCTTCACTATAAATTATATATATATATATATATCCGCTGGCCTTTTTTACCAGTGTGGTGTAAAGGTTTTAATTTTCCTCTATTCTTTTATAAAATTTTTCCATTCTCTTCTATTTGTTGCCAGTTCTTTTGCTTCCTTCCAGGTTTTCCTTTGCTTTCTAATAGTCCGATATAGCTTCATCCCATTTCTTCTCGGTCTTCCTTTTTTCTTGTTTTTTATTTTTGCTCTCCATATTCTTTTGGCAGGTGTGGTCTCTGCCATTCTAATTATGTGTCCCCACCATCTATGTCAACTTTATAATAATTAATTTTAAAGGATACATATAACGATTTTTATTTATATTTTAATAAACTTTACAATATTTATAAGTATCACAGCATTGAAAGAGCTTTGCCTTTGCAACTAATAGTAAATATAGTAAATATATCTATATATATATATATATATATATATATATATATATATATATATATATATATTTACTATTTTTACTATTTTATATACATTCAACTTAGAACATTTTAACATTTAACTCTTAACTTTTATACTTTTAATATTATACTATTTTAGATACTTACTGTTATCAATATTTTTAATTATCTTGTAACATCTGGCTTGGTTTTATAAAATCCTGATAAAGCTCTGAACCAAGAGCGAAGTATCGATATTAAAAGAAGGAGTTTTTTTAGCCCTCACGCCGCAATTCCTCAGCTTTTCCTCCTAACTAATTTTCGGCGAAAAATTACCCTCAATATATATATAAGCTGTTTTCGAGCTCCTCCGATGTCTCAGAAATGTCTAGAGCCGTTGAGTGAAGTAACAATTAATAATCAATGATATAATATAATAATATATTTCTAATTCAATGCTAGAGCTTGGTCGAAACTAGTTGCAAAGTACAACTAAAGTGTGATAAGAAAAAACAAAGTAAAAATCGTGTTATTTATCCTTTGACTAATGTTTTTTTTAGTCATCAATAATTTGTCTGGCACCCCCCCCCCAATACAGGAAATGTTTGAGGCCATCAGGTCTGTTATCGTCGCGGAATTGATTTCTGCGGGCGGCGGCGGAATCGCTGAGTAAACGTCTCGCGATCGAGATTGATGGGCGGGGCGCGGCTCAGATAAAATATTTACGAGAAGCGAGAACGCGCTGGCACATAAACGGTCCCCATGAACGAACTTGATGAAAAAAAAAAGATAACGAATTACGATACGTGTGCAGTTTTAAGAGTTACGCAGCACGAGCTTGTTTATTCAGCTCGTACTGCATAGTTTTGATTAAGCTAATATCAATTTGCAGAATCGTTGTAGACATGGAAGGAGATTATTATCCAAATAGTATAGTGTCTCTTATATATAGACCAATATTCATGTATTTACAGAACTCAAGTTTGAGTTTTCTAGATTGCTAGATTACCAATGCACCTATACTCAATCCACAGATCTAAATGTTGATGTTATTTTATATCTCATCAATGTAGTTCAGCTAGTAATCATGAATTTACAGAATCTCAAGTTTGAGATTGCTAGATTATTAAGGGGATAAATTCACAGGCCTCAAGTTTGAGTTTACTACATTGCTAGATTACCAATGCATCTATAATCAAAACCACATATCTAAATTTCGATCTTATTAGATCTCATCAATATAGCTCAGCTAGTAAGGATGAATTCCTGAACCTCAAGTTTGAGATTGCTAGATTATTAAGAGGATGAATTAACGGGACCACAAGTTTGAAATTACTAGATTGCTAGATTACCAATGCACATAAAATCAATTCACAGATCTAAATTTTGATCTTATTAGATCTCATCAATGTAGCTCAGCTAGTAAGAATGCATTCACAGAATCTCAAGTTTGAGATTGCTAGATTATTAAGAAGATGAATTCACAGGACCTCAAGTTTGAATTTACTAGATTGCTAGAATACCAATGCAAATATAATCAATCCACAGATTTAAATTTTGATTTTATTAGATCTCATTAGCTCAGCTAGTGAGAATGAATTCCTGTACTTCAAGTTTGAGATTGCTAGATTATTAAGGGGATGAATTCATATGACCTCTAATTTGAATTTACCATATTGCTGGATTACCTATACAACTCTTAATAAACCACAAATCTAAATTTGAAATTTATTACATCTCATCAATGTAGCTCAGCTAGTGAAGATAAATTCACAGAACTTCAAGTTTGAGATTACTAGATTATTAAGAGGATGAATTTACAGGACCTCAAGTTTGACATTACTTTCCTGGATTATGAATGCATCTCTTAACAATCCCCAAATCTAAATATTGCTCTTATTAAATCTATTAAATCTATTAAATCTCTTGTAGCTTAGCTAGTGAGAACGAGTTCACAGAACTTCAAGTTTAAGATTAGTACATTGCTAATACACCTCTTAATAATCTGCAAATCTAAATTTTGATCTTATTAAATCTCATCAATGTAATTCAGCTAGTAAGGATGAATTCACAGAATATCTAGTTTGAGATTGCTAGATTATTAAGAGGATGAACTCACAGGACCTCAAGTTTGAGTTTACCAGATTGCTGGATTAGCCATGCACCTCTTAACAAACCACAGATCTAAATTTGTATCTTATTACATCTCATCAATGTAACTCAGCTAGCGAGGATGAATTCCTGATGCTCAAGTATGACATTGCTAGATTATTCAGAGGATACATTGACAAGACCTCAAGTTTGAGTTTACCAGATTGCTGGATTACTCATACATCTCTTAACAAACACGTATTTAAATTTGGATCTTATTAGATCTCATCAATGTAGCTCAGCTAGTGAAGATGAATTCCTGATGCTTAAATTTGAGATTGCTAGATCATTAAAAGAATGAATTCAAAAGACCTCAAGTTTGAGTTTACCAGATTGCTGGATTACCCATACACCTCTTAACAAACCACAGATCTAAATTTGAAATTTATTACGTCTCATCAATGTAGCTCAGCTAGTGAGGATGAATTCACAGAACCCAAGTTTGAGATTGCTAGATTGTTAAGAGGGTAAATTCACAAGACCTCAAGTTTGAGATTACTTTGCTGGATTATGAATGCACCTCTTAACAATCCCCAAATCTAAATGTTGCTCTTATTAAATCTATTAAATCTCTTGTAGCTTAGTTAGTGAGAATGAAATCACAGAACCTCAAATTTGAGATTGCTAGATTGTTAAGAGGGTAAATTCATAGGCCCTCGAGTTTATTATTGCTACATTGTTAAAAGAGGGTGATTTCACAGGACCTCCAGTTTGAGATTACTTTGCTGGATTATGAATGCACCACTTAACAATCCTAAAATCTAAATGTTGCTCTTATTAAATCTATTAAATCTCTTGTAGCTTAGCTAGTGAGAACGAGTTCACAGAACCTCAAGTTTAAGATTACTAGATTGCTAATACACCACTTAATAATCCGCAAATATATATTTTGATTTTATTAGATCTCATCCTTTAAAGGTGAAATAATTTAAAAGCAGGGAGGATCTTTAAATCACCCGGTAGCTGGTCAAGGAGGAAGTTCTATACAAAATATTCTAAATAAGACTCGACTAACGCTCCACGCTCCTCGCTCCTCAATGCTCAATACGCTGGTCAACTGAGAAATTCAGAGTAGTTTAATCACCCGGTATTTTCCTTAACTTCACAGAAAACCTCTGAAAAACTGAGAAAGGTGATTCGCGAAAATTCGCCCCGATGAGGTTCGAACTCTTGCTTCTCAATGCTCAGTACGAGATGGACGGTAGAGGTGTACTGGAGCAGCACCACTGCGCAACTGAGATGGGTTAGATGTTACATTATTATAACAATCACATGATTATATTGTGGATGATATTGATGGTGCTATTGATTATGAAATTGATTATGAAATTGATTATGAAATTGATTATGAAATTGATTATGAAATTGATTATGAAATTGATTATGATATTGATGGTGATATTGATGATCATGACATTGATGATGATATTGATTATCATGATATTGATTATCATGATATTGATTATCATGATATTGATTATCATGATATTGATTATCATGATATTGATGATCATGATATTGATGATCATGATATTTATGATCATGATATTTATGATCATGATATTGATGATGATATTGATGATGATATTGATGATGATATTGATGATGATATTGATGATGATATTGATGATGATATGGATTAATCGACCATTCAAATTCGTACTTATTGATATTTTGCTACATGGAATTAATGCAGTAGTAACTGTGTTTGTTAAAATTTGTAACTGCCACCACCCAGCTCAGTGACCGAGTGGTTAAAGCCGTCGTCTGTCTCGTACTGAGGGAGCCTGAGTTCGAACCTCAGCGGGGCGATCACTCTTCACAGTTTTTCAGAGGTTTTCTGTGAAGTTAAGGACAATACCGGGTGATTAAACTACTCTGAACTTCCCACTTGACCAGCGTTTATTGGGGAGTGAGGAGCATTAGTAGTATTATATAGAATATTTTTAAAGGATAAATAAAACGATTTTTTACTTTGTTTTTTATCATACTTCAGTTACACTTTGCAACTAGTTTCGGCTAAGCTCTAGCCATTTTCGAGCTCCTCCGATGAGCCATCGGAGGAGCTCGAAAATGGCTAGAGCTTAGCCGAAACTAGTTGCAAAGTGTAACTGAAGTATAATAAAAAACAAAGTAAACAATCCTTTTATATATCCTTTAAAATGAATTATCACAAAGTAGACGCCTTAACAATCCAATATTAGAATATTTTTTATTGAGCTTGAAGTTAACAAAAATACCGGGCGATTAAACTCCTCTGAGCTTCTTACTTGACTAGCGGAATAGCCTCCACGTTTGCCATATGAAGATAGAAATTTTTGTATCTAGCCATCGACTTTCGACTGCTCTGTCCTGTTTTAGTGTAGGATTTATTATTAACGTTTTTGCAGTTAATCACAAGCGGTGATTAATATCAGGTTTATTTATTTTTTTCTTTTTAAAGAGACAGGATTACATTTAAGGTACAGCCTCAAATTGCTCACCCATAAAAAACCTAATAATGACGGCATAAAAGGTCTCTAATTTGCTGCAACATTAAATTATAATCCTGTACACCTTCACACCGCGTATTTTTCTATATTCTTTCCACCCTCTTATTATGATTAATACCGTAATTACACTCTCAACGGCAAAATGAAATCGCCGCCCCCCCGCACGTTCGGCGTAATGGCGCTATTTTAGCGGCCGTATCGGGATTATCCCCGTTCTTATTGCGGCGTTTATTACCACACAGACATTCCGCGCGACGCGCGGGTCATCGAGATTTGCGCCGCCCTCTCTTCTTCTCCGAGCGAAATGTCGAAATTAATCGCACGCGACCGAGGGTTATCATCAACATGTGCTCGAGAGGAATTATAAATATTGAAAACACATTGAGACGATTTAGAAGTGTTATACAGCCGATTTATTGGCTGTTTGTAGTATTACAAATTGTTCACAGGATGCGATTGTTAGACGTGCTTGTAGTTGGTGACTTAATGTATCGCATCATGTGAATGAAGGTTTACTAATATATATTATAAGCCGCTTTCGTTTATGATTCGAACGCTATTCTAGACTGTTCGTATCGTGTTTGATTATCTATACGACCTAAAACGCATGAATTTACTTCGTCCCTTAAGCCTTGGTCTCCTAAAGCCTTGATTTCCTAGGAAGCGGTGTCGACAAAAGCGGCCGTATTTTACGTCATTTTGACGTCACACATTTATTTTATGTATATTTAAATAAATCTGGTAATCCAGAGAGCGGTATACTTCAAAGTATTGAGAAAATGTCATGAATTACACTGGAATCTGGTGAGTTATTCAATTACATGTACTTAAAACGAATCTTGAAACGTGTAAATGACGTCAAAAACGGCCGTATTTATCGACGACGCTTGCTAGGAAACCAGGACTTTAGGAAGCGGTGTCGACAAAAGCGGCCGTATTTCACGTCATTTTGACGTCACACATTTCTTTTACGTATATTTAAATAAATCTGGTAATCCAGAGAACGGTATACTTCAAAGTAGTGGGAAAATGTCATGAATTACACTGGAATCTGGTGAGTTATTCAATTACATGTACTTAAAACGTATCTTGTAATGTGTAAATGACGTCAAAAAACGGCCGTTTTTATCGTCACCGCTTGCTAGGAAACCAGGACTTTACGGCGGAATTTTAGAAACTTATAAAGTTATTTTTCATCAGGCTAAAACCCATTTCAATTTGTATACAAAAAATATTCTATCTTTATAGGACTATCAGCCGTGAGGCTTTTCCGCCGGTCAAGGGAGGAGTTCAGAGGAGGTTAATCTCCTACCGTGTGATTAAACTCCTCTGAGCTTCTCCCTTGACCGGAGAAAACCTTAACTTCGCAGAAAACCTCTGAAAAACTATTAAAGGATAAAGTGATAAAAAACAAAGTAAAAAATCGTTTTATTTATCCTATTAAAGAAGATTCGCTCTCCGCTGGGGATCGAAATCAGAATCCCCAATGCTTATTGTCTCATACTAAGCCTCTAACCACTCGGCCACTGAGCTGGGTAATTTGTGTTCAATTTTACAAGGAAGTTATAACGATCATCTGCGTTCTTTTATCGTTCTGGGGCGAGTGGCACAGGTGCAGCTATAAACGATTAACGAAATCACCTCTAGTAAACAATTTGCGGGTCAGAAGCGTAATAAATAGTGTCCTTCCTACATTTTATGAATCAATAACCTACCCCCAACAAAACAATCCGCGGTCGATCAAATGTACTAGCTCGCAATCCGTAAACTACAGCCAATTACACGACTGGCCCGTTTATTACTATTCCCGGGGAGAATTTATGGCGCTACGTTGACCGCCACCCCCCTCCCCACTAGTCGAAACTCGCACAAGCAATAAGGCGCGCACTAATTATTGCGGCCAAATTTATAGAGTCGTTGCTAGAACAATGCGCATTTGTGCTGCGATATAATTCGTCATCCGCGTTTTGCAGAAAACACCGCGGTGACTAATCCGCGCCAGCAATAAAGCCGCTTTTGTTTGAGCCACGATAACGTAACGTGTGTGTGTGCCCGCTAATCGGATTACAGAAAATAAGATAGCTCTTGGTGTGGCATTACATTTGTTGCGCCACAAGACGGGATATTTTTTTTAAATCGTCTTCGTAGAAGTGTTGATCAATTTGCACTAGTTGTAAACATATAATTGTCAGTGTAATAATACAAAAAGGTTAATTATTACCAATATTATACTAATAAGGTCAGGGGTGGCAAAATTTTTAATCACTTTGAGCGACCAAAAAAAAATTATAGTCGGCGGTCTACTAACATCATATGTATTAAGCAATCATAAGAAAAGTAATAATTTAAAGCTAAAAATAAGTTTAAATTTACAATAAGCGACCGCTCTTCTAGTACATTTGAATTTCTGTTCCCTCTCGTAGCAAAGTGGTAACGCGCCCTTGCCGCACGCACAACCCTCTAAGTACTAACAAAGAAATAAACACATGGCCCCATCGTACACCATCAGGAAGAAATAAGGGGATTTCACCAATCAATGACATTACAGTCTCTACTCGTACTTACTACGTTCTGCGAGCTCTGTCCTAGTTAGTACACTGCATAGGCTAGATGTCAGTTCCTTCTTATATTGGGATGGTCGTGCTTTATCGTTTGTTGGACCTCATTGTACATAGTATAACATCTTTAAAATGTTCATATTTCTAAAATATTGACAGAATTACTGATCGTGTAAGGTATACTAATCATGGAATGAAGAGAATACTGATATTTATCCGAATAAATGATTACTTGATAAATATTGAAGGAGGATTGAAGAAAATACTGACAGTACTAGGAATGACAGTATTATTGACCGTCTAAGGTGCCTTTAGAAGGCATGGTAGGTATTCTCTTGATTCCATCATTACTATACCTTACACGATCAGTAATGCTGGCAATATTTTAGAATAATGAATATTTTAAACATATTTTCGTACAGTAATACTCTCATTATTCTAAAATATTGACAGTAATATTGACAGTAATATTGACAGTAATATTGACAGTAATATTGACAGTAAAATTGACAGTAATATTGACAGTAATATTGACAGTAATATTGACAGTAATATTGATCGTGTAAGGTGCCTTTATGACTTGTAGGTCAATAGCTACTATAATGTTGAATAATCCAGCATAAGTTATGAATAAAATTCGACCAGACAGGATCATTCTGTAAAATAACAATTGAACAGTAAATTATTATCTTTTTTACATAATTAATTGTGAAGTTTGTGCCAACAAATCCACTCCAAATTGCATAACCATATCACATCAATAATTTACGAACTATTACAAAAGCTATATCTATTTTTATATGTGTTAATAAATCAATGTATAAAGCCAATTACGCGCGCGATTTTTGATGCGCACTAATTTCGCTCCATTCCGGAATTTATTACCGCCCGGGACACACACACACACGCGGGGTTGTTAATAAAATCCATCATAATGCGTTTTATGTGATGTAACAAGGGGATGGCCGCGCCGGGCTGATAATCAATATACGCGACGGCAACGGTACACGAGTTTACAACGAGGAATTATAAAGTGGAAGCAGCAAATAAGTTGAATTTGAACGAAACACGTTTGGTTGAAATAACAGCGGACTTGAGATGAGTGAAGAAAAATAAGATTCAGCCAGGTTGGGCGTAGAAAACTTCTGTGTTTAAATTTCTTAAATCGTAGTATTTTAGATGAAATGATTAATAGCAATTAAAATTATTGGTTGGCAATACTATATAATAATTATATACTATATATAAATACAATTGCAATTTTTAATTTTTGTTTGTTAAATTTTCATCAAATAATGTGATATAAAAATTTATTCTTGAGCTTTTCGTTGAAAGGTTGGGGGTAGTCCAACCTTTCAACGAAAAGCTCAAGAATAAATTTTTATATCACATTATTTGATGAAAATTTAACAAACAAAAATTTAAAATTGCAAGGTAATAGATATAGAAACCCTTAGTGATCATAAATACATTTATTTTGAGATTATAGAAAATCATTTAAAATAAATTGTATTCGTGATAATAAGTTTTATTTAAAAAAAATATTTTAAATTTAAAAAACGGAATTCAATCAAGTCTTTGGAATTTAAACCATGAAATCGATACTGCATTAGATTTAACAAATTTTATAGTAAATTTATGTGTGGCGTGTGGGGGTGGTGGTCCCGGTACACAAAGGGGGAGCGGCATCGGTCGTAAACAATTATAGAGGTATTATCGTTATGAGTGCGGGGTATAAAGCAATGATGACAATTGTGAAAAATAGACTAGAGAGGGAAGTGGATAGAAAAGGGCTGCTGCCGGAATGCCAGGGGGGTTTCAGAATGGGAAGAGGGACGAGGGAGCAGATTTTCACGCTTGCGAGAATGGTGGAGGAAGCGTTGGAGTGCAAAGGGAGAGTGTATGCGGTGTTTGTGGATTTGAAAGCGGCGTATGATTCAGTTCCTAGAGGAAAGCTCGTGGAGTGTATGGATAGATTGGGCTTGGAAGATGAAAGTGTGGAGTGGGTGAGAAGTATATATAAAGAGGCGTGGGCAAAAGCGAGAGTGAATGGAAAAGTGTCTGAGAAGTTTAGGGTGAATGTGGGTGTAAGGCAAGGGTGCCTGCTAAACAAGCGAGTTGGAGGCGGTACTGAGGAGAGGGCAGGCTGGAGGGGTCGTGGTGGGGAGAACCAAGGTGTGGATGTTGGCATATGCGGATGACATAGTATTAGTAGCCAAGAGAGTGGAAGAGATGCAAGAGATGTTGGAAAGAATGGGAAGGTACCTGGATAGGAGAGGGCTAGTGGTGAATGTGGAGAAGACCAAATGGATGATGTTTAGTAATAGGGGTAGAAGGGGTAGAGTGGAAGAGCTGAAATGGGAGGGAAGGATGATTGAGAGAGTGAATGTCTTTAAATATTTGGGCTTTTGGTTTGACAGTGGAGGAGGATTTCGGGTGCATGTGGAATGTATGCAAGCGAAAGCGAGAATGGCTTGGGGGATAACGAGAAGGAAATGGGAGAGGTTGTGGGGCGGTAACCTCGTAATGGCGTGCAAGATCTGGGATGCGTGTGTAAAACCTATTCTGTTTTATGGAGTGGAAGTGTGGGGATTGCGTGAGTGGGATGTGATAGAGAAAGAGCAACGTTTCCTCCTGAAGAGTTTGCTAAGTCTCGAAAGGATGACACCGAGAGCAGTGCTGTTGTAGGAAACGAATCGTATGAGTATGTGGTGGGAGTCGTGTGTAAGGGTTGTGAAGTTTGAAGAAAGATTGCAGGATTTGGGCGAGGAAAGACTGGTACGGGGGGTATGGATGAGGTGTAAGAGTAGAACAGAGAGTAGATGGAAGGATAGAGAAAGGATGTATGAAAGAGTGGGTATGTCTGAGGTTTGGGTAGAGGAGAAGCTGAGAGAAAGGTGTAGCCTAGGAACTGAGATAAGGGAGAGACTGAGGGATATTGAGTGGCAAGAAAGGCAAGTGAGAATACAACCCTGGCTACGTAGAGTGGCAAGTGCAGGGGGAAACTCCCGAGCTACTTAGCCAGGGGAGAGTGGAGCAGAGAGGACAAAGTATGCATGGCAAGAGCGAGGTGTGGGTCAGACCAGAGAGGGAGAAAAGTGTGGTTGGGTCTGGGGTACACCGCGTGTGCGCTGTGTAGTAAGGAAACCGACACGTGGTGGCACCTTAGCGAAGAATGTGAGGGTGTGAAAGCAGAGTGGGTGGGAAACTGTAGAAAGCTGAATGAATGGTTAAGCGAGGATGGGGAAGGCGTGAAAATCTGCAGGAGGCTGACGTGGGAGAGGAAAGTGGCGAGGGCACAGGGAGCGGTGATAGATGAGGGCAATTTGTATTTTTTGCGGAGTATTACTTTTATTTATATTTGTATTTTCATTTTTATTTTTGTATATATTTGTTGTGGTTTGTGATGTAGAAGTGCAGTGAGGAGAATGCCAATAAAGGTCTTTTTAAAAAAAAATTTATTGTAAATTTATGTGATAAATATTTATTATATAATAATAATTTTAAATTCAAAGGTATATATCACCAATATATATTGGTGAAATTAATGAAAACATGAACAAATGTATAAAAATAAAGAGAAATATTACAAGAGAAAATAAAAAATACTATAAAACAAAAAATAATTAAATTTTAGATGTAATACATTTTTATTTTATATAATTTTTTATATATTATATATATATATATATATATATATATATATATATATATATATGATAATATGTAGGAGCATATTTATTTTAAATTAGACATAAGCTTGGGGTCCCTGCTTGGGGCATCAATGGATGAACCCAAGCACCTTCATATTAGCCGAAATCTATGGTTGGACTTTGTAAATATTGCTAACTATTTCGTAATTCCTTCAGCAACAAAGTTCAACCATAGTTTTCAGGTAAACTTTGACAACTTCTAAAAAATACTTGCTATCATTTTTTACAATTGGAGTTTTTAGAAACTACTAAAGTCATGTTTTAGCAACAATATGGTGTGATTTAAACAAAGGTTTGTATTCACATCAATCTGTAATTAACCATCCACGTATATGGTTTAATTAATTAAAGATCCATATAACATAAAAAAGGGTCCGTGTCAATCTGAAAAAAATACTTTTTGCAACCACTATTGTGTTAGCAACAAAATGTGAAAATTTGAGAGAGAAAATACTTCGTGGGTAATGATGGAAAATTAAATAATTTTGACTTTGACTGCCGCCAAAAAATAGTGGGGTGTAATTTTTTATTTCAACCTATGCTAACCGTGTAAGTGTTAATCATTACAGAAAATATAAACACATTACTTAGTTTCTAATCGATTTTATTAATTTTTTACCACGCCGTATAGTAACAAATTTAAGTTTAATATTAATTAAAAAAAAACTAAGGCCAGTGCCATTTAAAAAAAAATATGTTTGATGATTACTATTAAATTCTAAATAAAACATGAACATTTAGAAAAACAAATCCGTGGGGAAAGTTGATAAAAATTGCAAAATGTTTTCTTGAAAATATTTTCAGTAACAACTAACTAAGGGCCGGTTCTACAATTCACATTTAACTGGAGAATAAGGTTATTCGTGGAATAAGTTTGATATATTGGCGTTAATATCTCAAACTTATTCCACGAATACCCTTATTCTCCGGTAAAATGCCAATTCTAGAACTGGCCCTTAATGAACTTAGTTTTTTTATTCTTATATTATGGTTACCAAGACATGAGTAAACAATTGTACCAAAAATCAATTTTTTAATACTCCACTATTGAGAATCATAACCTGCATCGGGTTTCAATATAATTATTACCTCCTTGTATGATACCTAATTTTTTATCTTTTTCCAATACAATATGTCTATATCTCAATAGAATCTAGTGTTATTACAGTCTTCAATTTTAGATATTATAGGCAAATAATTGAATAGTGTTAATTAATAACGATTGTGATCAGGCACACCGTTTGCCGCCGGCGGGGCGGCGTGCCATCCCGGGCAAAATCTATAATTACCTCTCGGAGGCGCTACGGGATCGCCCACCCGCGTTTTCAAACTGATTCGCCCCCACGCTGAATTAATTACCCCACTGAACTTGATTCGGCGCGATGATTATTATTCCGGCTTAATTGCTCCAACAGCAAAGGGGTGTTTTGATTGTATATCATTGTAACCGCACAGCAATATTAATCTCCACGTTTAGTGTGCTTGTGTGTGGAAATTTAAGAGGATTGCACTGTTATGTTATCAAAAGACGATTTCATAGAATGCATAGCATCTAGGCAAGATTGTTCTAAGCACCACAACAATTTCAGCGCACAAATTTCATTAAAAGGATTATTTCAAAATGTAAAAACTTCATATCATCATATAAACAGATGTACTACTTTTATTCCCATCAAGGAAGAAGCTTACGCCCGGTTTCTCTAACGAATCTGAACTAGTTTAAGACCGTCTTATTTCTAATTTAAAAAAAAACTTTTCAATGGATACAGACGTTTGTCATTGCTTAAATAATTTCAGGTAGTATTGTATCCTTTGAAAAAAACTATGCGAGCGAAGGTGGGGTGGGTGGGTGGTCCCTACCAACCGAACTATGCCCGTCCACTATTTCAAATGACTTGAACTATGCTCTACAATGTTATCCATAACTTTCTATAATTCAATTAGTTTCATTTATTAATTTACGTTTGATTCATATAATAATTGTGAGAAACAATGTAGTGCATAATTGTTTCTCACAATATTTTTATGAACAAACGTAAATTAATAAATGAAATTAATTAAATTATAAAAAGTAATGGATATCAGTGTTGTGTAAAGTTCAAGTCATTTGAAATAGTGGACGGGCATAGTTTGGTTGGTATTATACTGTCAGTCCTAGTACTGTCACTATTTGCTTCAATCCTCCTTGTATATTTATCAAATAATCAATTATGCAGATAAATAGCAGTATTCTCTTCATTCCATCATTACTATACCTTACACGATAAGTAATACTGTCAATATTTTAGTATAAGGAACATTTTAAACATATTATCGTACAGTAATACTATCATTATTCTAAAATATAGACAGTATTATTGACCGTGTAAGGTGCCTTTTTGAGAATAGTAGATTCAATCTATGTGTCCTCCATATTCACCCCCCTAGCAATGGTGCTGGAATCACCTTGATGCTTCTGATACACAACTATTAAGCTCTAAGCTTCTTCCTTGATCGGTAGAAAAGCCGTACGGCTGTTTATATGAAAATAAAAGTTTTCGGAAAAGTAGGGTGGTTCCGCCGAGGTTGACGAAGGCGGCGTGCACATCCTATGAACCTCCAGTACAGGAATCCGTATATAAATTATAAGGATTCCTGTAATGGAGGTTCATAGGAGGTGCACGCCACCTTTGCCGACCTCGGTATATACATTTTGATAAAATACAAAAAAAATTGTATATAAAACTTAAAAAATAAAATTAAAATTGAATTAAAATTAATTTTTTCCCCACCCATTGCATGCATTCGAAGTTCTGCAAATAAGTAATCAATGTTTCTAATGACTCAATGAATAACGAATTCGTTTGTGAGCTGGACGCGTTGAAACGCATCCACAATAATCCAATTTTTTGTTTGCATCCCCTCTCGAAACGAACCCTTTCATGTGAATTACACGCAGTCCGCGCTTCGCTGAATCGATGTTTTTCAATTGATCACACTAATTAATGCGACAGCGATAACACAAACGCATTGATTCCCGGCGCCGTCACCATAGTGACGCCGCCGCCAAACATTAAATTCCATCGCACAGCGGCATTTATTTGTAATTTTGCCGCGGCGCTGGGGTTACGTTAAGCGTGGTGTGTAATCCGACAAAGGGGCGGCGGCGAGCACAAGTAATTTTCGCTAATGCCCGCGGCGGGTGCGCGCGCGTGGCCTTTTTCATTCCGCCCGGCCAGAAAAACGAAGGAGAAAAATGGACAATGGGGAAACTCGGAGAGAGCGCTGTATTCTGGTTAATTTAGAAGTTGCCGGATGTGAACTGTGCAGACAATGCGAGCGTTTAATTAAAACGGGTTGATTTGTGGCAACATCTAATAAATGCAGAACAAAAAAATACAGTTTACATAAACTACACTACTATATCTTTACTTTGCCATATGGCTATCCATTATATTGGCTATAATAATTTTATTCTAGCTTTTTGAATTTGTATTATTAGTTTTTATAATCATATTAAAAGGGCAGCGTAGCGCAGTGGTAAGGCATCGGACTGCTGTGCTGAAGATCGTTAGTTCAAATGTCACAAAGCGAAATACTTTTTAGGTTGTACGCGCACCCCACTCCCCAGCCCTCTTTGCCAGCGTGGGGTTTCATCAACACATTTCTCTGGTCCGGAGTAGATGATATTCTTATCTAAATATACTCCAGTGGTTCGGACTCCGCGCTAAACTGTAGGTCCATCTGCTAAAACTATTAGAAAACGTTTGCTTTTCAATCCGTTTCCACCTTAAATATAACAGCAAAATAATCTCAAATTATATATATATATATATATATATATATATATATATATATATATATATATACAGGTTGTTGTTAATTCATTATTATTATTATATTATTATTTAATTTTGGCGCTTGTGTGAATCCACCTCTTAGCAATCAATCTACATATCTAGATTTCGATCTTATTACATCTCAGGGCACTACCCTGATGGCATGAGCATGTTGATGGCTATTACCATATGGGTGTGCAATGTTAATTGATGTGGTGCCGCCAGATGGAGTTTAACTTTCCTCCTAGTGGGTTAGTTGTATAACCTGTAATATATTTAGCCAATACAACAACGGGATGTTGTTAATCTTTAAAATCGATTTAAATAAAATAAAATAAAAATATTCCCACAAATTTGATTTTTGGATTCCTTCCCTTCTTCAAACTAGCGATTCGATTACCGTAGTAGTAGTAATAATTTTACATTGAATCCAAGAGTTTTATTTTACAGTTTAAGTTTGCCGGCTGTAAAAGTTTGATCAACAGGCTTTATATTCACCAATCCTTTCATCATACATTCTCAGTTTTTTTAACAATTGAATAATCTCAAAAAACAATTGTGCTGAATAGAATGAAATAAACGAATTTTTCACAACATTAAACCACCCTCCACTATCTTATTTCCTGACCTCCACCATTCGGCTAGATCAAATCTGCAGTTTGCGGCGCCGCAATCCTCCCTGATCCACCCCAATCAGCAATCGAATTACGCGCTGTCCCCCCGGGGGGACTCGGCGAACGCGTCGTACGCACGCGGATCGATTGCGAAGAGGTTGCTGCCGTTTTCAGCAGGGGTAGGTTTGTGTTTGGATGCCCGCTCGTGCGTGAAACGACGCCGGCCTATCGGCTTAGTCCAATTCGGATCGGTGCTTTCCTTTCGGACCACTCTCTCCCCCCAGAGGATTACCACGCAAATGCTAAAATCTAAATGTACCGAAACTAAAAGTTTTTTTTTTTGGGGGAGGGAGGGTAAATCAAATGGATCTACTGGTGGGTCTGATATGGTTTATAAATTGTGATTTTATATGGTGATGAAAAAAGCTCTTTGGGAGGCTGTCGGTTTTTGATATAAGGGGCAACCTTATTAACTGTTTAAATATTTAAGGTCGTTTTAGACAAGACAATTTCTTGGCTCAAAAGTTGTTCAAGAAATTAATTCATATATCCTCCTCCCTAAAACGATCTTTATATATTCTATACTCGAATTTGGTTGTTTTTGATTGTACTAAATTATAGCTAATTATGCTACCGGTGTGAAGATAACCTCTAAGATCCCAGCCTCAATACCGCGCGGCGCCGGATTGTTTGCGGGTCTGTACCAATTGAGGTGACCAATAAAATCCAAATTTTGAGGAATCTTTTATATATGTTTTGCCGACAATAATATATAGTTATATATTTTTATTAATAATTTTTATAAGCGTTGTTGTATAATATATGTTGTATGTACGTAAATTATTATTTTTACCAGCCCACTGTCATAGCATTGATTTGAAAAAATTACAAAATGTTTATAACAAAATAACAATGGAAAATGGAAACTCTCAACCTGAGCACATTGTTCCTTCTATTTATTTTTAACTTTTCCGCTCCTATCTGGACATATCGATTTTAGAGGCTGGGCCGATAAAAAATTATTCAACGTATTTTGTTTAATTTTTGTATTGATCTTAGTTCTGAACATATCAGTGCACCAGATGCCCGAAGGAAGTTGGAAAATTTTGATTATAAGTTTTTTTTTTTCGGCGACCAAGTCGAACATGTTTCATTATTATTATTTTTACCAGGCCACCGTCATACAATTGATTTGAAAAAATTACACAATGTTTATAACAAAATGACAATGGAAAATGGAAAGTCTCAACCGGAGCACATTGTTCCTTCTATTTATTTTTTATTTTTAACTTTGCCGCTCCTATCTGTACATTCCGATTTTAGATGCTGGGTCGATACAAAATTTTGGTTGTTTTTGATCCATTAGCGCTCGACTAGGAAAGTTACAGTCGACGCTTTGGCCATCCCTGGTATTATAGTAGATCAATAAATAAGTTCGGTTATTTTTCCAATTTCAATATTGGTGTATCTATCCCGTAAATTCGATTTGGCCCTATGTTGCACCCTTAAGGTATTTCAAACATCTAATTTGTTTGCATAAATTATTTCTTACTATTGTGATCCTATACATATATAAATTTGTGTCGCCACAAACTTTTACAACCGGAACCCCCGTGTCCGGCCAGAGGTTGTGTTACTTGTCCCAAACTTTTCCTCGTCGCCGTCGTCAGAAACAACTTTGCGCCGGTTGTCGCGCCCCGGGTCCGCCCTGCAACTTTCCCGATGAATTGAAAAATTGCAAATGCATTTTTAATGTCGCCCAGAGAGTTTCGCGTGTAGGGGGGCTAGCTGGCGTATTTGGGGCACACACATACACACATGCTAGTCCCGGCGGCAGCGTTACGCCAAGCTGTAGCCGCGGATGGATGGTCGGGCATTATTAATGTCTAGTATATTGCCTCTGGTGCGCAGGAATTCCTTCACCATGGGGAACGGCGCTTGATGAATAAGTTACGGAGAACAAAACGTACTTGAGTTGAATGGTTGTAAATGTTTGATCAGAATCATTAACAGACTATTCGTATAAAAAATGTGACCTAATATCAGCAATAAGAATTAATGGTAGATGATTGTGGTAGTTTATGTGATGAAATAAAAATGTTCTAACTATAAATTTTAGTACTAGAGGAATGCTGGCCTTGTATGGTCAGAATTGGTACCTCCTACGTACAATCTACAAGGCTTTGGAGGCAGACAAGTTGTACGTAGGATTAATGTATGGAATCCTTCTTGTATATCGTTTTCATGCTATAAACAGAATGTTTCTTGATTGATATTAACGTGGTATTTCTTGCTGTTAGTTTTCAATTTAAAGATGTATGTATATTAAGGAAAGTCCCTAGTTTTGGAAAACAGAGTCTTCCGAAATTAGGGCTTTTCACAAGAAGGATTCCATACATTAATTCTACGTACCACTTGTCTGCCTCCAAAGCCTTGTAGGTTGTACCAATTCTGAATATACAAAGCCAGCATTCCTATAGTACCCAAATTTGTAGTTAGAACATTTTTATTTCATCACAAAAATACCACGTTAATATCAATCAATGGGGATGAAGTAATTTTACAACAAAAATCTCATAAAAGCTTTTTATAAGCAAGATACACTAAAACAACTAAAAAAACGTGTATGGTCCTGTCAAAAAATATAGCAAATGTTCAAAGTTGGTGTCGTTTTCTTGAACAACAGATTTTTACTCGGCGTATCCACGACTTACAAGATTCGTCTGTATCCTGTTGCTCTGATACCTGCCCATGTACTAATAATTTATGTTGTGTTAAAGGGTACCTTACACGGTCAATAGTACTGTCAATATTTTAGAAGACTGATGCCCGTATTCACCAACATCCCATAAACTGTATAGGTTCCATAAGCTATTGAATGTATAACTTGAAAATGTCATTATAACAAAAATGGTCAAAATAAATTCAAAACCTTGAATTGCGTTTGTAATTGGAGCTATAACAACGAATACTTATTCGATCAATACTGTACAGACAGTATTACTGTACGATAATATGTTTAAAATATTCATTATTCTAAAATATTGACAGTTTTACTGATCGTGTAAGGTATAGTAATGATGGAATAAAAATAATACTGATGTTTATCCAGATAATTGATTACTTGATAAATATTGAAGGAGGATTCAAGCAAATACTGACAGTACTAGGATTGACAGTATTATTGACCGTGTAAGGTGCCTTTTTGATATTTAATTGTTGATCTCCAGTTATGAATCACTCGGTAAAATATTTCCCCGTACTCTTTAGCACGTTTTCTAATTCAAATAGAGATATTAGGTTGTATGTTTTTGTGATGGCTATAAATAATGATTGAATAGTTTTAACATCCTAAAGAACAACTAAACTACATGCTATATAAATTATATGCCACATAAACTATATGCCACATAAACTACATGCCACATAAATTTGAAAAATAAAGTTTTTTGTAAAAACAGTACAACTTACCCTCGTAGAGGGAAGTTAAACGCCATCTGGCGACACCGCATCAATTAGCAATGCACACCCATATGGTAATAACCGTCAACATGCTCATGTCATCAGGATCGCCGGGTAGTGCCCTCTGGAGAATAATATTCCAACAGAGTGCTTGAGATATCAGCACAAAGCCAATCGTATAAAACATATATAAGTGTGAACCCACCTCTTAGCAATCTACATATCTAGATTTCGATCTTATTAGATCTCGGGTTCACACTTATATATGTTTTAAAAGTTTTTTGTTTTAAGCCCGTATGACATTATCTATTTTCCTATATTGTTTTCTATATAAGAACTGATATATGAAACTGTATAACTATTTCTAAAAGCAAAATAACATTGTGTATTACGGTGTTGTTATTGTTAAGTGAACTTATTATTATTCCGCCGCTATATTATTTAGTACACATATGACATTATGTAGTTTGTGTCTGCATCGAAAACGATATAAGAACCTAAATAATGTCATACGGGCTTTAAATTCAGAATGCCTTAAAATACCGGCATATATTCTTCTTTATTAAATTCTTTTTATATCTAAACATTCAATTTTAACTTTAGAAAAGTATTTTTAATCACACCGTCCAATAAATTCAGAGCACGGTTATTTACCTCCATGCTGATGCTGCGCCCGGCATTATTTTATTTTTAATTTGCGGCACATTAATTCGTAAACCGTGCGCGCCGCCACAATTTACGTTTAGTGCCCCGCCGATAAATTGGACTTAGGCGGCGGCGGGGATGCGAACACGGGGGATAATTACAGTCAGGCGCATACGGGACCTCATCCGGCCCGGATTAGCCCAGCCGCCGCCGGTGGGCCGCGCACGCTTAAGGTCCCGCCGGGGGTTAATCCCCCCCGCGTTGATAAACGCTTACGAGTACGCGGCGTTTCAATTAATAATTGGCAGCCAATTAAAAATTATTAATATGCCGCAATTAAACGAACAAGCCTTTAGGGTTTTTTTTTATACAAATTGTTGGTCTTATGGCTGCGCTATTAATTAAAAGCATCCTCGCCTTGCCGCCTTTTGTGGCGCGGATCGTTTGATATTACGCCAGCCTCCCGGCGCCTCCACCAATTATCACCCCGCCCGCCTCGTACTGCGCGCAATTGAAACCGTCTTTGTGATCGGAAGCTGCTTAATTAGCGGAGGACTCGGCGCCCGATTGTTTCAACTGCGAGTTCTTTTCAGTTTTTCTCAAGTAGCTGTGTTAAAAGAAATTTAATTTCAGTCTTTATGGGAACTGTTCTTATTAAAGTCATTTCAGTATTTGCAATTTGTGATGTTTGTTCGTGAGGGTCAGCTGTACTATATAATCCAGTTCAATGGCCGAGATAGTAGAGTCCCATTTCGTTTCATATTGGGCATTGGGGAGCTGGAGTTCGCATTGCTGATGAATTTTAATAAATAACTTTTGACAAATTTATAATGTAACTAATATAGGACTTTCTCATTTTCAGGATGAAACAAAAATTGCAAAGCCTGGCGAGAAGAAACGATGGATACACGACCCCACTAGTGAGTAGCATAGTTTTCTTAAGTTATCGGAACATACAAAATGCACTTGTTTTTTCACATTTAAATTTTTTTACTTTCCGAATACATCACTGTATTGTATAAGGAAGGTATTGTTTTAAACAAAACGTCTTCACTTCGCTTTTCCTAACTAAGATTATGGAAATATGCGATAACTTTTCGAAAAAAAAAAACCACTACTACCAGAAGGAAGGTATTGTTGTTGGGAACAAATTAGTTAATCGTTTTATGCTTAAAATAGTCGAAATAAACCAGATTTTTGCGATGTCTGTAGTCTGTATGTCTGTATGTCTGTATGTCTGTATGTCTGTATGTCTGTATGTCTGTATGTCTGTATGTCTGTATGTCTGTATGTCTGTATGTCTGTATGTCTGTATGTCTGTATGTCTGTATGTCTGTATGTCTGTATGTCTGTATGTCTGTATGTCTGTATGTCTGTATGTCTGTATGTCTGTATGTCTGTATGTCTGTATGTCTGTATGTCTGTATGTCTGTATGTCTGTATGTCTGTATGTCTGTATGTCTGTATGTCTGTATGTCTGTATGTCTGTATGTCTGTATGTCTGTATGTCTGTATGTCTGTATGTCTGTATGTCTGTATATCTGTATGTCTGTATGTCTGTATGTCTGTATGTCTGTATGTCTGTATTTATGTATTTTTGTCTGTCTGTCTATCTGTGTGTCTGTCTGTCTGTCTGTCTCTCTGCCTGTATGTATGTCTGCCTGTCTGTATGCGTGTCTGTGAACGAAATTCCGGGAAAGCGGCACAACGGATTGCAAATTTGGAAATTAGTCGAGAATCCTATCTGGGCCGAGCCAGAGATAATGTGAATAAAATTGGTCTACTAACAGAGATGAAAACTTGAAAACCCGATTTTCCATTGCGCATATATCAAAAAAGGAAGGTGCGCACAGTAAGCAACAAGTGAAGTCATCGGCGGTAACGTAAATCAAGTGGAATTAACGGAACTAGTTGCATGTTAAATGTAGTCATATAACTAAAAATTTGAAAATATGATAAATGTCGGAAAATGTAGGAAAATGTGTGAAAACATGTGAATACGTGTGAAAATGTGTGAAAATGTGTAAAAATATGAAAAAATGTGTGAAAATGTGAGAAGATGTGTGAAAATCTGGGAATATGTGTGAAAATTTGTGAAAATATTTGAAAATGTGTGAAAATGTGTGAAAATGTGTGAAAACGTGTGAAAATGTGTGAAAATATGAAAAAATGTGTGAAAATTTGAGAAAATGTGGGAAAATATGAGAATATGCGTGGAAATCTGGGAATATGTGTGAAAATTTGTGAAAATATTAGAAATTGTGTGAAAATATGTGAAAATATGAAAAAAATGTGTGAAAATTTGAGAAAAAGTGGCAAAATGTGAAAAGATGTGTGGAAATGTGGAAATATGTGTGAAAATGCGTGAAAATGTTTGAAAACGTGTGAAAATGTGTGAAAATTTAAGAAAAATGTGTGTAAATTTTAAAAAAATGTGAGAAGATGTGTGGAAGTGTAAAAATATGTGAAAAATAAAATGTGAAAATATGATAAAAGTCGGAAAATGTAGGAAAATGTGTGAAAACATCTGAATACGTGTGAAAATGTGTGAAAATGTGTGAGAATGTGTGAAAATGTGTGAAAATGTGTAAAAATATGAAAAAATGTGTGAAAATTTGAGAAAATGTGAGAAGATGTGTGGGAATCTGGGAATATGTGTGAAAATTTGTGAAAATATTTGAAAATGTGAGAAAATGTGTGAAAATGTGTGAAAACGTGTGAAAATGTGTGAAAATATGAAAAAAATGTGTGAAAATTTGAGAAAATGTGGGAAAATATGAGAATATGCGTGGAAATCTGGGAATATGTGTGAAAATTTGTGAAAATATTTGAAAATGTGTGAAAATATGTGAAAATATTAAAAAAATGTGAGAAAAAGTGGCAAAATGTGAAAAGATGTGTGGAAATGTGGAAATATGTGTGAAAATGCGTGAAAATGTTTGAAAACGTGTGAAAATGTGTGAAAATTTAAGAAAAATGTGTGTAAATTTAAAAAAAAATGTGAGAAGATGTGTGGAAGTGTAAAAATATGTGAAAAATAAAATGTGAAAATATGATAAAAGTCGGAAAATGTAGGAAAATGTGTGAAAACATCTGAATACGTGTGAAAATGTGTGAAAATGTGTGAGAATGTGTGAAAATGTGTGAAAATGTGTAAAAATATGAAAAAATGTGTGAAAATTTGAGAAAATGTGAGAAGATGTGGGGGAATCTGGGAATATGTGCGAAAATTTGTGAAAATATTTGAAAATGTGTGAAAATGTGTGAAAACGTGTGAAAACGTGTGAAAATATGAAAAAATGTGTGAAAATTTGAGAAAATGTGGGAAAATATGAGAATATGCGTGGAAATCTGGGAATATGTGTGAAAATTTGTGAAAATATTTGAAAATGTGTGAAAATATGAAAAAAATGTGTGAAAATTTGAGAAAAAGTGGGAAAATGTGAAAAGATGTGTGGAAATGTGGGAATATGTGTGAAAATGCGTGAAAATGTTTGAAAACGTGTGAAAATGTTTAAAACATTAAAAAAATGTGTGAAAATTTGAGAAAAATGTGTGTAAATTTAAAAAAAAATGTGAGAAAATGTGGAAGTATGAAAATATGTGAAAAATAAAAAAAAAGTGTAATAAGTCATTCAGAAAGTCATGTGGTGCCCACACCAGATATTTATATCTACATTTGAGAAATAAAAAGTTGTTGAGGGTGACTCGTACTATTCTTTTTCAATCCCGAATTTCAATATGACTTGTATTTCTATCCTAACCAGTATGTTATAGGCTCCAACTCTTTCCGTTATGGTCATAAATTCGTCGCTACAGTGACTGTACAATCACTGCCTAGATGATGCAAATGTTCTGATAGAGGGTGCAACGTTCTATTTATCACATTCACTTCCCTTCACACATTTATATCCTAAATAAGTCCCAGCATTCAACACACCTACCCCCCTGCACCATTACATTCGTTCTCTTAATCTAAACGTCGTCATTTCCTCCCTCTAGCTGGGGTAGATAATAAAATTGCAGCTACGTCTTCAGCTCCGGCGCGTAAATTTAATACGCCGCCGTAATCCGAAAATTACTGTCAACGCGCGCCCGCACGTAACGAGCGTCGGCGCTTATGATTATTGTTATTGTTTTAGGGGGTGAATTCTAATCCAACCGCCTTCTGTGTTCACCTTAATAGTGGGGACTAAACAATGGGGGAGTAGTAAGCGAGCGCGCAACTAATAGATTTTAACATACAAATGTTAGACGGGATGAAGAAAATTTAATGCATATAACAGTTGCGGGGAGGTTTTAACCCTAAAGATATTGATCGAAAAAGTTAATGTAGTTAATAAAATTATTATTAATTAATTAATGCTGCTATGTCTGGCACTGTTTAAAAAAACGTAATCTTATTAATTAATTAAGAGGGGTTGTTGCTAACCAAAAACAAGTCGATTATATATTTTTTAATGTAATTCGGGATGGTGGTATGATGCCCATCTGGCGTAAAATATCCATTGGATAGTTTATTCAGCACGTAGTTGATATGGCTATCAAACTTAAATTTTTTGACGATGAGAAATATATTTGAATTCTTTCCACATCCAGTTTCTTGTTACCGGTTACCACTGAGTGTGCGAAACTGTATACAGTGTAATTTTTATATGGTGTACCGTAAAATGAGGTTACTCTGCACCATTTTTCAGGTTTTTTTGTCTTTAATTAAACAGAAATATTTTTTGAAGCGCGTTAAAAATATGGGACTTGTTCCATTTTGTTCTTTAGTGTTATTAGTTGCTATTTAATATAAAATGTATGTAATGTGAGTAATATATTATGCAATATTTATTATATAAATTTGGTGCAAAGTTACCCCTTTGAGTAGGATACTTTGCACCATCACATCATTTTGATCGAAACTCCGTTGTATATAGGAAAGATGCGAAGTTAAAAACATAAATCAATAGAGCACACAAAATTTATTCATGGAACTGATTTTTTCTTCAAAAAACATAAACGACACATTGCAAATTAATTATTTACAGCCAACCCAACTTTTCCATTTCTGGAATTCGATACAATCCTCTTCTATTTACCATGGTAGAGGGGTTTATGTTGTCAAATACATGCTCCCTATCATAGTATGAAACATCTGGATTTTCAGGCAATTTTCACGACTTGATAGATTTAACCATAGAAGAAATTACAACTCCAATGATATTATTTTACCAGAAAACAATTCCCCTTCGTATTTGAAAATCATGTATTCTCCTACAACTCTCTTTGCGGCAATTATGCCAAGAGCATCTGCTAGAGATTTCGTACCTTCCATCATTGCAGCTTTTTCTTCCTTTTCCATTTCTTTTACCATTTGCTCCGAGTATGTTTGAAAATTGGGATATTCTTCATCTGAAGAGTCCTGCAATACTGGATCATCAGTGTCATCATCCCGCTGGATTCGCTTTGTCTTTTCTGATATATCCTATTGCCTTTCTTCTGTCTTTTATATGTTTTGTGAATTAAAAAAAAAATTGTTTCACCAGTTTTAACAGTTTGACGTTGGTGCAAAGTCTCCCCATATTGTGGTGCAAAGTTACCCCACGTGTTAAAAATGTTAACAAGTACTTACCAGATGATTTTAAATATAAACTAATTATCAAAATATATAGCCAAAGATGTGTAACTGGTACTAAAATGGTGACTTATCTGATAGTATTACACACGAATCGGTGGAACACGCAATTTTTCAACACTAAACAAAACTGCAACAGATTGGTGTCATAAACAAGTCCCGTAAAGTTAGGTTTTGATGTAGAAATCTCCTAATCACTCTCTCACAAGATCTACAGATGACACTTCCATCTTGTGATTCACATGTTGCGCAGTTAAATTAGAAACTACACATATGGCTCCACGATGAATCTTTTTCGGACGTTGGTGCAAAGTTACCCCACGCGGTGCAAAGTAACCTCGTTTTACGGTATTTAAAATCATAAATTACGTTTTATTGATATTAATTTTTACTTGATTAGTACATAAACACTTATATACAGAATGCACGTCCTGAGTTATTGTATCATTCAGTTCTTCAAGATTTTTACCAGAGATATTTAAATATCATCAGCAACAACAACAATCAGAAATATATTTTTGATTAAATAAATTGGGGAGGTTGCGTATTCCGCTTTGTGAGGTTTGCACATCGCCTTCAAACTAAAAATTAATTTCCTTAGTTCCATCTTCGGCTATTGGCATTGAGGGATGTAGTATGATTTTTCCATCTAACCTGTTTAAGTCTATATGTTGTTGTGTACATATGGAATAAAACAGGTTAGATGGAAAAAACATACTACATCCCTCAATGCCAGTAGCCTAAGATGGAACTACTTCCACGATTCTTAAGATGAAGAAAGAAGGACGAAAAGCCACCACAGATAAATATTTGTATAATAAAAAAAACGTATAATAATTATAAAAATTGTAAATTGTAAATGTCTTTATTTATTTGTATTAGTAAAAAATATACATGGATTTTACAATACTTAATAACGTTGACAACATATAAATATAAGCCCTAATTCTGATTCTAGTTTGTAGCGATTGCTAAGTGTAGTCATTAATAGACGTTGGCGGTATTTTAATATTCCACTTTAACTTGCCAATCTAAAAAATTGAATTACAATACAAATTCAAGCTAAAAGCCTCAATTAAATTTGCCGATCGTTAAATTTTTTTTATTTTCAAACTTCAGTATAACTCTCATTAGTACGTGCAATATGTACGGGTTGCTCTAAACATTTTAAAATATTAAATTGCGGGAGTGATTTAAATAAAGCCCCACCTCGGTTATGACCGGGATCTCGCAACTTTTCTCATTTCAAACTTGCCTGCCCATACTGCGCAGCGAAAGAATTAAAGCATTATTAGGGCGGAAAGTTTTTATAGGCGGCCCCTATAATTCACCCTCCACCATCGGAATATAAAACAATTGCACGCATTTTCGTTTAGTGAAGTGCTAACCCACTACAATTCTGTTTATTTTACAGAATAAAAGTGGGTAATATATAAACAAAAAGTGTAAAATCAGTTGTCCGAATTGGTTTGTTTTTCTTGTTTTATGATGATTTCATTAAAATCATTTTGATACATATTCATTTATAATGAATAATACATTCATTATAAATGAAGGAGATGAATAAAACTATTATGTTTTTACCATTTTATTGAAAATGAATTACCATTTGGTAGACGCAAAAAAACTTCTATCTGTATAGAACTATCAGCCGTGAGGCTTTTCCGCCGGTCTAGTGAGAAGCTCAGAGATGTTTAACCGTCCGATATTTACTTTAACTTCACAGAAAACCTGTGAAAGGTAATTCGCGAAAATTCGCCCCATTTGGGATCGAATTCAGACACTCCAATGCTCAGTACGAGATGGGCGACGCCTCTAACCATTCGGACAATGATAGGTTGAACGTATTATTATATGAAATAAAGAAAAAGTAACTTAGTTGGTTAGATTTTTAAAGGTTTGATTACAAGTGAAGAGTACAAGGCAGCAAGGGGGAATGTCAGTGTAACTCTAGAAAATCAAATTTCATGTTTAGAGCACATTTATATACATAAATGTGCTCTAAACATGAAATTTGGTTTTCTAGAGTTACACTGACATTCCTCCTATCTGCCTTGTACTCTTCAAGTGTAATTGCAACATTACATGTGTAATTTTATTGAATCTACCTGTCCTCACAAAAACCTATAATTATGACTTGCTATGCCGTAGGCATTCGTTTACAAAATACTCAACAACTTTACAGTAGCGCCCTTATTGTTTCCTCCGATTAAATTGAAATACGAAATATTGGGGTGGTTGCGAAACGAAGCCGCCGACTATTTTAAATTCCGCACACCGCCGACGCCTTTGAAGCGGCGGCCTATTTTGTGAAAACGAGGTTAGCGCCGCGTAATTTAATTTGGGGTTGGGAATTTAATGAAAACGAGCACTAATCCGTGTACACATACATTTACGTTTATATTTTGGCATACCTGACCTAATTTCATAAAGAACAATAGTGCGATTATTTGTGTGCCTATTTAGGTTTGCAATTATATATATATATATATCGTCTTCCTCAAAAGTTTGCGGACCTCACCCCTAGGTTATTCGATATGCAAATCCAGTTTATTTCGGTCGCTGTTGATGCGTTTCATCATATATATTTTTTTAAGACGAAATTTATTATTAATTTGAATAGTTAGGTTTTATACTCGTTTAATAGCATTAGTACCTAGTTTCTGGCACGATTAATTACTCTAGACGAAACTAGGACGATTACATTATTTCAGTTAATCGCAATTTCGTGTTCCTTACGATGCCGTAAGATAGATAAATGGGTTGTGTCTTAGTGTTCCGCAATTTCTTTCAGTGGCTGGAGTGATAAGCCAGTCCCGAGCGCAATTTACATTGACGGACGGATGGGGGGTGAAGAAAAGTGTTATTAATAGTGCAGCAGGAAATTACGGCCGAACGTGCGTTCTATTTGTAAGCCTTTTTCCAACTGTTTCCTAGCAAATGCGAACAATTTATGATAATAATATATTCTGGCATGCACTATACGAATACTAGGAAGACGTACTGACAAATAATTGAATAGATACTTCTATCTTTATAATATTTAAGAATTAATAGCCCACTCACCAGTTAATTAGTAATTGGTAAGTTCTAGTTTATTCTAATGACAGTGATGTCAACAAATTTTTAAAAATCTACGTACTTTCTACGTGATTTCTGCATATGAATCTGGTTTTTATTTGGAGGATGAGATTAGGCGCAACCAGAAGGACAGCGTCGATAACTATGATATAATATAAAAAATTATGATAATATAAAAAATTATGATAATATAAAAAATTATGATAATATAAAAAATTATGATAATATAAAAAAATATGATAATATAAAAGATTATGATAATATAAAAAATTATGATAAAATAAGTTTCTGAACGAAATATTCTATTAATGGATAGATTTGGCATAGTGATAATCATCAATATTTCGGAGCTTTGGGGATTTTATAAATTGTCCTCTTTAAACATGTATTAGTACATCTGAGGAAGATTATTTGTATAAAGAAATAAATATGACTATAACTAAAATATGACTAATTTGACGGGTATAATTAATTTACATCTCAATATATTTCCATATTCATGAACACACGGAATATATTTCTTCATTCAACCCTGAAACTAAAAAACAATCGTCCACGAACAGTTGCAGGGGTAGTGCAACTTCCTTCCCCACAAAGAAAAAAGTAGTAGTGGTAACACGCCAGACTGTCGATCTCATCACCTCCGATTCGCGCTAGCGTCAGCACTATTGCCCATCCCGTCTTTTGATTACATTAAGAGAGCTCGATTATATAGTCTGTGTTCGCCAGACGTGTTGCGCCCCCCCAATTAGCCACGCAAAATCGATTCAGGACGCGCCTTTTTGTTGGCGCGCACGGGGGGTAGGTTCAGCTCTCGTCGTGGTCCCCCCAGGGCGCTCAGGCCTCATGAATATGCAGGGCGCGACTCGCACGCGCAAACTTCCCCGCATTAATAACGCAAAATTGACGCTGATCTCGTTAAAAACACTTAATGGATCCAAGGAGTGTGGGGTGGTGGTGATTGTGCCCGAGCGAAATGACTTGTCTGAATTATTAAGGCACGTTTCATCAGTTGTAACAAGGTGCTTTAAATCAGGATGCGGTATAGATGTATCAAGAAATGTTTTTTAAACCGATTTAGTTTCCCCCCTATCTCGTATACTGTGAAGGAAAATTAAAATTGAGTAATATTTTAATTTTCCTTCGCAGTATACGAGATAGGGGGAAACTAAATCGGTTGAAAAAACATTTCTTGATACATCTATACCGCATCTTGATTTTAGGATAGAAAATATTCTAAAAAATATTTTCAATGCATTGAGTAATGTTTCCATTTTTCTTCACAGTATTCTAGGTAGAGCGAAAATAAATCGAAAGATACAATATATCCCTTCATCTTCTTTATCAGTCTGTATTAATCCACTCCTGGACATAGGCCTCTTCCATTTTTTCCATGTTGACCTGTTTTATGCTGGGAGCATCCAGTTCTTTCCCACTCGTCTCTGTATGTCGTCTCGCCATCTTAGCATGGGTTTGCCGATGCTTCTCTTCTTGGTTTCCACTGCATAATGATTTTCGTCCATTTCACATCATTTCGCGCAATATGCCATGCCCAACGCCACTTGCTTTTTGCAGTTTGTTCTACGACGTCGCTCACTTTGGTTCAAGCTCTGATATTCTCGTTTCTTTGTCTATCTCTTATCTTTGTCTATCGCACGTTGACACACTTGTAGTTGCTGTGCACTTTTCTTTATCAGGGTGACTATCTCGAGCCTATACAATATGACTGGTAGTACGCAAGCATCGTATACTTTACGTTTCAGATTTATTGGTATCTTAGGATCTTTGAGGATATATGAGAGTTTTCCAAAAGCAGCCCATGCCAAACTGATTGTCCTCCTTATCTCGGCTGCCTGGTTGCTTTTGTCTAACCTGATGTTGTGTCCAAGATAAATGAATCTCCAGAAAACAAAGATCATTAGCCCAAACAACATCAATATGAATATCGATAACCACACACTTCAATTAGTGGAAGAATATATCCACTAATTGAAGTGTGTGGTTATCGATATTCACATTGATGTTGTTTGATGTGGCTCATGATCTTTGTTTTCTGGAGATTCATTTCTATGCCTACCTGTGACGCCTCCTCACATAACATAGTCCTAAGTTCGTCCTGGTCGTTGCTCATGATCACAATGTCGTCGGCGAATCGGAGATGGCTCAAGAATCTCTATGTCTATGTTGACTCCCTTTTGTTGCCATGACAAGTTCTTACACACGTCTTCTAATGCCAGGGTAAATAATTAATAATAATAATAATAAGCCTTTATTGTCCAACAGAAATATTTTCCAATTACAGGACAACAATATGTTATAATTTTGGAGAAATTGAATCGTCCTGTCTTACTTACCTCTTATAGCGTATGTTATATCTTTCGGCGTTTGGAATTAACCCTGGATAGACCTAAACTACGTCTATGAAAAATGTTTAGTGCGGATAGAGAATGAGTAATCGCATCATATTATTATCGAGATATTGAGATATGGGGCACGCTTTATATGAGAAATACTTTTGGCCCTTAATGGCACCAACCATTTCATTTCAAGGACTCATGTTCAATAACTCCACATTATTTCCATCCCCTAATCTATTAAATCCGTATACCGGAGAGTCGATAAAACGAGCCCGCATCGCCATTATCTCTCTACAGCCACCTCAGCGCCGAGCATCCATCGATTACTATCAGGTATTTACGGTCGCCCGAATAAATTCGGGATTATCGCACGATTAATGTCCGCATACACACACACGCATGTACCCTCGCATACATACATACATGCGGGGGTTCACAACCCAGTCCCCGCATAGGTCCCTTTGTCCCGGCTCCGGGTAATCAATCCCGGCCGCAAATTGGAGCCGTACCGAACAAAACACACGTGGGGGGGCGCGCTTTGTGAAATGGGAAAAGTTATTAATTATACACCACCTCCCCAACTTTTCGCTTAATGAGGTGGCGGCGCCGGGATTCACGAAAGTTCGGACTTTTTTTTTTGGGCCGGCATGTGTAGGGTCTCGTCTGTGCGAATTAATTTCAACGGCTGAAAAACATCGCAGGGAAATTAGAAAAGTTTGCGGGAAACAATTTCAGCCTTATCTGAAAGAAATTATGACGTCTATGTCAAAGTTGGCAAGTTTTCAGTTGATGTAAATAATTAATAACTTGAGTTATTCATTCGAGAAATCAAACAGAGTACAAGTTATTTCAAATCAAATTAATTCATTTGTATATACAAGAGTCAACAACCAGGTTGAGGAAATCAATTTTAAACATTGTAGTCATTAAAAATCACTATTTGCAAATATACTGAAGGAAAATTATAAAATTTTGAAATTTATAAACACTTCCAATGTTGAAGTTTGTAATCTTCAAGTTTAACACCCCAGAAAGTCCATAAATCGTTAAGATATAAATTAAAACGTTGTTGGTAGGGGACGCCCTCTCACCCCACCTTTGTTTGCATAATTGTTCCATAGGATAACACTCTTCTTAGAATAGTTTAAACAATATAAAACACCTATATCCATTGAAAAAACTATGCGAGCAAAGGTGGGGTGGGCGGGCGGCCCTTACCAACCAAACAATCCCCGTCCACTATTTCAAATGACTTGAATTCTGCACTATAGTGTTATCCATTAATTTATGTTCTATTCAATTAATTCCATTTATTAATTTACGCCCAATTCGTAAAAAATATAGTGAAAAATAATGTAGTGCATAGTTCAAGTCGTTTGAAATAGTGGACGGGGATTGTTTGGTTGGTGGGGGCCGCCCGCCCACCCCACCTTCGTTCGCATAGTTTTAACATAGGATAACACTCTTCTTGGAATAGTTATGCGAACAAAGGTGGGGTGGGCAGGCGACCCTTACCAACCAAACAATCCCCGTCTACTATTTCAAATGACTTGAACTCTGCACTATACTGTTATCTATTAATTTATATTCTATTCAATTAATTTCATTTATTAATTTACGCCTAATTCGCAAAAAAGTGAGAAATAATGTAGTGCATAGTTCAAGTCGTTCAATGCCTTTCGATTTAATAGCAGAAGTAATAGATTTCATCAAAATATTGCATTTGTATAAATCAATACGTCTTATGATAAAATTGTAAATATCTGAAATTCGCTGAAATATTTCATTTCATAATTAAAGACCCTCTTTGTCTTGTTTTGTCTTGTATTTCCGGTCGCGTTGATTGTCGCTCAAACGCGCCGAGCATTGTGGGAGACGAGCGAACTTTGATGCAGCACCGTGACGCCCACCCACAACCGCCTCTTTTGTTCGGCCAAAGAACGTACGCTGCAGGAGTAATTGGAATTTTATTCACGTAGTGCTGCATATACACCAAGCAATTCGGGAAACTTTTGCAAGCAAACACCCTTTTATGGTGACGTTAATAGTTTTCTTCCATCTGGAAGTAAAGGATATTAAACAAACTTTTCACCAATTGTGGCCTTGAACGAAGTAGTTGCGGGTGGTGTATAATGTGATAGAGTCAATAAATATGTCTGGTGCGTTATGGTTTTTATCGAAAATATGTTACATAATTTCGACAAAAAACATAACGCACCAAACACATTTGCTGACTAGTAACAAAAGATATGTTTGGTGTGTCATGTTTTTTTGTCGAAAATATGTAGCGTGTTCTTTTTGGTTAACGTAAAAGTCCTCCAGTTACCAAACTAAGAGGAGTTTACAAATAAATAATCGATTTTGTTTGCTAGATTAAACCCCGTATTCACCGACGTTCTATAAATCCATCAATAGCTATTGGACCCATAAGTATTCGTTGTTATAGCAACAATAAATATATTATCTAGGGAATGTAGTTATTTTAGATTCTCTCTATTGCAAACAATGAATAATTAAACAAAATGTGTCATCAAAGCTCCAATCACAAGCGTTATTCAAGGTGTTTGACATTTTTTTGGCATATTCTGTCACAATGACGTTATTAACTTATCCATTCAATAGCTTATGGGACCTATACAGTTTATGGGATGTTGGTGAATACGGATCACACACCTCAACCACCACTTAAGGGATTACCCTCCAATTACATAACACCCTATATATCAATTAATAATATAAACACGAAGACAAAGTTGCAACTGCGTAGTTAGAAGAAAAAGCAGAGAGGAAACAATATAAACGGAGCCACAAGAGTTGACGAGATAGTTGATTCAACATGCACCATCGGAAAACTCGAATTGCATCTAGTATATGAATAAATATATAACAAAACTTTTTCTTTTAATTTTTCGTGTTGTGTCGTCTGATTTGATGACGGTGTCATTTGATTTGATGTTGTGTGATTTGACGTTGTCGTGTGATTTGATGTTGTGTGATTTGATGTCGTGTGATTTGATGTTGTCGTGTGATTTGATTTTAAGTCGAATTTTAACGCAAAATTATGTTTGCTATATACCAACAAACATTTTAGGTAAACTGAATTCAGACTCTGGATACCCCGACTTTTATTCCTCCGGCGACTATGACCGTCTGCATTTCCTTCGCCCCCTCCCCTATTGTGATTTGAATTCGTGTGATTGAAAGCTCCGTCTCGATTTCCGCATAGTTCACGTGCCGGACGCGTCGGCGTGTCCATGCCGGCGACGCTTCCGGTACATCGAATGGAATGCGACGAAATCTGTGCCCTCAAGGGGAATGCGGGAAATTCAATTTTGTATTTCCATTCCAGGCGACTTGTGCCGGCCGCTCAATTGCAAGAAGAAGGAAATGTGCCTGCTCGAGGACGCCTTCACCGCTGTCTGCGTTTCTAAGAAGGAATTGCAGAAGAATGGGTAAGTAAATATTTTTGCTTGAAAATACGTCTCCGCACAACGTCAAAACGTTGGAATATGAGGTAAATATCCCAAGAATTTCACGATTTTTGGTCGAAAATTCAAGATTTCTGAGAACTTTACAACCAGAAGGGGGGAGTACATGGATCATGAAGTCGTCAAATCTGGTCGAAAATACGTGTAAAGTCTCCGCAGAACGTCAAAACGTTGGAATATGGAGTAAAAATCCTAAGAATTTCACGCTTTTTGGTCGAAAATTGAAGATTTCTGAACACTTTAAAACCATAAGGTATAGTACATGGATCAAGAAATTGACATGCAATTTTAAAAATATCGTCAAATCTAGTCGAAAATACGTGTAAAGTCTCCGCAGAACGTCAAAACGTTGGAATATGGAGTAAAAATCCCGAGAATTTTACGCTTTTTGGTCGAAAATTGAAGATTTCTGAACACTTTAAAACTATAAGGTATAGGTACATGGATCAAGAAATTGACATGCAATTTTAAAAATATCGTCAAATCTGGTCGAAAATACGTGTAAAGTCTCCGCAGAACGTCAAAACGTTGGAATATGGAGTAAAAATCCCGAGAATTTTACGCTTTTTGGTCGAAAATTGAAGATTTCTGAACACTTTAAAACCATAGGTACATGGATCAAGAAATTGACATGCAATTTTAAAAATATCGTCAAATCTAGTCGAAAATACGTGTAAAGTCTCCGCAGAACGTCAAAACGTTGGAATATGGAGTAAAAATCCCGAGAATTTTACGCTTTTTGGTCGAAAATTGAAGATTTCTGAACACTTTAAAACTATAAGGTATAGGTACATGGATCAAGAAATTGACATGCAATTTTAAAAATATCGTCAAATCTAGTCGAAAATACGTGTAAAGTCTCCGCAGAACGTCAAAACGTTGGAATATGGAGTAAAAATCCTAAGAATTTCACGCTTTTTGGTCGAAAATTGAAGATTTCTGAACACTTTAAAACCATAAGGTATAGGTACATGGATCAAGAAATTGACATGCAATTTTAAAAATATCGTCAAATCTGGTCGAAAATACGTGTAAAGTCTCCGCAGAACGTCAAAACGTTGGAATATGGAGTAAAAATCCCGAGAATTTTACGGTTTTTGGTCGAAAATTGAAGATTTCTGAACACTTTAAAACCATAAGGTACATGGATCAAGAAATTGACATGCAATTTTAAAAATATCGTCAAATCTGGTCGAAAATACGTGTAAAGTCTCCGCAGAACGTCAAAACGTTGGAATATGGAGTAAAAATCCCGAGAATTTTACGCTTTTTGGTCGAAAATTGAAGATTTCTGAACACTTTAAAACCATAAGGTATAGGTACATGGATCAAGAAATTGACATGCAATTTTAAAAATATCGTCAAATCTAGTCGAAAATACGTGTAAAGTCTCCGCAGAACGTCAAAACGTTGGAATATGGAGTAAAAATCCCGAGAATTTTACGCTTTTTGGTCGAAAATTGAAGATTTCTGAACACTTTAAAACTATAAGGTATAGGTACATGGATCAAGAAATTGACATGCAATTTTAAAAATATCGTCAAATCTAGTCGAAAATACGTGTAAAGTCTCCGCAGAACGTCAAAACGTTGGAATATGGAGTAAAAATCCTAAGAATTTCACGCTTTTTGGTCGAAAATTGAAGATTTCTGAACACTTTAAAACCATAAGGTATAGGTACATGGATCAAGAAATTGACATGCAATTTTAAAAATATCGTCAAATCTGGTCGAAAATACGTGTAAAGTCTCCGCAGAACGTCAAAACGTTGGAATATGGAGTAAAAATCCTAAGAATTTCACGCTTTTTGGTCGAAAATTGAAGATTTCTGAACACTTTAAAACCATAAGGTACATGGATCAAGAAATTGACATGCAATTTTAAAAATATCGTCAAATCTGGTCGAAAATACGTGTAAAGTCTCCGCAGAACGTCAAAACGTTGGAATATGGAGTAAAAATCCCGAGAATTTTACGCTTTTTGGTCGAAAATTGAAGATTTCTGAACACTTTAAAACCATAAGGTATAGGTACATGGATCAAGAAATTGACATGCAATTTTAAAAATATCGTCAAATCTAGTCGAAAATACGTGTAAAGTCTCCGCAGAACGTCAAAACGTTGGAATATGGAGTAAAAATCCCGAGAATTTTACGCTTTTTGGTCGAAAATTGAAGATTTCTGAACACTTTAAAACTATAAGGTATAGGTACATGGATCAAGAAATTGACATGCAATTTTAAAAATATCGTCAAATCTGGTCGAAAATACGTGTAAAGTCTCCGCAGAACGTCAAAACGTTGGAATATGGAGTAAAAATCCTAAGAATTTCACGCTTTTTGGTCGAAAATTGAAGATTTCTGAACACTTTAAAACCATAAGGTATAGGTACATGGATCAAGAAATTGACATGCAATTTTAAAAATATCGTCAAATCTGGTCGAAAATACGTGTAAAGTCTCCGCAGAACGTCAAAACGTTGGAATATGGAGTAAAAATCCCGAGAATTTTACGGTTTTTGGTCGAAAATTGAAGATTTCTGAACACTTTAAAACTATAAGGTATAGGTACATGGATCAAGAAATTGACATGCAATTTTAAAAATATCGTCAAATCTAGTCGAAAATACGTGTAAAGTCTCCGCAGAACGTCAAAACGTTGGAATATGGAGTAAAAATCCCGAGAATTTTACGCTTTTTGGTCGAAAATTGAAGATTTCTGAACACTTTAAAACCATAAGGTATAGGTACATGGATCAAGAAATTGACATGCAATTTTAAAAATATCGTCAAATCTGGTCGAAAATACGTGTAAAGTCTCCGCAGAACGTCAAAACGTTGGAATATGGAGTAAAAATCCTAAGAATTTCACGCTTTTTGGTCGAAAATTGAAGATTTCTGAACACTTATAAACCATAGGTACATGGATCAAGAAATTGACATGCAATTTTAAAAATATCGTCAAATCTAGTCGAAAATACGTGTAAAGTCTCCGCAGAACGTCAAAACGTTGGAATATGGAGTAAAAATCCTAAGAATTTCACGCTTTTTGGTCGAAAATTGAAGATTTCTGAACACTTTAAAACCATAAGGTATAGGTACATGGATCAAGAAATTGACATGCAATTTTAAAAATATCGTCAAATCTAGTCGAAAATACGTGTAAAGTCTCCGCAGAACGTCAAAACGTTGGAATATGGAGTAAAAATCCTAAGAATTTCACGCTTTTTGGTCGAAAATTGAAGATTTCTGAACACTTTAAAACCATAAGGTATAGGTACATGGATCAAGAAATTGACATGCAATTTTAAAAATATCGTCAAATCTAGTCGAAAATACGTGTAAAGTCTCCGCAGAACGTCAAAACGTTGGAATATCGAGTAAAAATCCCGAGAATTTTACGCTTTTTGGTCGAAAATTGAAGATTTCTGAACACTTTAAAACCATAAGGTATAGGTACATGGATCAAGAAATTGACATGCAATTTTAAAAATATCGTCAAATCTAGTCGAAAATACGTGTAAAGTCTCCGCAGAACGTGAAAACGTTGGAATATGGAGTAAAAATCCCGAGAATTTTACGCTTTTTGGTCGAAAATTGAAGATTTCTGAACACTTTAAAACCATAAGGTATAGGTACATGGATCAAGAAATTGACATGCAATTTTAAAAATATCGTCAAATCTGGTCGAAAATACGTGTAAAGTCTCCGCAGAACGTCAAAACGTTGGAATATGGAGTAAAAATCCTAAGAATTTCACGCTTTTTGGTCGAAAATTGAAGATTTCTGAACACTTTAAAACCATAAGGTATAGTACATGGATCAAGAAATTGACATGCAATTTTAAAAATATCGTCAAATCTAGTCGAAAATACGTGTAAAGTCTCCGCAGAACGTCAAAACGTTGGAATATGGAGTAAAAATCCTAAGAATTTCACGCTTTTTGGTCGAAAATTGAAGATTTCTGAACACTTTAAAACCATAAGGTAAATGGATCAAGAAATTGACATGCAATTTTAAAAATATCGTCAAATCTAGTCGAAAATACGTGTAAAGTCTCCGCAGAACGTCAAAACGTTGGAATATGGAGTAAAAATCCCGAGAATTTTACGCTTTTTGGTCGAAAATTGAAGATTTCTGAACACTTTAAAACCATAAGGTAAATGGATCAAGAAATTGACATGCAATTTTAAAAATATCGTCAAATCTAGTCGAAAATACGTGTAAAGTCTCCGCAGAACGTCAAAACGTTGGAATATGGAGTAAAAATCCTAAGAATTTCACGCTTTTTGGTCGAAAATTGAAGATTTCTGAACACTTTAAAACCATAAGGTATAGGTACATGGATCAAGAAATTGACATGCAATTTTAAAAATATCGTCAAATCTAGTCGAAAATACGTGTAAAGTCTCCGCAGAACGTCAAAACGTTGGAATATGGAGTAAAAATCCTAAGAATTTCACGCTTTTTGGTCGAAAATTGAAGATTTCTGAACACTTTAAAACCATAAGGTAAATGGATCAAGAAATTGACATGCAATTTTAAAAATATCGTCAAATCTAGTCGAAAATACGTGTAAAGTCTCCGCAGAACGTCAAAACGTTGGAATATCGAGTAAAAATCCCGAGAATTTTACGCTTTTTGGTCGAAAATTGAAGATTTCTGAACACTTTAAAACCATAAGGTATAGGTACATGGATCAAGAAATTGACATGCAATTTTAAAAATATCGTCAAATCTAGTCGAAAATACGTGTAAAGTCTCCGCAGAACGTCAAAACGTTGGAATATCGAGTAAAAATCCCGAGAATTTTACGCTTTTTGGTCGAAAATTGAAGATTTCTGAACACTTTAAAACCATAAGGTATAGGTACATGGATCAAGAAATTGACATGCAATTTTAAAAATATCGTCAAATCTAGTCGAAAATACGTGTAAAGTCTCCGCAGAACGTCAAAACGTTGGAATATGGAGTAAAAATCCTAAGAATTTCACGCTTTTTGGTCGAAAATTGAAGATTTCTGAACACTTTAAAACCATAAGGTAAATGGATCAAGAAATTGACATGCAATTTTAAAAATATCGTCAAATCTAGTCGAAAATACGTGTAAAGTCTCCGCAGAACGTCAAAACGTTGGAATATGGAGTAAAAATCCCGAGAATTTTACGCTTTTTGGTCGAAAATTGAAGATTTCTGAACACTTTAAAACCATAAGGTAAATGGATCAAGAAATTGACATGCAATTTTAAAAATATCGTCAAATCTAGTCGAAAATACGTGTAAAGTCTCCGCAGAACGTCAAAACGTTGGAATATCGAGTAAAAATCCGAGAATTTTACGCTTTTTGGTCGAAAATTGAAGATTTCTGAACACTTTAAAACCATAAGGTATAGGTACATGGATCAAGAAATTGACATGCAAGTTTAAAAATATCGTCAAATCTGGTCGAAAATACGTGTAAAGTCTCCGCAGAACGTCAAAACGTTGGAATATGGAGTAAAAATCCTAAGAATTTCACGCTTTTTGGTCGAAAATTGAAGATTTCTGAACACTTTAAAACCATAAGGTATAGTACATGGATCAAGAAATTGACATGCAATTTTAAAAATATCGTCAAATCTAGTCGAAAATACGTGTAAAGTCTCCGCAGAACGTCAAAACGTTGGAATATGGAGTAAAAATCCTAAGAATTTCACGCTTTTTGGTCGAAAATTGAAGATTTCTGAACACTTTAAAACCATAAGGTATAGTACATGGATCAAGAAATTGACATGCAATTTTAAAAATATCGTCAAATCTAGTCGAAAATACGTGTAAAGTCTCCGCAGAACGTCAAAACGTTGGAATATGGAGTAAAAATCCCGAGAATTTACGCTTTTTGGTCGAAAATTGAAGATTTCTGAACACTTTAAAACTATAAGGTATAGGTACATGGATCAAGAAATTGACATGCAATTTTAAAAATATCGTCAAATCTAGTCGAAAATACGTGTAAAGTCTCCGCAGAACGTCAAAACGTTGGAATATGGAGTAAAAATCCTAAGAATTTCACGCTTTTTGGTCGAAAATTGAAGATTTCTGAACACTTTAAAACCATAAGGTATAGGTACATGGATCAAGAAATTGACATGCAATTTTAAAAATATCGTCAAATCTAGTCGAAAATACGTGTAAAGTCTCCGCAGAACGTCAAAACGTTGGAATATGGAGTAAAAATCCTAAGAATTTCACGCTTTTTGGTCGAAAATTGAAGATTTCTGAACACTTTAAAACCATAAGGTATAGGTACATGGATCAAGAAATTGACATGCAATTTTAAAAATATCGTCAAATCTAGTCGAAAATACGTGTAAAGTCTCCGCAGAACGTCAAAACGTTGGAATATCGAGTAAAAATCCCGAGAATTTTACGCTTTTTGGTCGAAAATTGAAGATTTCTGAACACTTTAAAACCATAAGGTATAGGTACATGGATCAAGAAATTGACATGCAATTTTAAAAATATCGTCAAATCTAGTCGAAAATACGTGTAAAGTCTCCGCAGAACGTCAAAACGTTGGAATATGGAGTAAAAATCCTAAGAATTTCACGCTTTTTGGTCGAAAATTGAAGATTTCTGAACACTTTAAAACCATAAGGTATAGTACATGGATCAAGAAATTGACATGCAATTTTAAAAATATCGTCAAATCTAGTCGAAAATACGTGTAAAGTCTCCGCAGAACGTCAAAACGTTGGAATATCGAGTAAAAATCCCGAGAATTTTACGCTTTTTGGTCGAAAATTGAAGATTTCTGAACACTTTAAAACCATAAGGTATAGGTACATGGATCAAGAAATTGACATGCAATTTTAAAAATATCGTCAAATCTAGTCGAAAATACGTGTAAAGTCTCCGCAGAACGTCAAAACGTTGGAATATCGAGTAAAAATCCCGAGAATTTTACGCTTTTTGG